>JARDYH010000002.1:199016309-199336309 GCA_029215795.1 Anniella stebbinsi | reverse complement strand
TCACAACAATTAAAGCTGCCCTCCTTTTCATATGGTCACCCTACCTAAAGGGTGCAGAGCTGTGGGACTATGAACATGGTAAGAACAGAATCTCTCACACACTCAACAAGATGCTGGACTGAAATCATAGGAACAAGAGCTTTTGGTAGTGATCTTTTTTTTCAGTAGGAAAGAAGTGCAGAATGAGTGCAATGAAACAAAAGTATTTTCCCTCTCTTTGGCAAAGGAGGGGTTAATTGCTAGTGAACAATTTATTTATTCATTCATTTTATTTGTGACAATTGTATACTGCTGAATATAATAAAATCCCTCAGCAGTTCACAATAAATATTAAAATACATTTAAATGCAATATGAAAAACACAACTTTAAAACATTTCCAGTAGGGAAGTGCATGCCCAAAAATATCGTATTTTATCATTATTGTAATTTCGGACCAAAAAAATTATCGTCTCCGATAATATTGTAGGTGAACCGTATCGTCTTCCCGATAATTATCGGAAATCCGATATTTAATTTGCAGCCCCATTGTGCTCTATGAAGCTGACTTTTTTAGATAAAATGCCTATAACTTCTGTATTTTCAAAGTTACAGGCTTGAAACTTAGTCACAATGCTTATGGGGTACGCCTAAGTATGTGTATGAAATTTGAGATCAATCCCTCCAACCCTCGATTTTATATGAATTCATTAAAGAACGTTTAAGTTCTGACAGGTCAAAAGTTGCACAATCTTTCAAAAATTCATATAAAATACAGGGGTGGAAGGCTTCATCTGGAATTTGGCACATATGTGTAGCAACATGTGCTAGACGTGTGTATGAAATTTGAGATTGATCCCTCCAACCCTCGATTTTATATGAATTTATTAAAGATCCTGCAACTTTTTGACAGGTCTGAATGAACGTACGTGGCGAGCTGTCATTCTGACCTGTCAGAACTTAAACGATCTTTAACAAATTCATATAAAATCAATGGTTGGAGGGATCGATCTCAAATTTCATACACATACTTAGGCGTACCCCATAAGCCCTGTGATCAAGTTTCAAGCCTCTAACTTTGAAAATACAGAATTTATAGGTTTATTTATATGGCAGTCTGATAATCCGATATAATCGGGCTGAAAATTATCATCTCCGATGATTATCGTAGGAAATTGTATCGTATCGTTATTGTTAATTGTATGCACGATAAAGAGCATATCATATCGTTATCTGACATTTTAACGATACGATACACATCCCTAATTTCCAGTGTGGCTGCTAACCATCTTTCTGCCCTTCCAAGTCATAGCACTGACACTAAAGCCTCATGGGAATGGAAGTGATATTTTTGTTCTTTGGATAGATCCAAGTTACTTACAGGATTTTTCACTGTAGTGAAATAGGCTCTGAGTAGCACCATTTACAACACAATCCTGTGCATATCTACTCAGGAGTAAGCCTCATTGAATTCAATGAGGCTTACTTCTGAGCAGGCACGTATAGTATTGCACTGAAAGCCTCCAATCTTATACATACTTAACTTGGAATGTTACTTCTGAGTAAACATGCATAGGTTTGTGCTGCAAATGGTGCGACTCAGAGCCTATTTCACTACAGTTGTAGATGAGAAATGTGCAGCAAAATTAGGCTGACCATCTGAAAAGGAGGACAGGGCTCCTGTAACTTTAACAGTTGTAGAGAAAAGGGAATTTCAGCCAGTGTCATTTGTAGGCAATTAGTTCCTGGTGAAATTCCCTCTTCATCACAACAGTTAAAGTTGCAGGCACTATACTAGAGTGACCATATACAAAAGAAGGCAGGGCCCCTACAACTTTAACAGTTGTGATGAAGAGGGAATTTCACCAGGAACTAATTGCTTACAAATGACACTGGCTGAAATTCTCTTTTCTCTACAACTATTAAAGTTACATGAGCCCTGTCCTCCTTTTCATATGGTCAGCCTAACCAGTGATAGAGATGGCCACCTAGAACAACAGGAAACTCCACCAACACTCTGGCCCACTGAACAAATCTCTATGGCCGAGAATGCCTAGCACCAGGTGATGTGGCCACCACAAGCCTGTTTCCACCGTGATGGCTACCTGGATGTGTGCCTGCCACAGCACAAGGACAGCAAAGGGAGCATGGGTACTGGGGCAGTAAGTGAACCACACTGCCCAGCATGGTTCTATGGTTGTGTGGAGGGAGGATGTTTCATGGTTCCCCTCCCCCTCCCTGCAGCATGGTTCTCCAACCCTCACCTGAACATGCCCAGAGGTCAAATGGAGTATTTGATCCTCTTGGTTCAAAGAATCCCAGCAGCAGGTCAGCATGGCAAAACAAGACATGAATCCAAGCTAGCGAATAAAGCCCCACTAGGCTCAGGTGTGGTACACAGAGTAGAACTGGCCTGTCGAACAGTACAGCTTGACTGTGAAAAGAAATAATGGGATTCCGCTTCCTTTATAGGAAAAAGAGTAGATGCCCGCCTGGAGCATGCACATAAGAGCACCAGTGTTGCAATATGTTTCGCTTGGCTCTGTCCTTTTAAAAAGTGGATATAAAATGGATGTCCTTAGAAAACTGCTGCAGCCATTTGTGCTCCCAGTGTTGAAATCACCTCAGCTAAGATTTGCTAAATGAAGGTTGAAGTACAAGGAAAATGATGCATAAAGATATTCTGCTAGGGAGGATGAGCAGAGACCTAATATCTTTTGAAGCTCTTCAACATGCACACATGTCTTTATCAACCTCCTGGTTGTCTCATAATAGGACACAGGGATTGGTGGAAGCAATTCAAGGAGAGAACCTCTCTTTGGTCTAAACCTTGCCCAGTTAACGTCTTTTGCGAATGCCCTTCCCAGATTGCTTTTAGCCAACTCCTGTCCCCAAAGCTGGCCTTCAAAACTAGAAACTAGCGAGCTGTGGGGAAAAGCCACTGGAGGTGGGATTTGCAAAGAAGAATAGACTGCATGAGGGTCAATAAATGGACACTCAATCTAGTCAAGAGAAAGGTAGTGTTGGTGGGTGGCTTGCTTTGAGAGCTCATCTGGATGGGGCTACATTTCCCCTGAAGAAGTCTTGGGGTGCTTCTGGATCCAGCTTTGCTGCTGGAGACCCAAGTGGCCTCTGTCACACACAGTGCCTTTCCACCAGCTTCCTGGACATTGATGGCCTAACATGCTCAGGTAGTCTTCCGACAAGAATAACGTATTGAACATGGGGTTGCATTCTGAGAACAGCCTGAAAACAAGCCTGAAATACTACAACTAAGCCAAAAGTTCCTTTTGGAACTTTTTCTTGAAAACGGGGGATTGGATCCAGATTTTAGCTGAATCAACAGCGCTGTCAGAAGTTAACGTCCCTGCCCCCCCCCTCCTTCCCATGGCAGCACTTTCAGCCCCCTGAAAATGCTACACCGAGAGTCAAGAGACTTACCAAATGGGGTGACCTGTGGTGTGGTGGGAGTGGATTTGAGCACCTTTCTCTTGAGGATGGCAGATCCTGCAAGTTGGCAAAAGGGATAAATACCTCTGGACAATAGGAGGGAGGGCAGGGATACTATTGGTACGTGTGGCATGGCAGCAGCTTTCCCCCTGTTTTAAATGACCGTTACTGCAAACAGCAACAGTAGCTTTCTCTTTCATGACTCAGCCACCATATTCCACTCCATTGTTACTGTTCTCCTCTGTTTGGTTATGTTTTTTGTTACTATTGTAGTATTTCATTGTGTTTTATTGCTTGCAGCTTTCTTTGGGATTATTTTATAATGAAAAGCAAGCAAGCAAGAAATAAAGAGGAATTGTGATATAGCATTGCTGGAGGAAGAAAATGGCAGCTCCCAATGGCCTGTTAATAATAATAATAATAATAATAATAATAATATATTTATTTATCACCCGCCTCTCCCAACAGATCGAGGCTGGGAACAACACCAAACACAAAATACAAAAACTGATTAAAAGCAGATAAAACCAGTACATCATTAAAACACCAATAAAACACCAATAAAACACTTTAAAATTCATCTAGGTAGGCCTGCCGGTTTGGTTTGATTGTCCATTTATGAAGACTGAAAGGTGCAGGAGGAGTACTAAGGCCCAATCTACACCAAACAGGATATAGTACTATGAAAGTGATATATAAAACAGGAGCCACACTAGTGCTTTAATATCGGTATTGAAGTGCACTGACAACTGTTTGGGCCCATAAGGCACATACCATATACCGCTTTCATAGTGCTATATCCTGCTTGGTGTGGCTCCTGCTTTTTATATACTGCTTTCATAGTGCTATATCCTGCTTAGTGTAGATCTGGCCTAAGATTACCTCTCCGACATTGGGGAATTTGAGCATGTTGCATTGCTTTTTTGTGGTGGACAGAGCATTCTGCTCCACCTTTTGACCTGCTGATGTGGGTGGATAAGGTGAATGGGATGTGATAGATAGAATGACAGATAAAAGGAAGTACTTCTTCACACAGTTTATAGGTAAATTCGCTAACACAAGATGTAGTGATGGCCACCAACTTCGGTGGCTATAAAAGGGGGTTGGATAAATTCCTGGAGAAGGTTATCAATGGCTACTAGTCCTGATGGCTATGTGCTACCTCCAGTATCAGAGGCAGTAAGCCTATATACACCATGCTGGGGGACATAGGTAAGAGGATGCTGTTGCACTGTTCATGGTCAACAGTGTTTAGGGTGACCATATGAAAAGGAGGACAGGGCTCCTGTATCTTTAACAGTTGCAAAGGCAGGGAATTTCAGCAGGTGTCGTTTGTATATATACAGAACCTGGTGAAATTCCCTCTTCATCACAACAGTTAAAGCGGCAGGAGCCCTGTCCTCTTGACCATGTACAAAAGAGGGCAGGGCTTCTGCAGCTTTAACTTTGTGATGATGAGGTAATTTCGCCAGGTTCTGCATATATACAAATAACACCAGCTGAAATTCCCTTTTCTATGAAACTGTTAAAGATACAGGAGCCCTGTCCTCCTTTTCATATGGTCAGCCTAGTCAACAGCTGATTGGCCACTGTGTGAACAGAGTGCTGGACTAGATGGACCTCTGGTCTTATCCAGCATGGCTCTTCTTATGTTCTTATGACTTCACAACAGGAAGCTGAGATGTGCATTGCCCAGGCTGTAGTCAGGACCTACCAATTTTCCCCCAAATGACTGTCTGTCTCCTTAATTTTGTCAGTTAGCAAACCTGGATTCTCATGCCTGAATTGTGGCTGAAGATTTCCCTTCTTAGAAAAGCAACACAGCCATCATTAAAATGGCATATGGATGAAAGATGGGGAGGAATTCTGGAAAGCTGATGCTTTGCTTGCCAATAATAAACCCGAGACCGCCTGTCTCATAAAAATAGCTCCAAGTCAACATTGAACTGAAGGTGGCAATGGTGGGGTAAGATATACCCTTACCTTCATTGTGCAAATGAAGCAGCTGGAAATGAATCCAGGAACGTTTGTCTTGCCTGTCTGTTGCTTTTTGTTGAACTATTATGCAAATTTGCTCTGGTTTTTAATGGGTATCCTGGTCACTTGGACATTGATTTTGCGCTGAGATTGCTTGATCCCATTAACCAGAATGGGCTTTATACAACTGAATTGTGTCTTAAGTTGCAGCTGTGTGTCTTTTGTTTTCTTGCAAAAAAAAAAAAAAACTAAAAAAAAAAACTGGAAAGGGCAATTGTTATTGGAGCCTATGGAACAAATACAAATATTTGCTTGAAGCGTATATATAGTATTCTGATAATTAGCCACAATCCATAACGAGCAAAACAGGGAAACAGTTTGGAAATGGTTCAGTAGATGTTAGTTTCACATAATCCATAGCCGGCTGGAAACAAAAGCAGACTGCCAAATTCTCCATTGTAGTGGGTATTTCAATATAATTTCTCTTCTTATACTATTGCATAGGATCCACTAAAGCATTTCTAATTATTTCTTTCTTTCTTTCTTTCTTTCAGGGGGAGAGATTATAATGGTTCGCCAAGTCTCTCCAATTCTAATTTTGATATGAGCCTTGCTTCTCGCTCTCAAATGGTAAGCCAGACAATTAATAATAAAAACAATAAAAATCCAGAGCGTTTTGCCTTGTGAGCCTGTTGTAGCACAAACAACAAAGAATCTTGTGGCACCTTAAAGACTGGCACATTTATTACAGCATAAGTTTTCATGGACTATGGTCCATTTCATCAGATGGAGTGAAATTTGGCAGATCTCCCGCTGGTGGGCGGAGGGAAATAGAAAGCCTGCAAATTCCATGCCATTTGGACTGCCAAATCCAAATGTTACAAGCAGCAGAAGACAGGGTGAATCTCTGTTGAATGAGCTAAGAACAAGAATGAAACAAATGGAAAATGAAGGGGGGGGAACCAAACCTTTTTTTCCTTTCTATACCGCTAATGCAGCCCGGTTGACAACTAAAGGAAGAGACTCAACACTGTTCATCTGCATGGTCTGTTATGGAGGACTGCAACTTAAAGCAATCCTATGAAGCAGGCAGCAAACGCTCACACACAGTTTCTTCTGCCACTCTATTGAGGTAGAACCTTCTGGCCCAGATCTACCCCAAGCAGGATATGACACTTTGAAAACGGTTTGAAAACTGTATATGGAGCGTGTCCTGGGCCCCAACTGTTGTCAAAACTGTTATAAACTGTTTTAAAGCAGTAGTGTAAATCCTGCTCCAGCCAGACTGGAATCCTCAGCTCTTAAGCGTTGAGGAGATTTGCTACACACACACACACACACACACACACACACATATATATATATATATGTATGGGGTCCGTACTAAATCTAAACCCCACCTTTCAGTATGAAGCCAAGGTTTACAGAATTACATGCACACACAAATAGTAAGGTGGGAAGAATCCAATGAGGTTTGAGCAGGCTCATAGGCATGAAATGTAGAATGACTGTGGGGAGGGAAGGCAACTTGAGAGGGGAAGAATCCAATGAGGTTTGAGCAGGCTCATAGGCATGAAATGTAGAATGACTGTGGGGAGGGAAGGCAACTTGAGAGGGGGAATGGAATGGTGTATCCTCAAGGAAACCATGACTGGCTGGCTGGCTGGAACACTGAACAGGAACAAACCACACTGCAGCATTCTGTTGCAGATCCCATTTGTTTTTTGTTTACCTTCTGTGTTAACCTATTCATGAGTATAAGCTACTGACCACGCCCCTAGTGGAGAGAGCTAATGCCCTGAGATCAGTCTTCCTCAGCTTGGTACCTCCAGATCTGTTGAACTGCAATTTCCTCCATACAAATGGGAATTGTAGTCCAACAAATCTGGATGGCACAGGATTGGGGAAGCTGCCTTAGAATATCAGTGTTTAGAAGTATGTGTATATATATATATATATATATATATATATATATATATATAATAAAATCTCTTACGGTGCAAGAGCACCACCACATCCATTTTAGAACAACATCAATAACAATAATGGCAACAACAACAATGATGCTTCAGACTATTTTTCTTTGATTTCTGTTTGGGTTTGGGCTCATCTAGTGCTTGGGCTGTCATACAATGGTTCTGGTACTGTTCCAATTCAGTGGGAAATGAAACTTAGGTCTGGCTTTCAATTCAGGTTCAGGTTTGGCTTGATTCCCATTTTTTAAAAACAATGTTTAGGTTACAGTACACGTCAATGCATGTTTACTCGGATGTAAGTCCAACTATATTCAGTGCCTCTCACTCATGGGTAACTGTGCATAGTACTGCAGCCTTAAGCACTTAGATTCCATTGATTTCAGTGGGATTCAACTACACTTTACCTTTCTCTGGATTGCTTTATTTTCCGCTTGGCACCCTCATCTTAAACATATTTCCTTAGATGAAACCTGTACAGATTGCTTCCAAAAATGGATCCTGGCTTTTTAAGAAGTCTTCAAGCTCAGTCCAGAGCTCTTAAACCAAATTAGTCAGAATACAGTTGGTGGCTTGGATCCAAAGAGCTGTTTAGCCTCACACAAAGAGTTTATGCCAGTCCAGTGGGATTTTCCCCCTCTACTTTTGTTATTTGAACAGTCCAATTCATTTCACCCTCCCCTTCCATGCTTGTGATATGTCACAAGCTCCATTTGAAACTTCCCTTCCCCTCCACCATGTTTTGAGGAAAACAGATCTAAAGCCTGCTTGGGGCTCCTGAAACCAATTTCATGGTTCTTTGAATCCTGGCCAAATATTCGTCCGCTGATTTCAGTGAGAACAAACCTGCAGAGTATATATATTGACTTGACTAGATATCGCATCAACTTATATTACTAGGACTACCAAATGAGTGAGAACTTACTTCTAGAAAAATTAGAAACAGAACCTGCTCTGAGCTCTTTCTTTCATTTTAATTACCATCTCCATGTTTATTACAGCCATCAGCTTTCTCGATTGTTGCCGTTAAATCTAAAATTAAATAAAGTGTCAGCAGGAAACTCCTCCTCAATAGCCAATGCATATTTTAAATGTTTAACCACAGATCACACACAGGCCCCAAATGTATAAGGAAGCAATTAAATGTTTGTTAAAGTGAAGAAGAACACTCCATTTTGTGCTCAACAGTATATCTTCCAGGGACAACTGAAAGAAACAAAACCATGTTTCCAAGTGAAACGCCTTATCCCCTTGCCCGGGGCTTGGGATGAATTTCAAAGGAAAAGTCAAATATTAGATAAGCAAAAGTTGGCAGCATTCCTTGACTTTTCTGCCAGACGGGTTCCAGAATTTAGGAGAGTCACACAGGAAGAATCATTTTATAATGACATTGCCTCAGGATTCCGGTTTGAAACATTCTCCTTGGTGGTATGTAATTAAGCTCCTCCACATGTATTTCTTTTATCTATTATTGATAAGATTTATATACCACTCTGCATCCAATATAACATCCAAGTGGTGGTGGGGGGGAAATCATCATCATCATCATCATCATCATCAAAATACAGAATTAAAACCTTTGAAATCAAATCATGCCAATAAACTGTGGCTAGCTAATTACAAAAGCTTGCTTGAACAAAAATGTCTTCAGCAGGCACCAAAAAATAACCTCTACTTGCATAATCGCTCTTTACTGAGAGATTATGCAACGAGATGGTGAAGATGATTGCATCTATGTATTTCAGCAAATTTGCTAGTCTACTGGCAGAGGAGGACTATATTTTTGTGCTAGGCCCAGAGGATGAGACGTCTCTCTTCCAGGAGACCTCCTGGTTTCTATGTTGTGTGCAGAGGACAGAAGGAGCTCATTGGTTAATTGGAATGTGCTCTTGTATAGAGCGCAATATAAATTATTATTATTATTATTATTATTATTATTATTATTGTCTCTTTTCTAGCTCGTGGCGGTTTTTCTAGATGGATAAGACAGGCTTTGCTAGGTCATGCTGTCTTTTACTGATTCAGAAATTTCCTGACAATTGAGCATGTTTTAAGTATGACTACTTTCTGGATGTTGGTGTGGATGTATTTTGGTAGGCCTAGTTTCTGAAGGTTTTCTGTATAGTTTTTTGATGTGATGCTGGGGACTGATGTGACTAACAAAATAATTGTGACCTGTTCCTGTTGCCATAGTTCTTTGATTTCCATGGCCAGTGGTGTATATTTTTCTGTTTTCATTTTCCTTTTCTATAACATTTTTGTCATTAGCTAGTGCTATGTCAATGAGGTATATGTGTTTTTCTTTTTTTATCTATAACTGTTGTGTCTGGTAGGTTGCAAGGTATTGTCTTGTCCGTATGAATTATTCTGTCCCAGTATATTTTATGATCTGTATTTTCCAAGATTGTTTTGGGTGAGTATGTATAGTATGATGTAGGTTGTTTCATGAGTTTGAATTTGATGGCCAGTTGTTGGTGAATTATTTTTGCAGCTGTACTGTGTCTGTCCATATAGTTCATTCCTGCCAGAATCTTACATCCTCCTGTTACATTGATTACATTTCCTACATAAATCTGTTATGATGTATTTTTATGATGTATTTTTGATAGTTCTTGGTTGATATAACATGATCTTGTATAGCTATTAGGAATCCTTCTGTTTCAGGAATTATTATTATTAGCCTGCTACCATTCCATGCACTCCCCTGTATTCAATTTCTGGTAACCATACCAAAGTGGTACTGATTTATAGGGTGACCATATGACAGGAAAAACCTGGATTTGTCAGGATTTTTGGTAACAAATCTGGGAAGGGGGGGGGAATTATGAAATTTGATGAAAAATACAGATTTTTCCCATCCTCCCCAGCCAAAGAGCGGCTCTACTTTAATGAGTATTATCAAAAATGCTTACAGCATCACCATTTTTAAAGGTAAAGAGATGAGATTTTAAAATTATTTTTTTTAAAAAACCGCTGGAGCCATATCCTTCAAACTCAAGTTGTCAAATCTCCTCTTTAGGGTATTGCACCTTGACAATTTTCAGCCCTTGGCATCAAGGGAATCTCACGTTTTTAGCTAAGAAGTGCTGGGCAAGCAGGGCACCTTTCCTGTTGCAGATTTGGTGGGCAGTTGGGCACCTGGAGCTCAGCAGAAGTGAGGCATCCACAGATCAAAATGTGGGAAAGGAGAGGTCAGTCAAAGCAGCCCACAGGGCAAAACAGAACAGGCTAGAGGCCTTTTTGTCAGAGTTCCACATCATGGGCGATGAAGGGTCTTCCTTAGAGAAAAACTCTCATGACCAACAGTGAGGTATCAGTCGAGAAAGAGGCTCTCATCTTTGCGGATGTTGCAACCTGACATGTCATTGCTTTGCTTTGCTACCCATTCCCTTCCATTTCACTTTGTTCACTTGTGAGCTAAGCTCTGTCTGCACTGCTGGCATGCAATGCAGAATGTTTGAAGTGCGTGTCAGAGAAAAATAGATAGATTTGTGGCTTGAGCTGGCTGGCATATCTCTTAGAGACAGAGTTACACTGAAGACACAACTCAAGAGATAGCTGTAGCTGAACCCTGAGAGGCTGGCATGCCACACAGAGCCTTTCAAGAGCATCTCAGAATCAAGTGTTGGTGTAAGTGTTGGCTGGTTGGAGGCTTTGGCTGGCATCAGTTTCAGACAGACTTACAACTCAGAGACGGCTGTAGCTTAGCCCTGAGAGGCTGGTGTGCCACACAGAGCTTTTAAGGGCATCTCAGAGTCCAGTGTTGGTGCAGACAGAGGTAGCTGGCAGCAGAGTTTTTTAAAAAAAATAAGAGTCACCAGATGTGACCAAGCTATAAGCTGGCATCCTACCCCCAGCCGTGGGGTACAAGTGCACAGCCTGGCTGGACTGTTGGGAGACTTTGGCAGAGAGGGGGGGATTGTTTGAGGCTCGAAGCTGGAGACGTTGGCTGGCTGGCATAAAGCAGAGAGAGGCTGAAGGCAACCAAGATTCACCTATAGCTTGGCCCTGAGAAGCTGGCTTGCCACCCACGTGTGCAGGAGGAGAGGAGGTGGAGATGGCTGGTGGCAGAGTTTTTTAAAGTAAGAGTCACCAGACATGACCAAACAATAAGCAATACCCCTGGCCACAAGTGTTCGGTCTGGCTGGACCATCCATTGGGAGACTTTGGCAGAGAGGGAGGGAGGGAGGGAGGGAGGGAGATTGTTTGAGGCTGGAGGCTTTGGATTGGCTGCAATGACTTAGAGAGAGGCAACAGAGGCTGCACAGACAGCCCAGAGACACCTTGTAACTTAGCCCTACAGTGCTGGCAGGCAACGCAGGGCATTAGAAAGAGGGTCTCAGAATCGCATGCAGGTAGTAGACAGGAGTTCAAAATCTGTATGTGAGAAGTGGTGTCAACGCGCAACCCTTGAGAAGCTAATGTATATAAGTGAGAAGTGTGAATAAGTGAAGTAGTGTCTGCCGCCCATAACACCCACCCTAATGTTAGAGTTGAGAAACTTGTGACAATCATACACAAGGTTAAAAAAATGAAATTTAAAAATAAAAAAGCCAGCCAGCCGACAGCAAGCCCTGTTAAAAGCAGCATCAGTTTGCAGCAGAGTGAGGATACAGTCAGAAAAGATATTTGAGGGAAGGGGAGAATGTATCACACAGAGTATAGCAAAAGCTTCAAAGTACAGCAAAAGTTACAAAAGTAGGAGTAAGTGAAGTTAATTTCAGATACATTGTTCTTTATTTCTGTGATTTTAACATTAAGATGTTATGAAGAACAGATTTGTCTTAATTGTGTGCTGTAAAATCAGATATGTGACCAAGGCTATGTTCAGGTGGGCACCCCCCCCTTTGGTGCTGGACACACTCACTCCCTGGGGCAAGACATGTTGGTGGGCATGCCCCCTTGGGAGCCTACCATGTTGTCCTCCTGTCTGTTCCATTGCCCTCCCTGTTCCTTGCCTTGACTATCTTGCTAACTGAGTGAGTGGATACCGGCTGCTTGCTCAGCACAAGTAGTGCATCATATGTATGGGGTTAGATGACAGATCTGTTGTTTTGCCAGTGGAAGGATGCCACTTACAGAATGAGACTTGGAATCATAGAACAGTAGAGTTGGAAGGGGCCTATAAGGCAGTCGAGTCCAACCCCCTGCTCAATGCAGGAATTCATCTTAAAGCATACCTCTAGTGGGGAGAGCCCACAACCTTCCTAGGTTATTGGTTCCATTGTTGTACTGCTCTAATAGTCAGGAGGTTTTTCCTGATGTCCAGCCGGAATCTGGCTTCCTGTAACTTGAACCCATTATTCCATGTCCTGCACTCTGGGATGATCGAGAAGAGATCCTGGCCCTCCTCTGTGTGACAATCTTTCAAATGTCTGAAAAGTGCTATCATGTCTCTCCCTCAATTGTCTCTTCTCCAGGCTAAACATGCCCAGTTCTTTCTGTCTCTCCTCATAGGGCTTTGTTTCCAGATTCCTGATTATCTTCGTTGCCCTCCTCTAAACCCCCTCCAGCTTGTCTGCATCCTTCTTGATGTGTGGTGCCCAGTATTGGACGCAACACCCAAGATGAGGCCTAACCAGTGCCAAATAGAAGGGAAACAGTACCTCGCATGATTTGGAAGCTATACTTATATTAATGCATCCCAAAATAGCATTTGCTTTTTTTGCAGCCACATCACACTGTTGGCTCATATTCAGCTTGTGATCTACAACAATTCCAAGATCCTTCTCACTTGTAATATTGCTGAGCCAAGTATCTGCATCTTGTAACTGTGCATTTGGTTTCTTTTTCCTAGGTGTAGAACTTGGCATTTATCCCTAATAAATTTCATTCTGTTATTTTCATCCCAGTACTCCAGCCTATCAAGATCACTTTGTTTCTGTCTTCCAGGGTCTTAGCTATCCCATCCAAGTTTGTGTCATCTGCAAATTTGATAAGCATTCCCTGCACCTCCTCATCCAAATCATTAATAAAACGACTCTTTCTCCTCCCTCTGAAGTGTCCCTCCATGCACCCTTCAAATATCTCTGAAGGATTGGAGGACATTACAGAGCAGATTTGGAGGGGGTGGGGGATAACTCAGAGGGAAATAGAGCATATGAAAGTCCTGTTCTTCAAGTGGTATCCTTCCACTGGCGAAATGATGGATCTGGACTCAACCCAAGGTAGCAAACCATATCCAGTCACCCAGTTTGTAAGGCTGTCAAGGCAAGAAACCCCAAAAAGAACAAACAGGGATCCAAACCAATATCTTTTGCTTCTAGCAAAATTCTGGTGCATTGTGCTCATAGGTCAGGGTGGGGGATTAGCTTCATATCATAGGGCTCTATCAAAGGATGCCACTGAGCCAGGTGTTCAAGGTCACCATCTTTATTAAAACATGTTAACAATAAGCAAAGCAGTGATAACTTCACCCTGCTGTCCTTAGTGGTGGCATTGAGCTATTAGAGTCTGTATTTCCTGGGATAATGACTCAGACCTGGATTTCCTGCTGGTGCTGAAACTCCTCTGCAAAATGAAGAGACTTTGACCTCTGGTTGTGAGCCCTCACCAGGCGGGCCTTGACACAATGTAGGAAATATATTATCTGCTTTTCTGTTGTTATTATTATAGTGCTGGGGTGGGGGAGCAATGGGGCAAGTATGCACACACACATAGAACACTGTATCAGGGTTTTGATGCTTTGGATAGGTCCTGATGGAGAATGATTTGGAAATATGATTTGAAGTTGCTCAAAGATGTTACTCATGAGGACTTGTAACAACTATGTTGCGGAATTGTTACTTTATATTGTGCAAAGTTCATTAGTTATATAAAACTTGTGACTTATATCAACCGTATGTATTCCTTTTAAGAGAACTAGGTGAAAGGTCCAGGGTTAAGAACAGGTGAAGTTGCAGTTAGAAAAATCACAGTGTCCATGAGAACAGAGAAGTAAACCAGACAGTTAACCACAAGAATAGGGAATTTGACCTTTCGTTGTCATAAACAACTATGTCAGGGGAGGGAGGCATATTCTGGGAAGATGGTGGTCTAAATTGATGTTGTGGACCAATGAGTTTGGCCATTTCAGAATAAATTAATATATATTTGTCTTTGGAAAAAGTATTTAAGTCTGGGTAACAAGGACCAGGGGGTCTTTCCTTTCCCTCAGGCATGACATCCAGGATGTTGCTCTGAGCCTAGCATGTGGCCTCAGTGACTCCTTGGTTGCCTGGGAGAAATAGAAGTCCTTCTGTGGAGAAGAGCTCCTTCACAGAGTCAGTGGCTCAATTCGGACGACACAATAAACAACTGGTGTGGGGGAAACAATCGTCAGTTGTTTTGACTATCGTGTCATCCGAATGCTGCCATAGTCAACTCAGCGCTGATCGTAATCCACACCACAGTTGATTATTTATTACCATGTTGTGTGGGGAGTACCCCCTAGTTGAACAACTGTAAAGTTGATTATTATCCACCATTGACTATCGTGTCGTCCAAATTGAGCCATTGTGTTTGCCTATGTTTGTCTATGTTCTCCAGAAATCTGCCAGACTTGTGAGTATATTCTTTTATTTGCTTTGCTGAATGGAGAGGTTTGTGTGTTTGTTTAATTAACTTTTTTAGATTGTTTTAATAAATGTTTTAAAGCAACAAAACCTTTATTGAATTTGTTAGTCTGAGTAAAATGTCTATCTTTGGATCCTCCTGTTCACCTACTATAGTGGGGAATTTGGGGAGCATTGATGCAAGGTACTGTGGCCTGTATTTAGTGTCCCTTAAAATAAAAGTCACCTGAAACAACAAATATATAAAAGGGTACGCCAGAGAGTTGTAAGGACTGTGCCCATTGTCTTCTGTCAAAACATATGTGTCCTCCTGCCTTTCACAGCACTCCAGTCTGAGATTATACCCTGCTATGCATTCTGCTGGGGCCCCCAATATGAGATGTGTGGGAGAAGGCAGAATGCATCCCTGTTGCCAAAGTCGAAGCTGCCTGTCTTGCCATGCTGTAGCCAATAGGATAAGAACATAAGAAGAGACATGCTGGATCAGATAAGGGTCCATCTAATCCAGCAGTCTTTGCACACAGCAGCCAACCCACAAGCAGGACATGAGTGCAACAGCACCCTCCCACCCATGTTCTCCAGTAATTGGTGTGCATAGGCATACCACCTCTGATACTTGAGCTAGCATATAACAATCAGGATTAGTAACCATGGATAGACTCCTCCTCCAGGAATTTGTTTCTCCTCCTTCTAAAGCCATCCAAAATTGGAGGACATCACTGAATTCCGTAGTTTACCTATGCACTGTGTGATGAAGAATTTCCTTTTATCTGTCCTGAATGTTCCACCAGTCAGCTCATGGGATGAGTCTGGGTTCTAGTATTATTCACAACCTTCACATCATGCATAATTTGGTACATCTCTATCATGTCTCCCCTTACTCGCCTTTTTTTCTAAGCTAAACAGTCCCAGATGTAACCTTTCTTCATGGGGAAGTTGCTCCAGCTCATTGACCATTTTAGTTGCCAAGGCAGTGTGTTTGATTCAGCAATGGAGACATTCCCTTTCGAACATCAATTTAAATTTAGGGCACAGGATTGTTTTCATTTGCTCATGATGATATCATCATACAGCCAAACTTGAATGACTACATAGCACCAGGGTATTATCGTCTACAGTTATGTGATGCCTCATTGGCTGGGATCATTTGGAGGAGAAGGTGAGGAAATGGTGCCAAGGCAACAGCATGGACTAAGGTTGCTGGGAGTTGGGAAGTGGAACTTTGCCTCCCTTGAACGCTCACTTTTCAACTTCACTGTTTCAGGGCAAACACAGTAGCAGAAGCTACCAAAAGAGAAATCAGCATACCCTTTACCATTTTAAAGATCTGATCAGAGTTCTGAACTAGCTTTTCTAGTTCTCATGATGTAGCCAAATCTGATTGGCTGTGTGATGATGCCACTGTTACTAGAAGAAGAAAAAGGGAAAGAGCTAATTTTCAAACAAACAATTGCACTATGCCTGCAGTTGTGACCAGCAGCAGACCAACGTAAAAAGGTGTCTTATGAGAAACATTCCAGGCCTCCTGAAAGTTCTTTTTTAAATTTAAAAATGTCCTCTGGAGAACATTTGGATCAGTTCTTTCTTCACAACACTACATTACCCTTAAAAAGAAGCCAGATCTGTTGTTCTGAAAAAACAAACCCAACAACCCGCAAACCAAAGGCAAGCACATTCCAAAATACCCCCCTGCGGTATGCAGCCCACAATAAACAAATATGACCCACAAAATGTTTTCTGGATGTCTGTACACTTTCCCATTTTTCTTCAAAATGACAGCTCAAGATCTTTTCCAAATGTGCGGGTGCATTCAATATCCTGTGGAGCAGAGAAAGTGGTACGTACCTTACCCAGAAAAATAGGACACTAACCCAAAGGCTTAATGCTCATGGGCAAGCTAAAGGAGAAACACTCTGAACCCAACACTGGGAGTACGGTATAGTCACCATGTCACAATACATAAAAATCCTGTGCTTTCAGGACAATTACAGAGCAGTCTTATGGCCACTACACATTGGACCAGTTCCACGACACGAGGGTAGTTAATAACCACCCCCATGCATGCCTGACATGTGCCACCTGGTTTCTTTAATTACCTTTGCTGGGTGCTGCTTGTCATGATCTGGTGAGGATGGGTGGTTCGGGTGCTAAACAAACTACCCAGCAGCCCCTAGAATAAGCTATGGGCTAACAAACCACCTTTGCTGGGTTCGGACATCACAACATGCTGCATCCAAGGATAACTAGGTAAATTGGGTGGCACCCTCAATCACAAACCTTTCCCTCAAGAGTCAATGGACACGTTTGTGTAACTGGCAGAGTCTTTTCTTTCCTTGTTACCTGCTTCTGAATACCTGAAACCAGAATGTTATGGTCTCTATGTCCTGAATCATATAGTTAAGCATTGAATTTTCTGCAGAGGACAAACATCTGCATATTTTACTGGAAGGTTTGCAAAAGCCAAGTGTGAGAGAAGCAAAGACCTCTCCCCAGCCGCACATAGGACATTTCTTTTGTTTCTGGGGATACACAAGCTCTGATATTGCCAAGTGGTTCAGTTATTCTTTGCCAATAAGTGCCCATTTCTGTAGAACAACCATAAAAAAGCAGGCTTTTCAAAAAGATTGTTTTGGGGGGGGATTATCTCTATAATTGTCCATAAATATCCTGCTAAATCTATCAATATGGCTACTGAGCATATTTTAACACATCCCTGAAAGGTTTAGGGCCATTCCAAGACATTTTTAATGCCTTTCCAATTATGAACATACCACTTTTTCTTCTTTTGTGACTACTCCTGGAAGCAGCTGGGCACCATTTAGAAGGGGTGGGGAGCAGGTATGTTGTTATTTTTCAGGAGTTCTTATATCTCTGACCAGCTTATTGGTTTGACTCACTTGCTTGTATAAAGTTATGCAGAAGCACATAGGGCTGTGAGCCAGTGTAGTGAAGTTTCTAGGACAGGAGAGACCTAGATTTTAATCCATACTCAACCATTAAGATTACATTGTGATCCTGGGCCAATCTGTACTTTCAAATCTCCATCATACAGTTGTTTGGAGCATAAAATAGAGGTCGGGAAGTGGAAGAATCACCTATGCCTCCCTGAACAACTTGAAGAAAATTTGGGATAAATGTACTAAACATAAGAATATTTTAGTCTGCTTAAGAACAAAAAAAGGTGTCTGGATGGATTACATGATAAAAGAATAAAAACGTACTCAATAAAAACAACAATAAGGATAGGGGATATGAATATAATTATGGATCTAACAGCATTCATTCCAGCATTCTGCAGGCAAATCTAAACTCTAAAATCTAGAATCTAGAATGCCTTGGAGAAAAGAAATGTCTCTTCACCTGGCACCAAAACGATAACAGTGTGGGCACCAGGCAAGCCTCCTTGGAGAGGGCATTGTATACGTTGGGTATACAATGCCCAATGCCCAATACAACTGAGAAGATCCTCTCTCTTGTAACCAACCGCCTAACTTTATTTAGCAGGAGCATCTGGAGTCGGGCATCATCATCATCATCATCATCATCATCATCATCATCACAGCAACCCAGATGAGAAGGTCAGTGATAGTGCTGATGAGTTGTGTAGGGTAGTAGCAGAGACTAAGTGCTCCATCACACCAGCGATTTAGTGCACTCTTGCCATGCCTGGTGTGTGGATTTGCAGCATGGTACTCACATGATGCTGTGCCTGTCCTGCTGACACCCCGCTGCAGCCTTTTATGTTTTTTTCTAGAACGCTAAAAGTCTGGATTATTTTTTCTAAGCTCATTTAATGCACTCTTAAGCCTCCATGTAGTTTTAAAGGGATTGGGTGGGGGGTACGGTGATGGGAGACTTGCAGTTGGCTTGAATGGATTGCATCAGGTCCTGGCAGGGAAAAGCAATCTCTCCCAGCAGCCGGCTCCAAGTCTCAATATAAAACCCAAACCTTGCAGCCCAGGCTCGAAAGCATTTTTTAATATAATACAACACCCGAATCTCTGCAGAGACAGGATTGTACTCCCTCGATGCCCCCAAAGAGCCAGACTAAAAGATCGTTCCATTTTGTCCAGCAGAAAGGCAGTCTGGTTGAAGTGCTCATCTGACAGGACCTGACTGGAGGGAGAAAGAGAAGGGGTGGGGTGGAAGAGTGAAGGAGCGAAAGAGCAACAGGGTGCTATTCAGGTGAAAGGGATCTTAAGCTTGACACGCTTATGCATCAGAGGTAAAAAAAAAAACAACAACACGGAGGCAAACCAGAGGGGAAAATTAGGTGTGATGGAGCTTTAAATCCAGACTCACTTTCCACCTGCCATGTAGCTGATTGGTGCTACTAGCCAAGTGTTTTGAATGGAACTAGGTATGTGTGACCTTGGCAGCTGGATCAGGAGAAGAACTGTGTGTTTGTGATAAAAATCTATTTAGATACGTGATTTTCACCCCAGAAGCGTCCATTTCCCCTTGGCACACAACAGTACACGCATCTATACAGGTGTTCGCAGACACACCCGCATCTGCACCCACATGCGCCCGTGTGCGCACACCCAAGCCCCGCTTACAGTACCCCAAATATAGTTAGTATAGACATGGAAAAAAAAACATCTCTCTGTTGCCTCTTGGCTCCACGCAGTCGCTATAATTCAAAAAGCCTTAATCACTTTGATACTAGTTCAGAGCACAGGCACCAGGTGTGTGACTCATCTAGGGGTGATCAGATGTTAGTACACCTGGATGTGGGCAAAATGACCATATTAGGAAATGGTAAAAGTGCAGAGAGATTGTAAAGCACCTCTGGGTACAGGTAATCTCACATGTGGTAATGGCGACGACCAACAGTCCTTGACTGCAATGCCACATCTGGCCACTACTCGAGAGTAAAATGTATTTGTCCAAACAACGTGACTGAGGCTATGAACCAATGAAATGAGGGCAAATGCCATGTAATACTAAGGTATAAAAGCTGCTGTTTTGAATCTGGTGCTCTGTGATGCTGGTATTTAGCCAATAGGCTCAGTTGTCACCTATTCTGCAGAATAAACCTGTTCCCAACGTCTTACCTGGATCTTTCGTCAAGTGTCTCATTTTTGGACTTATGGTACACTTGGAATTAGCATAATTTATGCAACATATTCAGCACCTGGTTACATGCAGAGGTCTTCATCCACCTAGGGAAATGCATGTGAAAGCTTTCTTCTATGCATGTCTGTTTTGTAGCTGGATCAAAGTGAATTTCTGCTGTTATAAGCTATTAAAATGGCTGATGCTAAAGACACAAATCCCTTTTCTCCGTGAGTATGGAAAAAGTGTTGATTTAGCCTGGCTTGATGTGTGGAAAAAAGGCACCGGAAAGGCACCAATTTAGGGCACAATCCTACATGTATTTAGACAGAAAAAAGCCCTACAGTTCCCAGTATTCCCCAGCCAGCATGGGAGTTGTAGGACTTCTTCTGTCTAAACATGGATACGATTGTGCCCTTATTTATTTTCGCAATTCAACCTGGCATGGGTTCAAACCAAAGTACATTTTTGGATCCCACTGAATGCATCCAAGGTGGGCCTTTTGGCCATGCCCCCATCCCATGGATCTCTGAAATGGCACCATTGCAAGATATAGCTCCACACTCCCAACAGTAATGCAGCATGAATGCCAGAATCTCTGCAAACGGGATTTTCTTGGCAGTTGCAGCAATGAAGTAAGAGGATAAATGAATTCATGGTCACACATAATCAGACCATCACAGGAGATTTAAACTAGAATCTGGGTCCATTTTATTAAAGTCTGCCTTTCAAGAGCTCATATGGATTTTTTTTTAAAAAATATCTCCAAGGTTATTATATCGCATGAATCTAAACTTTGGAAGTTAATGTGAGGACATAAAAACATTTTCTTGACTTACTCAAAATTTTATGCCACTCCTCCATCATATATGGCTCTGGCTGAGTAGCTTATATGTAGGAGTAATAAGATATGATAAGTAATGAAGAGTAAGTAATTTAAAAATGCAATACTAAGTCATAAACTCCAAAGACGTATTAAGTTTCAGGAGCTTTAGAACAGCAATGTGAACTCTCCTCTATTGACTAGTTACAGACTCCAGATCAGGCTTCTGATATTTGTACCTATCTTGGCCAGTCGGGAGGACCCTTATTGCCAGCCAATCAAGCACTGGTGTTAGAAATCTCTACTAGGCCTGCCCCAAATTCAGCTTTGGATCCTCATGTTGCTGGTCTGACGCTTACATCATATGATTCAGGGAAAGTATAACCCAAATATATCTGAATAAAAATATGTGTGGAACCCAGATCTGCCACATCGTCTTTGAAATACCCAGGCATTATTATGGGAGGGAAAATGTCCCTAAGCAACTGCTCTCCGAAGAAAGCAACTGACACCCCACCTGCTCCTTGCACAATAGCTCAACTCTGCGACGGAGCTCTCCAGGCCTCCCCATCTAGCCTGCCAAGGCGCCAGCTGAGGTCTCCCCCCCTCCCTGAAGCCTCACCCCTCAGGAAAGGCAAAGGGTGCCTGCTCCAACAGGAGGTACTGCCTCAAGGCTCTCTTTGCCACTGCTCAGGTGTTTCCTACCCCTTCAGACAGTGAGTTGTACATTGTAGCAGTGCCAACTCCAGGTTTTGGAGGGCCCTTGGGCGGGACACCTCCATGGGCCTCCTCCCTCACTGAGTCTAATGTCTCATTGCCATTGTCACTAGTTGCCATCGCTACTCATCCTCAGCCTTGTTTTGGCTTGCTTGATAGATATGCCTGACACCTGCTTGACAGAGAGCCACTGAGCAAGTGGGAGTGGCATCTGCTGCTCCTGCTTCTCACCCCCACGGTTTCCTGGGCCAGAGCAAGAGGCAGTGAACAAGCAGGTTGCAATGGTAGAGAGGAAGAAGAACTCCAGACGGCTCTTTTCAGTAGGCCCCTGGATGCCCGCCCAGCATTGCAGTGATATAGGGGCCAGACCTATACCAAGCAGGATATAGTGGTATGAAAGCGGTATGTAAAAGGCAGGAGCCACACCAAGCAGGATATAGCAGTCTATGGTATGTGTCAATGGGCCCCGAGAGTTGCCAGTGCACCTAAATACCGCTATAATGCAGTAGTGTGACTCCTGCCTTTTATATACCAATTTCATACCACTATATCTGGTTTGGTGTAGATCTGGCCAGGGTTTGCATTTGCATTTGATAACAAAGTTTAGTTTAAACAGCCTATATTGCTTCCTTTTCATTTAGTTCCAGGTCAGCGCAGAGCCACCTACTTTATGCGAAGAGCAGATCTTTCCAATTTTGCAGCTTTTGACTAACCAGTACAATTCGAGGGATAAATTTAGTGCCTTTCATTGGCTGCGAATTAATAGCAAACTCCAAAGCAAACATGTCTAAAATGTGCAGACAGACAGCCGAGTGGGAAAAGAGCCAACTTTGTCACAATGCCCTCTATTTTCTGCCACCCAGTAATCAAGACAAAGACTAGGAGGAACATTTTTCAAAGGATGGGGAGCGTTAAGAGGAATCCCTGGATTCATTATGGGGAAATGCATCTTGGCAACACAGAACTCTCCCACATCCTGTTGACAAGTGTAATATAAGATATAGGAAATTGAGGAGAGAGTCCGATCGCCTAACCCCAGACCTTGCTCAGTTTGGTACAAGACATACTTGAACAACTTGAAATGTTATGAAAATAATGTTAAGAGTCTGGTTAGATTTCTGTAATACACAAGGAAAGGAAATTTAGAATTAACACTGAAATTCCATCTTTTACCCACACTGTTGCGCCTATTGACTGATCTTAAACTCTTGGGACTGCGCATATAATCAGATTAGGAACTGTGGTTCCACCTTATCTCTGAATCTTTTATTTTGTTATTCTTTCCCCTAGACTCCTGAAATTATATAATCCTTTATGCATGCCAGTTTCCTTTACATCACTCATTTGCAAATGGACTACTATTAGTATGCTAGACCTTAGAGATTAGCAGCTTCTATTAACATTGCATTAGTATTTTATTTTTGCTTTCATTGTTCAGTGTGTTTACAAGACATAGCCATGAAGCATGAACAAAAACTGTGTAATGACTTCACAGTAATTGCTTACATTGAGCTAATGGATGCTCATGCTTTAGACATTAAAAAAAACTGACAGGGCATGACTACAAGGTTAGTTATAGGAGATGGTTCAGTTTCCAAAATACATGTACACTGGGCCTTTGACTGGTTCCCCACTAATAAACAATGGATCAGGTCCCAATTTAGTTATACTGAGACTAGACATATTAAAATCAATGGAACTTAAGTGAGAGATTATTAACTTAAATCCCATAACAGAGATAGCCACTAATTGTAAAGGAGATTATTGCATTTGACCATGTCCGATTTATATTACATCACTGATGGATCACCTATGACATACCAGTCTACATTTTTAAATTTTGTATATTATGTACTATATGCATTATGTCTATATACATTATGAATAACCTTTGTGTGTGTTTTTAATATTAATATTATTATTTATTTTTATTTTTTGGTGATTGTACTGTTATTGTTTGTTTAATGCAAAGGCCATTGGCCAAAAGCAATAAACTTGAATGACTGAGAGTAGACTTATTAAAATCCGTGGAACTTAAGTGAGAGATTACTAATTTAAGTCCCACTAATTTCAGTGGTTCTACTCTAAGGATGACTAAGTTTGGATCCAATCCATGGTTGATAAGGACTATTTCATAATGAGAGGACCAATGGGGAAACAGTGCCTGTCTTATCCAGAGACATTGTGCATTATCTCTCAATTTTGGAACCGGTATTTTACCAGTTTCAATGGTGGAGTCATTTCGGTAAGAGTTTTTTATAGAAGATCAGTGGATGAAAGCTGGGATGGTGTAGTGATTGATTAATTGATGGATGGATGGATGATTTTCATTTATTATAAAACATTATACCTCAACTTTCCTCCTGGAAGCTCAAGGTGGATTGAGAATGTTGTATGAGCTGCCGGACCTCAGTTAAACTCTCAGCGGAGCTATGGATCCATGAAGTGGCCTTAATAGTCAACCATCTTGTAATATGGGCACAATATTGGCCTACGTTACAGGGCTATTGTAATGCTTACTTAGAGAATGTGGGTTAAGGATTGTGAACTCTTGGGGGGAACATGATATATAGATACTTATTAACATTGACAAAAATCTAGCCTTAAGTGTTCCAACTCCATTATTAGATCATATTGGGCTCAGTGGAATGTAAACCTGCACGTTAAAAATTAATATAAGCCCATTCAACATACTTGACCCTATATAGACATAGTGCAAGTGCTCAAAAAATAATGCAAGCAGCCTTACTCAAACTAAAATGTTTCCAAATCAAGGGGATCACAGCCTTTCAATTTGCCCCAATGTAAATTGCACCTAGTCTCTCCCACAGTTGGCTTTCACCCTTTGCAGCCAGGAGTTTGCAAGTCCCAGGATCTCCATTGGCAAATGGCAGCCCAGGAGAAACTCCAGAGAGCTGGCTGTCACTTGCAAGTGGTGATCATGGGGCTTGCATGCCCCACAATCCATAGTTGTAAAAGGTGATGTTGGATGCAGAGCTCTTGTTCAACTCCAGCAAGATGGAAAGGAGCTGTGCCCGCCTTGAATTGGGGCTGCTCAAGTCAGATGGGACCAATCCAGTGGGTATTCCATGCTAATACATGGTAGGCATGGATGAATCTGATTTGTTTTCTATAAAGTTCACTTTTTTTTTCAAGCCCAAGTTTGTTCCATCCCATCTCCATGTTTGTGAATGTGGAGAATAAGGCTGTGATGGAAGATTAGGCTATCAGTGTCTACTAGAGAGGATGGTTATATATTACCTGTAGTAGCAGAGGCAATATGCTGGGGAACATGAGTGGCATGGTGCTATTGCCGTCATATCCTACTTGAGGGCTTCCCACAGGCAGCTGGTGGCCACAGAATCCTGGACTTGATCGAGCATGGCACTTCTTATGTTATTATGTTTTAAAAGACCAGTCTTGGCCAGCATAAGATCCATCACATGGGGCTTTTTTAAACTCTATTTTAGCTCTGATCAGAACAATACTGAGCACAACCACACAATGTATCATTTTTAAAATATAAAAATCACTTTGGAATAGAAAAAATATATCCCACTGCTAGATTTGTACTAGTAGTAATAGATAATTGAAATAAATGTTTGAGTTTTATCTTGCTTCAGAAGTGGCTTTATTTAGTAATAATTCCTCTTCCAAGACTTAAGGATGTAGGGAGAATGATGCCAGGAATTACCAGTCTCACTCTCTGGCATGTATACACACACACACACACACACACACTTTATTGCCAAGTCATCCTGCAAATCTCTAATTTGATCATTGAAAGCATTTTTCTTTTCTTCCCTGAGTGATCAAAGCTTTCATCAAAACTAAATAGCCTATGTCAATTGGATTGAAAAGCAATCCAAATTCCAAAAGAAAACAAACTCCAGAAACTAAGTATACACTGCAGTAGCTCTGGAAGTTTGCTGGCTGGATGAACTCATAGCAGTCCAGTAGATGGATTGAATCTGACGTTGCTGTGTTGAACTTGCAAACTTATTACTGGGAAACTGTGGAATTTGGCATCATAGTTCTGATTACCCTACTGTCTCTCACAAGTATTAATCAGCCAGTAACAATTCCATCTTACCAGTTTTATAGCAGAAGAGCTACAAAGAGAGACAAAATATTTCACTATTTTGCTTGTCAGTCCAGATGTGTTAGACAAGAGGTGGAGTGAAGGAGAAACTTTACACTTCTTTGGTAACATCACTTATTTTAAAATAACTTCACATGTAACTAACATAGAGTGATCTGTGAAAAAGTGTGGGCCAGTATTGTCAAGAAACGTTTATGGATTGGTTTACACACAATGTTGTGTGATTTCACATCACTAAACAAAAAAGGATGCCAGGCTAAGAAGTAATTATTTTATAACTACTAGCCAAATATGTAGCTATTGCTCTGCTATTGGCATTAATTATGGACTCATAGTCAAATGAGAGAGAGAGAGAGAGAGAGAACTAGGAAAGAATTGAAAGTGGTGAAACAGCATGTATGATAAACAAGAAGAAAATAATCAGCCAGATCCAGATTTCCAATGGATCGACTGCATGGATGGAAGTGCATTCCCCTGCCACTTTCTTCCCATGACAGTCCCTCCAGAGAGTCAGGAGAACCTCCTGAATGAGTTGAGCTGTGGTATGGGAAGGAGGGCCGATCCCCTGCCCCATTGGGCAGAGTGACCTTGAACAAGTGCAGTCCTTTCTCTCGTACAAGATAGATCTCCAATCCAATATTTGGGGAAATGCCAACATAACTAGTAGCAGGTGGAATTCAAGTATTGTGGGAGTCTCCCCAGTTCAGGTAAGGGCATGTAAAGCCACCACTATCATGAGATTTTGCTAGTCTTTTGCGCCTCAAAATTCCTCATATGTTTGACCTCAGCAGAGACCTCAAAATTGGTTTCACATTTTATTTTGGGTGAAATAATGGTGTGACAACAGTGACTACACTTGGGTTACAATCCTATGCACCTTTAGACAGGAAAAATATGCTACAACTCCCAGCATTCCCCAACCAGCATGATTGTAACCTTATGTCATTCACATATCTGCCCCATTCACATATACAGTGACAGGTGAGAATCTAGTTTTACTATCAAAAGGGGTATATGGGTGTGGGAACCTGAACTCATCTCCACCTTACCTTTGGTATGGTGGGGAACTAGAATGGGTTGCATTCTAAGTTTTGTATGGTGAATTATGGTGAATTAATGAACAGGAATTGCTCCCCATGAAATAAAGAAAAGATCTCCAATAGCAGTAGGGAATATCCAATACCAAGACCTTTGGAAGTGTACAAAACCCTGCCATCAATGCCTAGTTTAAGTAGGATGACACACAATGCAGTTATTTTTATTTATTTTATTTTAAATATTTACATTCTGCCTGACAACAGGCCTCCGAGGGGGCATACAATAAATGAGAATGGCTACATCAGAACACATCATAGAGGGAGGGGGCGCAATGACAGAAAATGTGTACTCCCCAGGGCTTAGATCAGGATTGGGAGCATAATTCCATTTTGGAGAAGAACTTGGGGGCTGCATGTCAAAGGCACATGGAGCTGAAGACAAACTGGGTCTGGACTAAAGGCAAAAGGGGAAGAGCCCAAAATACCAACTTATTTTTTTGTAAAGCTCTTACTGCCAGTAACAAAGCCTTCGGGGAGGCATTCTATGCTTTTAGAATGGGGGGGGGGACTGCACAAACCCCACAAAACCACCAAATGACCAGTAGTTGGAGAAAGGGTGATTGGAAAGGGGGCATGGCCTTCTAGAGTCCCCCAGAATGTCAGAATTGATCTCTGGGAGTGAACATAGGAACATATGAAGGGCCATGCTGGATCAGACCAAGGGTCTATGTAGTTCAGCTCTCTGTTTTACAATGGCCACCAACCAGCTGTTGACTAGGGACCCACAAGCAGGACATGGTGCAACAGTACCCTCCCACCCATGTTCCCTAGCAACTGGTATATAGGCTTACTTCTTCTAATCCTAGAGCTAACACATAGCCATCAAGACTAGCCATTGATAGCCTTCTCCTCCAGGAATTTATCAAGCCCCCTTTAAAGCCATCCAAATTGGTAGCCATCACCACATCTTTTGGTAGTGAATTCCATAGTTTAACTAAGCACTGTGTAAAGAAGTGTTTCCTTTAATCTGTCCTGAACTTCTACAACCGTGCTTTAGTTGTTGCTGCTGCAAGTTACATGGCTGGTTCAGCTGCAGGTCTTTGACGGCTCTAGACATAAGCCACAATTAATCCACTTCATAGAGTTTATGGAACACCAGCACCCTTCTAGTGGTAACAATCATCTCTGAAAGCAACAGCTCTGATGCACATGGCCAAACATCGCAGCTCTGAAACTAACACAGATTGCTGAACTCTTAGACCTAGCAAACAAGCATTCCTTCCAACTCTTGCATAATTCAATTATGAGCTTTGTTTAATGATTCAGTGCGAGCTGTAGATCATTTTTCCAAAGAGCTCTTTAACAAAATAATCGCCATTCTCTTTTTAACAGGATTAAGAGATATGGAGTCATTTACGTAAATTACAAGAGAATTAGTTAAACTAATCATCTGAAGAGATTCAGGATGGAATAGGTGGAAACAATTTGAATGCCAAGAATAATTTCCTTACTATTGTAAAATAATGTGTTCCTCTGATATTAATGACCATGCACTAAAAGATCATCAAGGCATTGTAGCCAAGCTATTCTTTGAATATAGGTTTCTAGGAATTGTAAAGTTAAATGTTCCAACACAACCATCAGACTTACTGGAACATTAACATGACCCTAAGCCCAACCAATATTGAAAAAGATTTCTTGGTGATTTACTTACAACACCAAGAGGACATTTGCACTTCTTTGCAATTTTCTTGGTTTCATTTTGTTGCTATTTGAAGAATCTTTAATTTGCCATATCGGTCACTAGGTGCCACATACTGCAGTAAGGTTTTTCTAAATGGATGGATTGATAGCAAAACAATGTGGATAAATCAGGGGAATACTAAAAATTCAAACAACAATTAGTTTTGGATCCTACAATGGGCTGGTTCATACAATCACCACAGCCCACTGTGGCTTATTTAAGTCATGGTGGGTTGTGGAACTTGCCAGTGACCATTTTGAATATTCAATCCCTGGTGGGGAGTTGCCATTATCTGAACCTGCTTCTGGGTTTCCTGTGGGCAGCTGGTTGGGCACTGAATGAACAAAATGCTGGACTAGATGGATCCTTGGTCTGATCTAGCATGGCTCCACTTATATTCTTACATTCACAGCTTATTTAGAAGCATACATTCCCCCTTTATATAGTGCTTTGTAACTGTATCTCCACACCCACAAAATGTGATACAACCCTTAAGCTGCAAGTAGTGTGACCATTTGTGCATCGCCAAAAAGAAGACATACATCACCAAAAAAGACTACAAAATAATACCAATTTGCATAACATTACATACACTGATTTATATTTATAGGTGCCAATTTTAAAAATTATTATAATTTAAATAGAACTAAATATTTCACCATAGTGTGGAAGAGTGTGGCCTGGTAATACGTGTGCCTTGCTCAGTCATCCAGGTGTTGTTGATGGGAAACTTCAAGACCCAGATCTTCCTTCTAATGGTTCTTTCTAGCCAACTTGGACTGGACAGCTGGTCAAAAAGAGGATGCCTTCAAAATAGAAGACCGTCCTCTGGAAGATCTTCAAATAGGGGACTGTCCTCTGTAAAAGGTGATGCATGGCCACCCACACTCCATATTTGTCCAAAAACGGGTATTTCAGCCACAATCAGCCTGTGAAAATGGGGTTGATAGTGTTATCCCAATATGGCTATTATATGATAATAAACTGTACAGTTGGACCTAAGCATTCTGAGAAGAAAAGGTTGTATTACAATTCAAAACAATCTATTAAAAAGGACAGAAAGAAATCCATTTTACTGGAGAATTTTACTGGAGGTAGGTCAGTTCTCATTTTATTCAAGCCAATTCTGTTTTGAGTCTTGTAATCCAATTGTGTACATTAATAAATAGCTATCAGGAGAAAGTGGATTGTAAGTGCTCTTTTTATTTAATTTCCAGTTAGTGGATATTGTTTAGTGAGCCAGATGGTCATAAGGAAGTTAAACACTCAGAAGGATTTAAAAGTAGAGGCTATTATAACAGCAGAGTTTTGTTTTTGTTTTTTTGAAAATGAAGAGCAAAATAAAGATTTGTTTTTTAAAAAAATGCCAGTAGCTTTAAATAAGAAACTATATCTCTGTGCAACAGCAAAGATAGACAGATCTTCTTAATAGTGAAGGATTTTATTAGCGAGCATGAGATAAGAACATAAGAACAGCGATGCTGAATCAGACTAAGGGTCCATCTAGTCCAGTACTCTGTTCACACAGTGGCCAACCAGCTGCCCATGGGAAACCCACAAGCTGGACATGAGTGCAGCAGTGCCCTCATGCCCATGGTCCCCAGCCACTGGTGTACATAGGCTTACTGCCTTTGATACTGGTGGTAGCATCTAGCCATCAGGACAAGTAGCCACTGATAGCCTTCTTCCCATTTTATCTGTCCTGAATCTCCTATCAGTGAGCTTCATGGGGTGACCCCAGATTCTAGTATTATGAGAAAGGGAGAGATGCAGAAGATCACTAAATTTGCACCTACACATATAAATTTGCACATGCAAGTTTTATACAAATCACTGCCCTGATTTTTTTAGTGATGCATTTCCTCGTTTTTTGACAATTCATAAGTGGTCATCCTAAACAGAGCAAACTGTGGATGAAATCTGTGTCCTGCATGAAGCAGAAGATCAACACGAACCACCCCAACAATCTCAGGACAAATAGGTCTGTTACAATTGTATTGCTAAGTAGGTGTCAGCCTAGTCAGGGCCTGCATGATAGACTCCGGGCTGTTGTCATTGGTCAGCATTGTCAGTCAATTGCCAAACTCCATAACCCAGCAGAGGGTCTATGTCCTATCCCTGGAGCTTCTCGTTGGTGCTGCCTGTTCACTCTTCCCTGAGTGAGCTACCAGAGACCAAAGCATGGAAGAAGAGTAGGAGCCTCCATTTACCTCACCTTCTCCCTTTGGGTGGCTGTGCTGAGAGACTGAAGGTCAGTGAATGGGTGGGCAGTAACAATACCAGCAAAGAGGAGGTGGGTTTACTCATTGAGGCAGTCAATGTATGCCATGTGGCTTGACCTGTGTCCCCTATGCTAGCCATCAGGGGCAGGAGAGGATGATGTACAATTGCCAGCTGTCAATCCAGTTGGCTTTTATATATGGAATGGGAGAGGCACCAGCTTGTCTTTGGCCTCAGGCAGCAAAATGTCTTGGGTGTGCCTTGCAGTGAAACCATCTTGCCCAAGGGTCCTCAATACCTAGAGACAGAACTAGTCAGATTAGACCACCCAGGAGCAGGGGTATGATGGAGGGGGTATGTGCAGGGTTGAAAAAGTGGGACCTATTTGGAAGAGGAATGGTGATGTCATCTGCCAGCCCTTGGACTTCCCCATTCTCCCTGAGCTTATAGCTGCAATCCTCACAATAGTTGGCAGTGGGTGGTGCATCTTACCAGCAACAATATACTGCATTGTTGTCAGACAGGCCTATTGTAATAAAAAGTGTTTTAGGATGGCTTGGTCTGGGATAGAACAAAAGCAAAGCAAAAGTAGATCCAACAAGTAGGAACAAGCCTGTAAAAACTGATACAGTGTACCTATGTGCTGTAAATACTATTTTAACCAACAGTCTGTGGGGTCAATAATCATTTAATATCCACAAAATTTAGTAAATTATCACATATGTGCTGTAAGAAAAATTTAGCACATCCATAAGACAATAAGACAATAATATTCAAAGTCTTGAACCCCAAAGTTGTACATGCATACATACACTGAAAATGGTTGGCTTAGATTTTACTACTTTCAGTGGATACCAGGAACAGATTTATTCCAGTGGCCGATCAACCATGGGGGTCAGAGTCCATAATTTGTTAAGTCAAGTCTGTTTATATTGTTAAGTGATTCTATTTCTCAGGAAATCTGAAAATGTTCAAACACTGATGAAGATTGAAACGGTGTTTACAATCTGGAATTACCATTTAGTATAATGTTTTAGACGTTTTCCTTACAATATATTGTTGTCGATATTTTTCATACAAATGCTTTGTACTTGTGTGTATTCCAAACATTTATGTGTATATCTTTCACTCTGTGCAACAGTTTTCAGTGTATGTATGCATGTACAACTTTGAGGTTCAAGACTTTGAATATTATTGTCTTATTGTCTTATAGTTGTGCTATATTTTTCTTACAGCACATATGTGATAATTACAAAATTTTGTGGATATTACCATATTTCTTCGATTCTAAGACACCATCGATTGCAAGATGCACCTTCATTTCACTACCACCAACAGAAAAAAAGCTTTGATTCTAAGTGTGGGGAAATCGTCATCGATTCTAAGACGCACCCCATTTTTAGAAACATTTATATGGGGGGAAAAGTGCATCTTAGAATCGAAGAAATAGGGTAAATGATTATTGACCCCGCAGACTGTTGGTTGAAATTGTATTTACAGCACATAGGTACGCTGCATCAGTTTGTACAGGCTTGTTCCTACTTGTTGGATCTACTTTTGCTTTGCTTTTGTTCACTCAGTGAGGGCCCTTCTCTCCTTTGTGTTGTTAATTGGTCTGGGATGGGTCATTAGATTTACAAAAGACTTGCTTTTTGTGGAGCTAAAAACAGCTACTGGTTTGTTGACTTTGAGAAAAAATGTTTTCTCTTCATGCTGGGCAAAGAAGAACATGGAGAATCTTGAGCTACTGGTCTTATGATGTTTGGGGACTCCTTGTGTCCTTCTAGCTTTCTCATCCAACCTTTCCCAACCTGGTGACCTCCAGATGTTTTGGATGATAAATCCCATGATCCCTGAACATTGGTCAATCTGGCTGGAACTGATGGGGCTTGTAGTCCAAAACATCTGGAAAGCTAACCATTTTGTTCCTGGGGTTTATAAGAACAGGTTATATATGTGAGCTGCCCATTGATATGCTTCCTGTGATTTCACCCATTTATAGGACAGAATGACAAAAACCCTGGCAAACAAGTATGTGTCATTTCTATTACCACAAAAGCACATTTTTCATGTAAGTGGTGGTTTTTCCTCCAGAACAACATTTCCATATGAATGGATGAAAGTTCATGACTTTGCTTCCCACTAAAATTATTCCTACTGATCTTTAGCCCAACTTGTTAACATCGAGTTTCTATTTACGAACAAATCAGTTATACTGGTGTAATTACTATTAGATTTTACTGTATGCAAAAGATCCCTCATGGAGGAAATTTTAAACACTTTTCCAGTAGGTATTTTGTTGTTTTGTTTAAATGGATAGCTAGCTAGATAGATAGCTAGACAGATAGATAGATGCATTCTCCAACTCATGCCGGTGACTTGCTAATTACAAGATGTAAGAATAGACTTAGCTGATACATTTACCAAACATGAACGTAATTAGAAAACTAATCAAATCTCATTTGACCATTCTCCAACATTATTCTACACAAGAACTATTTTTTTGGCAAAAACATTTTTCATTTGTGCATTATTTATGCCTCATCTCATATGCACAACAGAGATCATACAGGCACTGACAGTATATATATATATATATATATATATATATATATATGTTTGAAAAGTAGGTGGTAAAATGGTTCAGTCATTTCAAGATTTTATGTACATGCCCATTAATCTGATTAATCTGGATTTTCACAGTTTCTTTCAACGCAATGCTCTCAGGCAACCCATAGAGGCAAGATTTGGAGAGATGTTGATGATGCTCCAAAATTGCTTTTTCCGCCCTTTACCAGTATTTTCCTTTTTAATTCTCCTTTACTTAGAATTGGATTATAGCCAGCGCAAGCAAAGTTAGGGGGGGAAGGGTGTCATTGTGTCAAGTGAGTGTGCCATTGTTAAGGACTTCCACTGCCTTGCAGTGACACTTGGTGGTAGAAGGTGGGACTAGAAGCTAAAAACAAACAATGACCCCCACACATAGAAACTTTCTACACTGTAAACCTAAAGGGTTGTTTTTTTAACCATCAGGAGATGGTTGAGCCTGTTGTATGGCTAGAGCTGCCACAAGCTTGGGAGCGATAGGAGAAAAAAATATCCTAAAACAAAGAAGTTGGTATAACTTTTGATTTTATAAGTAATTTTAATTGAGTCTAAACTGCTTCAAGAAAAGTTTCCATTAAGAAGCAGGGTATACACTTTATAAATAAACTGATTCTAGTTAACTTTTATTGCCTATCTCAAGGACTTGTGTCACTTAGCTTTGCAAGGATACTAGCTAATTCTACTAACTGGAAGACCTACATATGAGGGCTTATCTTTGAGTATTTTTTGGTGGTGGTGGTGGTGGGACTTTTATAAACAGGCCACCAGGTTAACTGTTGCTAAGTTTGAAATTTAACATTATAGGAAAAAAATAACTTTTTAACCCATTGCCTATAAACTCCTTTAGCAATAAGCTATGTTCTTGCCATGTTACAGAATGATCACAAACATTTTAAATGCTAAGGACAAAGGTCAGAACAGAAAACATTAGCACATACAGTGGAACGTTTTAGAGTGCAGCAAAGAGTCAAGTTTGGCTAGATCAGAATCTTAAAAGGGCCTGCAAACAATAATATCTCGGTGATATTTGCTGGAAGGGGGGGAAATAAAACTAGGGTTGATTTTCACAAAACCAGGAGGTTGAATGAGATCCAAGAAAGCTGAATGGGACTCATTCTCCAGAGGAAGCAGAGTTAAAGGGCAGAAGATCCAAAAAGCAGAGTGACTGATGAATGAAGGGAAAGAAAAGAAATATGGGGTGGGGAGGCGAGCAGGCAGCAACGCAATTAAGGCTAACTATTATTCTCACATGCACCTAAACAGCCATTGCCAGAGAAACAGCAATACTTTCTCACACTGCTGCTGGAGGGCTCGTGGCTGCGACTGGGGACAGTCATGTGTGCACAGCAGCGGCCCCTTCTTCTCCCACACCAGCAGAAAGTATGGGGATTTGGGGTACTGGAGCCGGTCCCCTGCACTCTTCCCAGAATCTGACAACCAATCAGGGTCACCATCCATCGCAGAACACACACACACACCCCGGATCGACAACGGAGTGAGCTCTCACAGCGAGGGGCCATGGTGACTTTGTCCCCAAGGAAAATGTTGGGGTAAGTCCCTGACTTTACACTGCAGCTTTGGGGAATAGCCCCGCAGTGCCTGTGAATTGGCACCTGCGTCATATAATCTATGCAGTGCCAATTCACAGCCACCACAGGGCTTTGAAGGTGTATAGGCAGCCCCGATCACAGTCTTCCGCAGAATGATGAGATATACAGTCTTTATCTTTCAATTATAACAATTATTTCTAAATCTACATCTATACATATAAATTAGCACATGCCATTTTTGAGCAAAATGGTGTCCTCTGTTTTGACGATACATTTGCTCCTTTGAAGTGTGTGGAGCAACCCAGTTGGTCCTGCCAGGACACTTTAACTCTGGGCAGCTGCTGCTAGCTAAGTCGAATTGTGTGCAAATATTAGTTTTAGCTTGCCTGAGACCACAAAAGCAAGGAGCCATCCCACCTGGGAAGCTGCATGAAGTCCCATGTTGCATAGGCATGTCCTCAACCCCACCTCACATGAAAAACTGCAACAGAAAGGCTTCCTGCAGGACCAAAGCCAACCTAGTATTTGGTTTAGATGTTCACTCTTCCTTCCATGAAAGCAAACAAGCAAGCCTTTGATGCCAAGTTATTGGGAATGTGGTTCCTCCTACTGACAACAGGAAAAACACTGGACATGAATGCCCAAGTGTTGCATTTCGGGTTAGATGTTCTCTGCTATTATGACTAAACAATTTCTAATTGTGTCTATTTTTAGAAAGGGTGAGATTAATAGACAACTTCAGTTGTGACTTATAGAGAGGGAAGCAAAAGAGGTTCCTGCTCCTTTGTTATTTGTTTCTTTTCTATTGAGAATTTCTTCTGTGTGGGACCTAAAGCAGCATACATGGGCCCCCCAGATGGTCTCCCATCCAAGAGTAGACCAAGCCTACACCAGCTAATATGACTGACTACGCCACATGCATTCAGGCCACAACCTGGGAATCTCAACAACTAAACAGAAGAACGAACATTCCTGAACCAAAATCATTATACCCATGGTGCCAATAGGGAGCTAGGGCTGAGAAAACAGTGAATTACCTAAGGTCACCTGGTAAGCTGTGGCTGGCTGAGGCAAGATGTGAATCAATCAAGGATTGTGTAGCTCCTACCTGTAGCCCAAAGTGGCAGATGCAAAAGAGAGGGCTCCTGCTCCTTTAGTAGTTGTGTAGAAGAGGGGATTTCAGCCAGTGTTGCATGCTCAAGCTGATGTTAAAGACACAGGAACAGGGGCTAGTTAAAAAGATGGCAACCCTAACAGCAATATATTATCGGATATCTCCTTGATAAAATTATTAGAAACCACACAAACTGTTTCTAAAGATTCCACTGGCTTTAGAAATAGCCATCAAAAATCTCTGTTTTGTCCCAAAATTGTTTCCATACTAAGCCACAACAACAAGGAATCCGATTGTAGTTGTTGTTTTGCTTTTACCATAAAGCTGGAAATGGAAACTGTGGCCTTGATGGAAACAGTAAAATTCCAGTAAATGGTATTAGTCATCCTTTTGTGTGCCCCGGCATTGAGTTTCAAATAGCAAGCGATAACTCCCTGAGCTGCCAAAGGGAATTAAAAAACTTTCTTCAGAACAACACAGCCCTGGCGAGTATGAGTAACACTTGACATTTTCAAGCATGGATATTATTTTTTTTGTAAATGTCTGCCTCCCAGAGGATAACGAGATTTCCAAATATTTGGTTCATTGTGGTGTGTCTCTTTGATGCTGGAGCCATAAAATCCATCAGTGGAGCACACATTGTATAAAAACAAAATATTTAACTCTTTGCAGCCTAAGCACGTTGAAAACATTTATTTTAAATGGCCCAATGAATAGGGAGTTTAACAGGGAGGAAAACCATGGGAATTAATTTAACACAATGGTTTCTCCTCTGAACGGTGACCATGTGAAAAAGAGGACAGGGCTCCTGTATCTTTAACAGTTGCATTGAAAAGGGAATTTCAGCAGGTGTTATTTTTATGCATGCAACACCTGGTGAAATTCCCTCTTCATCACAACAATTAAAGCTGCAGGAGCCCTGCCTAGCATGACCAGATAAAAAGAGGGCAGGGCTCCTGCAGCATTAACTGTTGTGATGAAAACAGAATTTCACCAGGTGCTGCATGCATACAAATGACACCTGCTGAAATTCCCTTTTCAATACAACTGTTAAAGATACAGAAGCCCTGTCCTCCTTTCCATATGGTCACTCTATGCCCTCTGCTTTGGGACTGCATTGATATTTGCTCCCTTGTGCATTGAGTTTAGTGTAGGCTGACCATATGAAAAGGAGGACAGGGCTCCTGTAACTTTAACAGTTGTAGAGAAAAGGGAATTTCAGTCAGAGTAATTTGTATGCAATTAGTTCCTGGTGAAATTCCCTCTTCATCACAACAGTTAAAGTTGCAAGCACTATACTAGAGGGACCATACACAAAAGAAGTCTGAGCCCCTGCAACTTTAACTGTTGTGATGAAGAGGGAATTTCACCAGCAATTCTTATGATTCGTTTTCTTTAAACTGGAATTGAACAGGACAATTTGGCAAATAGAGGACAGAGGTATACAAAATTATGCATGCTGTGGAGATCGTGGATAGGGAGACATTTTTCTCCCTCTCCCATTGTACTAAAAACCCACCTTGCTCGTCCCGCAGCCCGCCATGGATTAAGCAACCCACAGTGGGTTGTCTTGATCATTCGAACCATGTCCCTGCATTACATTTGTGCCACTTCTTTGAACAGTGAGACGTTCCAGTGGTGCAGTGTTTAGGTAGGTTTGGTTTCCCTTGGCAGGTAGCCACTGTGGAGGCTTATGGTGTTTTGTAATATTTGAGTTGATTTACCAATATACAGGTGGAGCATAGGTGGGGACACACCCTCCAATGGACAGTCCAATATGCCTACATCATGTCTCTGGACAGGGGCAGCATTCCCCCTCCCCCTCTCCCTAAATGCTCTTAGCTTGTTTGGTAGCTTATTGACAAAAATGCAGGTCTCTTCACGCCCTCAGTCTCTGGTGCTTTCATGGCACCATCAACTTGTTTCATTCATGAAATTTTGTGAGGGGAGAGGGATTCCAACTATCATTGTCTGGGACTCATAACCCCTCCCCCCTCCACGTTTTCCTACCATTTCTTCCATCTTTTTCTTACTGCAAAAAAAAAAATCCATTAAGAAGGAAAAGACTGAATAGCCGCACGATGCCTTCAGATTGTTAGTGTGATGAAGTATCCAGGCTGACTCATTCTGCAGACTGTTGTTCTTGTTATGTGCAGACAACTAGATTGCAGCCAGGAGGGGAAGGTGCTATTTCAGTTGTTTCCTAACAATTACTTCCAATGGAAACACATCACCTGTAGTTTCCCTAACAAAAGATATGTCTGTCATAAGAATTTTTTTTTAAAAAAAAGCTCTGCTGGATCAGAACAAAGGTTTAACTAGTCCAGCATCCTTTTTCTTACAGTGGTCAACTAATTGTCTATAGGAAGGAAGCCCGCAAGTAAGACATGAAGGTAATAGCTCTGTCCTGCAGTTTGTTCCCCAGCAACTGGTGTTAAGAGGCATCACCTGCAGTGGCCTCTCTCCTCTGTGAATCTTCCTTCTCACTGCCATTGTCACCAGCTTCTGTTGCTCCTCCTCTTTCTTATCATTGCTTTTACTTTCCTGCCGGCAGGCAGAGAGCCAGGGAGCCAGTAGGCAGTTGCACCTCATGATACTCCTTCTCAGCAGCCTTGTTGTCTGGGCCAGAGTGAGAGGCAGGTGAACAAGCAGGTTGCCATGGCGAAGAGGAAGAGCAACTCCAGAGGGGCTATCGTCAGTGGATTCCTGCTGGCGTGTGGCCCCTTGGCAAGTGCCCAACCATCCCTACCTTGACAGTGATCTTGAGAGGCATGCTTGCTGCCTCTGATCCTGGAGGCACAATAGAGCAGAAGTCAGACTTGCAAGATAATAATAATTAATAATAATAATAATAATAATAATAATAATAATATTTTATAACCTGCCTCTCCCTCCGGATCAAGGCGGGGAACAACAACAATATAAAACACAAGAATCACAAACAGTTAAAATTTAAAAAACAAGAAAAAATACATCATTAAAAACTTCTTAAAATTCATCTGGATAGGCCTGCCGGAAGAGAGCAGTCTTCATGACTCTCTTAAATTCATGAAGACTGCTAATTTGTCTAATCTCCTCCGGCAGACCACTCCATAGTCTGGGAGCGATGGAAGAGAAGGTCCTCTGGGTCACACTCGTCAGCCTAGTTCTGGCTGACTTGAGTAAGTTCTTCCCAGAGGACCTAAGTGTGCAGGGCGGATTGTACGGGAGAAGGCGATCCCGCAGGTAACCTGGACCCAAACCATGTAGGGCTTTAAAGGTAATAACCAACACTTTATACTTCGCCCGGAAACTTCAGCCAATGAAGCGATTTTAAAACTGGTGTTATGTGGTCACCCCTAGGTGTACCGGTGACCAACCTGGCTCACATATTTTGAACAAGTTGAAGTTTCCGGACTAGGCACAAAGGTAGCCCTATGTACAGCGCATCGCAGAAGTCAAGCCTTGAAGTTACCAGCGTGTGCACTACCGTCTTTAGGTCTTCCAACTCTAGGAAGGGGTGCAGCTGGCGTATCAGCCGAAGCTGATAGTAGGCACTCCTGGCCGTCGCATCAATCTGAGCTGTCATTTGGAGCGACGGATCCAGGAGTACCCCCCCAGCTGCGAACACAATCTTTCAGGGGAGGTGTAACCCTATCCAGAACTGGTTGGCACACCTCCAAACCCAGGTTGTGGCCTTTGACAGCGAGCACCTCCGTCTTATCTGGATTCAGCTTCAGTTTGTTTTTCCTCATCCAGCCCATTACCGCCTCCAAGCATTCATTCAGAGGAGACACACTATCCTTAGCTGACGATGTTGTTGAAGGCACAGAGAAATATATTTGGGTGTCATCAGCGTATTGATAGCACCCCGCCCCATGCCTCCGGATGATCTCTCCCAGCGGTTTCATGTAAATGTTAAACAGCATTGGGGAAAGGATGGCACCTTGCGGTACACCACATAGCAACTCCTTTTTTGAAGAGCAGCTATCCCCAAGCATCACCATCTGGAACCTGCCTGAGAGATAGGATCAGAACCACTGAAGCACAGTGCCCCCGATTCCCAATTCCCCCAGGCGCTCCAGAAGGATACCATGGTTGATGGTATTGAAAGCCGCTGGGAGGTCCAGGACTACCAAGAGGGACACACTCCCCCTGTCAATACTCAGGCGTAGATCATCCACTAAGGCGGCCAAAGCAGTCTCAACTATGTATCCTGCCCTGAAGCCAGTTTGAAATGGGTCTAGAAAATCAGTGTCATCCAAGACTGCCTGGAGTTGGAAGGCAACCGCCCTCTCCATCACCTTGCCCAAAAATGGAAGATTTGATACTGGCCTGTAGTTATTAAGGTCCAGGGGATCCAGGGAGGGCTCTTTTAGAAGCAGCCTTACCACCGCCTCTTTTAAACATGATGGAAAACTCCCCTCCCTGAGAGATGCATTAATGATATGTTGTAGATGTGATTTAATTGCATCTTCTCCCTGGATGACCAGCCAAGAAGGACAGGGATCGAGAGGGCAAGTCGTCCTCCTCACACATCCAAGTACCTTGTCCACATCTTCGGTACTCACCAACTGAAACTGATCAAGTGTAATCCTACTCGCGGAGTCGCTGGACACTCCACTGTTAGCCTCTGCTATAACAATGGCATCTAAGTCGGCTCTTATCCGAGAGATTTTATCTGAGAAATGATCGTTAAAGGCATCACAGCGAACTACCGAAGGCCCTAAAATTGGATTCAGGTGAGAAGGTGCCTGGGTTAGACCCCTCACCACCCTGAACAGTTCTGCTGGACGTGAATTCGCAGACGCAATGCGCACAGAGAAGAAAGCTTTCTTCGCTGCAAGTACTGCCACCGCATAGGAACAAAGATGTTCTCTATGTTGTGTCTTGTCGGATATAAGTCGAGTTTTCCGCCATCGGTGATCCAGTCGTCGTCCTTTCCACTTCAACTCCCTGAGGTCTTCTGTATACCAGGGCACCCTATTAGAAGTGGGCCGGAGAGGACATTTGGGGGCGATCGTGTCGATAGCCCTAGTTAGGTCTTGATTCCATCTATTGACCAGGGCTTCTACAGGATCGTCGACGATACCAGCCATAGAACCCTCCAAGGCTTTCTGGAATCCAGAAGGCTCCATCAGCCTTCGAGGGTGGACAATCTTAATAGGTCCACCACCCCTGCAGGGGTGGGTGGTAGCCGTGACACTAACCCTGACCAGAAAATGGTCTGTCCATGACAATTCGGAGGTATTCAATACCTCCGCCCACAGATCCGTCTGTTCGAAACTGAAAACAGCATCGAGGGTGTGACCTGATGAATGTGTGGGTCCAGAGACCAATTGGGATAGGCCCATGTTTGTCATGGATGCCATGAACTCCCGAGCTCCACCTGACAAACCGGCCTCGAATGGGATGTTGAAGTCGCCCAGGACCAAAAGCCTGGGCGAATCCAACACCAGCTCCAAGACCAGTTCCGTGAGATCGGCCAGGGAGTCTGATAGGCAGCGGGGTGGCCGGTACACTAACAGAATCCCTAGTCTATCCCTGGCCTTTAGACTCAGGTACACACATTCGATAATATTCAATGCCTGAACAGGATGTCTGGTCAGGTTAAGATGGTTTTTGTAGACCACAGCTACTCCGCTCCCCCGCCCACTTTCCCTCACCTGCTCACTAATGCAGTACCCAGCTGGGAGAGCCTGAGACCATGTCGGGCCACTGTCATCTCCCAGCCAGGTCTCTGTGAAGCATGCCAGGTCAGCCTCCTCTTCTGTGAGGAGGTCATAGATTATGTTTGTTTTGTTTTTAACCGACCTGGCATTGCATAGGAGCAAGGAAAGGTTCTGTGGGTGGCCTGGATTGTTTCCCAAGATCCCCGGGGTAGCAGGGCGACCGGAAGGTAAGATGGGTGTTAGATATCCATCTCTCCTTCCCCTGTAATGGCATTTCGCCCTGCTATCGCCATATCTCCCTCTGCCCCACACAACAGATATTGGTGCTCCCAGACACATTTCAGTCACCTTAAGTTGTCCCGGGAGTGGGGGAAGTGCGATGGTGTCTGCTGCACTTTCTCTTTCTCCCCCACTCACGCCGTCACCATGCTTCACCCTTGATTTTTTTACTAAAATCTTGAGATCCAGGCATCCAGCTACTGACACCTGGGACTGATTTACACCAAGCAGGAAACAACACTTTGAAAACATTTTGAAAACTGTATATGGAGTGTGTCCTGGGCCCCGACAGTTGTCACTACTGTTATAAACCATTTTTAAACCATTTTAAAGCAGTAGTGTAGATCCTGCTCTGGTGTAAAGAAAAGACACACACACATAGATGAATGAATTCTGAGCCTAGGACTGAATGGAATGTGTAGTCCGTCCACACAAATATTCACTCCTAGATACTCCAAGCTTTCTTCATCCCAGCAGTATAATTTAGGACTGGGGGGGTGGGGGATGGGAGGGGGTTAGAGACATTTTGTTGCTGCTTTTCTTAAATAATTGGGAATCAGAAGTCCTTGCCAATCTACTGCAAACCAACCAAAGATCCAGAACTGGCTTCTGCCTGTCCCTGGTATATATAGTTATCATGGTTAGTAGCCATTGAGAGCTTTTGCCTTGTATTAATAATAAACAGCATTTGCTGTCATTCTTGCCCTGCGAATCCTCCCCTGTCCAAACTATTAAAAAGTTACAACATATATGTCGGTTTCGGATCCTATCCCATTGTGTAAAAATCAGCCTACAGTTTTCTGACACTTGTGTTTTTTTAGTTTTGCCCGTTGCAAAGATTATGGCTTTTACTGAGAAAGTCATTGTCTCCCAACGTTTATCTATAAAAGATCACATCTGAAAGCTTGCTGGCATCCACATGCATTCTTTTGGATAACGGCATCATCCAGACTAAACAAGGTCAACGTGATGAGCGACAGATGCTGTGATTTTACCTTGAAATAATTTCCTTTTTAACATTTAAAGCATATTCCCACACCCAAAGTGTCTCAGGAATTCTGCTACATCATAGGGAAAAAAGAGCACACACCCTCAGGCTGAAAACTTTAATACATAAATAGAGGTGATTTTAAGTGGAGATCTGGCCTGAAAGCGCAGTGTGCTGTAAATCGTCTGTGTTTCTTGATTCAGGCAATAAATTAAAGATGATTTTCCTGTTGGCAGGAGCCAATGTATATGATCTTTAGGGGGATCGTTGAAATCCAAGATAAACCTTGTTTTCATTTTCCACCAACCCACTTTGAATTACACACCAATTATAGCACAGGTGGGAAACCTTCCCCCCCCCCTCGCAAAGAGCCACATGTGGCAATGGAGGGGGGTCCATGTTTAGGGGCTGCATGTGCGCATGAATGCAAGGCCTTCCCCTTGCCCTGCCATCCTCAAACACATGCACCAAACACACAACATGCGCAAACACACAAAAAGATACAGAAAATGGCCACAGACACCAGCACAATGGTATACACACATACACACCATGCACCTCACTACACAGGGCTGCAGAGGTTTCAGTCTCTTCCCCCTGTGGACAGAGGCCCCTTTGACAGCAGGGATATCATGGCTTTCAAAAAGGCTGTCTCTGCTGGGATGGAGAACAGCAGCCCCCTTTCCACCCCAGCTGGGAGAGTAAAGCCCTTTGAAAACTGGGATTGCACCGGTGAGAGCCAGCATGATCCCGGCTTTCAACAGCTCTCCCTGCTGAAGTCTACCCTTCAAGAGCAGTGGAGGAAAATTGTGTGTGTGTCAGTGGAGGCTAGTGTCTCCTATTTCAGTGAACCTTGGATAGCTCCTTTAGAGTTCTGGCTGGTTTTGACTGAAACCCAGAACGTATTCACATCCTCACCAAAATCAGAGTCACCAGCCTCCCCTGGCATGTGTGCAACACTTGGATGTAGGGAAAACATATTTGCATGACTGATTGAATTTTCCTGTGGAGAATAAAGGGAGGACATAAGTGGAGAATAAAGGGAGGAAAGCACCACAAAACAAATGTGGAAAAAGAGACATGCTCTGATGCTAGTAAAAAATCTATTATTTATTATTATTGTATCTCTTTCTCGCTTGTGGCAGTTTTTCTAGATGGACATGAAGGGCTTTGCCAAGTCATACTGTCTTTTACAGATTCAGGAATTTCCTGACAATTGAGCATGTTTTAATTATGACTGCTTTCTGGATGTGGTGTGGATGTATTTTGGTAGGCCCAGTTTCTGAAGGTTTTCAGTATAATTTCTTGATGTTATGCCGGTGACTGATATGACTAATGGGATAATTGTGACCTTTTCCTGTTGCCATAATTCTTTGACTTCCATGGTCAGAGGTGTATATTTGTCTCTCTTTTCTTCTTCCTTTTCAACAACATTGTTGTCATTTGGTATTGCTATGTCGATGACGGATGTGTGTTTTACTTTTTTTCTATGACCGTTATGTCTAGTCAGTTGCAGGGTATTGTCTTGTCAGTATGAATTGTTCTGTCCCAGTATATTTTATGATCTGCATTTTCCAAGATTGTTTCGGATGAATGTGTATAGTATGGAGTAGGTTGTTTGATAAGGTTGAATTGGATGGCCAGTTGTTGGTGAATTATTTTTGCAACTGTATTGTGTCTGTCCGTATAGTCCGTTCCTGCCAGAATTTTACATCCTCCTGTTATATGGCCTATTGTTTCTTGGAATTGATGGCATTTCCTGCATATGTCTGTTGTTACACTGTTATCTTTTATGATGTATTTTGGTAGTTCTTGGTGGCTATAACTTGATCCTGTATAGCTATTAGGAATCCTCCTGTTTCTGGAAATCGCTCACCCTTCCTGAGCCATTCTTATGATTGTTCTTTGTTTGTTTGTGGGTTCTGTATTATGTTGTAGTGCTTCCCATGGAGTGCTTTTTGTGCCCATTTTTCTTTTTTCTCTTCGAGTGTGAGTAGTCGTGTTTGGTCTTCATTTTGTAGTGCTAGGTTGAGTGGGGTGTAAATTTTATCTGCTGTCACTATGGCTTTATGAATGGGGGTGTTTTTCATGTGGAAGAATTCTCTGAGTGATTTTAACTGTTGTTGTTATTATTATTATTATTATTATTATTATTGAAATATATTATAATTTATTAAAGATTTTTTCTTCAGTACGCTTTATGCGTTTCAGATAAAAATCCTTCCTCAGGAGCTACAAAAACAAGATAAATACAACATAAGTACTAATGAGAGGCAACACCCATGCCAATGAAACATTGAAGATGCTTTTAAACAATTAATAACATTGTACATTGTAATTGACAAACAACCCCCCTAAAACAGTAATCAAATAGACTGACCTGAGGAAAAACACACAATCTGTTAAAATATAAAACAATAACTAAAAGGTCCTGAGCTTTTTCTTTTTCTTTTGGGTATCCCCACCAAGAACTGCGTTATCTAAAAAAACTCCTACTCATGCTACGAAATCAAAACCAGCTGATAAGCTCTTAGAGCTAATTAAAGATTAATTTGCAGCTTATATTAAAGGAGGCACGAGAGTGCCTCCTTTGTTAAGTGCCATCAGTAAAAAAAACACGTTCTACTATTATAATGCCATATTTTGGGGGGGGGGGGTCATTCGAACAGCCATAAAATTGACAATTTTTCACCAATCTTCATGGAAGAAATGCCAGAAAGAAATGTTGGCTTTACATTACCTGAAAATTTCAAAATGACTGGTGAAAGATTGAAGTCAAGAGGGCAGTTTAAAGTCAAAAAGGGGGTGGGGGCTCTCAGGCTGACTTTGGTATTTGAGTTTTGTATTGGTGACCATTTTTTGTCCAGCTCTCCTTATCAAATGGAAGGATATTTAATTAATCCAGTGGCAGGGCTTACTTCCTCCCTGCCTGCTGTAGGTGGAATAGTTTTTCTTTTTAAAAAAATCCCTTCTGTAGATTTTAAATAAAAACTGTGCCTCTTTAAATTAAATCCGGTGGCCATTTTGAGTGACTTATTCAATGTGCACATGAATGTTATTTTGTGATTTTAGATTGTGGTTTGTTTTATATTTCTTAAAATGATTTCATGGTTTTAATTTTTGTGAACCGCCCAGAGAGCTTTGGCTATAGGGCGGTATAAAAATGCAATAAATAAATGAATAAATAAATAAATAAATGTGGTGGCAATTTTGAGTGACTTAATCCCTCCTCTCCAGTGACTGCCTCCTAGTGGATTTTCTTATAACAGTGCTAACAGCCTATAATAAACTCAAGAGATTCAGCTGAAGACTAGAGGCTCAGTGTGTTTACTTAATTAAAAGTAAGTCCCACCATGTTTAACTGGCAATTGGAAGGGCACCAGGTTGGGAAGGCTGATTTAGAGGAGGAAGACTGGCTGGCACTGGTACTAGCAATGGTTGCTTGTGTGTGTGTGTGTGTGTGTGTGTGTGTGTGTGTGTGTGTGCTGGGTTGCTTCAGGCAGCAAAATGTACAGTTGGAAATCTGATAATGTCCAGTTGAAAAAAGTGGTAAAAAAAAAATAAGACACATGTTACGTGTTATGTGTAAGTGTTTATTAAGAACTGGGTATCTTATGGCCCTGTCAATCTGTCTTTAAGTTTAAGGTGCTACTAGTGTTGGTGATAATCTGTCCAGTCATGAAAGAGAAATAACGTGTTTGGCTTGGGCGGGGGCAGGGTGTGTGTGTCTGACAGGGCATTTGTGCAGTTGGAAAAATTGCTTTAAAAAACCTCTGCTTTAAAGTTCTGATTGGTTCTAACTGAAATCCGGAATGGATTTACAGTCCTACCGAAATCAGAGCCACCAGCCTCCACTGGTTCCATCTATTTAGCAAAAGACCTTTCAGAGTTGAGTGACAGGATCTGCAAAATCACCTGACATAGCTCCTGTTCAAAAATTCATTCTCTGGGCATTGAAAATAAGCATGCCAAGTACCAAGGCCAGCTTTAGGACAAACTGGGAGCAGCAATCTCAGGATATGCAGAGGTGACTGTGGGGTTGTGGAAAAATGATGACGAACAACTTAGGGCCACCTACTTCTCTTTTTTGTTTAGAGCAGCCCTTTCCCAACCTGGTGCCCTCCAAAGGTGTTGGACTACAACTCCCATCATTGCAAGTCAGTATGTCCCATGGTCAGGAATGCTGGGACTTGTCATCTCAAACAACTGGAGGGCAGCAGGAGGGAGGAACGCTGTTCTATATCCTTACCAAATACAAGGTCTGACCAAGACTTTTCTCTCACACAGATCTCGCATATAGCACCATGTTTGATAACAAAAGGGGCACTATTCATTATAGATCTAGAACCAGAGCATGTGCCAGGCACTTTCAACTTTTAGTCAATATCCTGCCCTTCAAAGAAGCAATGTTTTTTCTTAAAATGTGTTTATACAAAATATACTGTTTACTCCCCACAATTCCTCCATAATACATCTTCTCATCAAAGTGACAGAGGAGCAGAAAAGGTTTAGTTTGGCTGTCTTGTATTCCTTTCAAATGAGATTAGTTTGTAATCCTATACCACTTGGGAGTAAGCCCTAATGAACTCAATGGCACTGACTTCTGAGAAGACATGTATAGGATTCAAGTGTAAATCAACCATCTCCAGCTTGGTGCTCTCCAGATGTGTTGCATTTAAAGTGCTGCAGCTCTTTTGTAGTTCCTTGATTGATCACATATCTTAATGCTGGAAAACATCATACTTTAGAATGGATGTGGGCAGAAAATAGACCCACCCTGATGTTTTGGACATCAACTCCCAGCATTCCTGATCACTGCCCATGCTGACAGGGACTTTTATGAGTTGAATTCCAAAACTTCTGGAGAGCTACATTCTGCCTGCCCTTGTTCTAGAACAGCATCCCCCAACCTGGTGCCCGTCAGATGTGTTGGGTCGCAACTCTCAACATGAGGAGATGCTCTAAAAAAAAGGGAAGTAGCTGGTCCTAAGTTGTTCATCATCATTTCCCACAAGCCCAGTCACCTCTGCATATCAAATTGCGTATCTAGATTTTTGAGATGACAAGTCGCAGCATTCCTGACCATGGGACATACTGACTTGCAATGATGGGAGTTGTAGTCCAACACCTTTGGAGGGCCCCAGGTTGGGGAAGGGCTGCTCTAAACAAAAAAAGAGAAGTAGGTGGCCCTAAGTTGTTCGTGATCAGTTTTCCACAACCCCACAGTCACCTCTGCATATCATATTCTCCATCCTGTCCTCATGGTTTATCTGCTTTGGGAGAATGAGAATTTCACTTGCACTTTCTGCCTCCTTAGGGAGGATGTGGCGTTAAGGCTTGTGAGCCTTAACTCCCAATTTCCCTGCTTTTTGGTGCTTGGTTGGAAACTGTAGAGCCTTAACGTTGTTTTGTAAACTGTTCATTGAATTATATTATATTATTTGTTCATTGAATTATATTATATCTTGAAGGTCCTGCTTGCACTTAGCTATAGCTGCTTATGTTCTTAAAGCGTACTACTCACTTACTGCACAGAATGTTAGATGGGTTTTTCCTAGATCCTGTTTTGTTATTTGCATGTGGTGAACTCTAAAGAGTCATTCAGTCCCCTAGGTGCCAAACAGTTCAAGGACAAAATCCAGAAAAAAATCTCTTTTACTGAGTATTGCCTCATCTTCCTCACATCTTTTCTATAGCCCAACACAATATGGACTCAGGACTCCATGCTTTTTATCCAGAAAGTGTTTAACCAGAGCAGCCCCAACCTTCTGATGTCTCAGGTTATAAAGATGCTCACCTATCCTTATTTTTAATGGTTTTAGAGGTTTTTCTTACATAGATCTTGTTGCAGGGACAGTTAATAACATAAATAACCCCTGCAGTGTTGCAACTGAGAAAATCTACCATCTGTATGGATTTTCCATTGTTGGGATGAGCAAATGAATGAACCTTTTTTGTAAATTTACAATACACACATCAGCCACATGGATGGTGTCCTTGCGGCTTGGGTAAATTTAACACAATGGGCTGAGATGTGGTTTTTCTATATCTTGTGTGATCTGTATGTATTAGCCAATCATTTAGATTTTTAGTTCCCTTGAATGTCACCACAGATCTTGTTTTTAGACCTGGCAAATCTTGAAGCAAATGCCAATTGGAACGTATGTGTATTTGTAATTTTTTGGTGACTGGATTGAAAGGCAAAATACATGAGATATGATTATTTACCACTCTTTTTGGGGGGTACAAGAGGCTTTCATGGTTACAATTATCAGCCTTAAACATGGCTGCTTCAATTATCTTCTTTGAAAGCATTGTATTAAGGCCTGTGCCTATTGAACAGGTTTTAGAACAGTTACGTTTAATCCATAAAAACTTACTATATGATAAAATATTTTAAGGTTTATATGATGATGACTATCGTATTTAAGGAAATGAAGGGCTTTAAATAATAGTCAGCAAATTGTGATAATGGTTCCAGAATGGAATCATTCCCTGAAACAATGGGCCGACACAGAGGTGGAATGATGCCCTTGTGGATTTTTGGTAAAATATAAAATGAAGGAATTCTAGGATTTTTCATGAGCAAAAACCTGATATTCTGATAGGCTAATCCACCCCATGGTCTTACCTTCTTCCAGAACAATTTTTATTTGAGAATAATTTTGAGATGATGGATCACATGCAATTGGCTTGTATGAAGTCTCATTGTGTAATCAACGTCTGACCTCTGCCTCATAATCATGATTTTGAGTAATTATTGCCCCACCCTTATCCACGTCTTTGATAACAATATGCATGTTGTTGGACAGATGATGCAATGCATCCATTTCCTGCCTGATCATGTCCTACCATAGTCTATGTATCACTGTTATGTAATTGTTGGATTATTCTTCTTTCATACAATTGGATAGCTGGGCCTATGGGTCCTGGTGGTATAAAATTTGAAGGGGTTCTGAATTTAGATTGTAGTCTTATAGATGTTGTGCCTTGACTGTGGAAGTGTTGATTTCTTTTGGTTATCTCAAATTAACATAACCAAAAGAACTGAACACATTTTTGTGGGGGGGGGGGGGGGAGTCTTTTTATGAATTGACTATCAGCACCCCCAAGAGAAACTGTTATATTTGTTCATTTATATTGATTTAACTGCATCAAAATACCAGATATTTAATTTTTTAATCCACTGCTTGCAAAATACTCAACACCACATAACAGTTGTTGATATTCACACAACCTGATCCTTTGCAGGGTTACCTGGAACTGTTCCTGTTAAAAGAAAATATGACTGGAAACCAGAACCAGAACCAAACATTTTCCTTTCTGAGGCAGAGCTGCAAATGCTCCCGCCCAGCCGGCACCCTGAGTCAAGGTGCACACCAAAGGCATTTTTCATAGAGAGAAGGTTTCAGCATACAGCCAATGTTTCAGCAAGTATATCCATGGAAGAGGAGTTACTGGTGGTTTTGTGGAAATGGGGGTAACTGGCATCAATGTGATGCAGTCAGTAATGAATGGTACACATTATGTTAGATCTCTGCCTGGAATGCTTATCCTAGCTGAAGCAATACAATGGACTGGTTCACATTATCGAATATCATGTGAATTGCAGCACATGCTGGCAGCCATTTTGAACATTCAAGCCATGACCGCAGCTTGTTGTGTCACGTGAACCTGGGACTGTGGGTTATGTGGGGATTAAACAACCCTCACATAACCCTAAAACAGGTAATGGGTTCTGCAAGGTCGTTTAACCCTTGCATAACCAATGGCCCCCAGGTTTATTTATTTATTTATTTATTACATTTGTATACCGCCCCATAGCCGAAGCTCTCTGGGCAGTTTACATAGGATTAAAAACAATTAAAAACAATATACAAAAATTAAAACAGCAAAAACATACAACATACACACAATCAGTACATTTAAAACCACTACAACACTCCAAAAAGCTACAAAAAAAACCACAAAACAAACCCAGGCTCCTCAGATATTGCCAAATGCCTGAGAGAAGGTTCACATAACATGACAAGCTGCAGTTGAGGTTTAACTATTCAGGATGGTGCCTGTGGGCGCCACAGCTCATCATGGTCTAAATAATCCACAACAGGCCATAGTGATCATGAGAACCTGGTCAAGGTATGAAATGGGATTCTATTTCAATGGTGACAGTAGTAAAAAAATTAGATGTTCTTCATTGAGTTAGCCATTTGAGTATACTGTTCAAAGAAAGCAATTTTGCACAATGCCAGGCACTATTTTTATGTGGCTCTTTCCATAATCAATGACCCAAGACAAGATTTTCAAGAGTTCTGAAAGGCTTGTCAGGAATAATCACAAATGTCTGCTTACTGGGATCAGTTTCTTGATCTTGTTGGACTTATGAAGACCCTCATTGTTTCAGACAGGGGTGATGGCTGGCAAGGCTACCTTCAGACAATGCGAAGTATTCTTCCACTCTTCTGTGACAGTGACAACATTAATTTCCTACAGCATGTTCATTGACAAAATGGAGCAACTTGAAATTGATGATCCCGATTTTTACATTTTGTTGTGGAGCAGAACTGAAGACATTTCAATGCAGTCACTCCTAACATGAGGGTGGAGCAAATAATAGTTTTCCCAGAAGAGTTTTAATGGTATAATGTGATAAACAAAACAGGTTAAAGCATGTTTCTCAATGGGAACTGGTCTAGCATGAAGTGTTGACTATTAGCAACACATTTCACCATGTCACAACTTGGTGAAAGGCCACCATGGGACAGTACTACATGACAAGATATCTGGGAATACAAACCAAGAGTGTAGTCAAGGTTCACCAATACATGGTACAAAGAGGGAAACCTTACATGGCTTGCAATGTAGCCAAACGGCACAATTTTGTTACAGAAGAGTGAGGCCTTAGATGCAGCTCTTGCATTTCATAAAAAATGACACATTGAATTCTGAAATGATAGGCTGGACAACAAAAGAAAGCCCAGTCGATAAAGGGAAGTTACCCATTTATTCTTCCTATATTCATCACTCAATGAGCCTGCAAGGAAACTTCAAGCACAACAGATTTGAAGAACATCTCAAATACTCAGAAAATAATTGACATTGCAAAAATTGATATTGCAACAGCACAAGGCAAATAACTTGCAGACATCATGTAGTTTGATCTGTTGCCAACTAATTCTTTATTTGACTGTGATAGCTTCACAACAACCATCTTCTATTATCAGAACTGAAGAAAATATTAGAGATCCCAAACTACTCATTCATAAGCACATCTCCACTTCCAGCTTGCATTATCATTGGTTTTATAACAATGTCCACTTCTGCTAGAAAAATCTTCCAGCTTTCTGGATGATATGAATCTGATGGCATACTATTGCCAACCTAGGCTGTGTCTTGATGGAGGCATATCGGCGCTGCGAGCCCTTGACCCCCCACATTTGCGCAAGTGCAGGAAGGAGCAACTACCGCTGAGCCCATCCACCGCTGTACGTCATTGTACGGGCGGCAGGGCGCATCCACACACCCCTCACTTTTTAAAGGTTTTTTTTTTATTTTTTCAGCATTTATGCGCCTTTCCGACGTGGCATCCTTCTGTGGAGGCATCATTACATGGGCAACATGGCGTGTGTTCCCCCATGGGTTTTTTTTTAAAAATCTTATTTTTGCCTTTTTAAAAAGGTTTATTTGAAAGGTTCTGGTTTATTTGAAAGCTTCACGCCTCTTTCACTTTCCCCCTACACCTTGCTACCCTGTGGAGTGAAACACAAACAAGTGGGCTTGGGGAGAAACGGCTGGGCATTGCAGATGGCAATCATTTTGGGAATTTGTTGTACCATCGAGTGCCTAGGCTTGCAGTAAAAGACCGCTGCTGTTGTATTTGAGTCCCTGAGAGCAGAACAGGGACAAATCTGGCAGGAGGCTGGTGTATTTTTTTAATGGACTGATTTATGTGGTAAAATATAGCAGGACAGCTCTTAAGCTAGAATAGCCTTTTCCCAAGATGGTTTGGACTGCAACTTGCTGGCCTGCACCCTCCCCTGTCCAGCCGATGGTGACCAATGAGGGGTTGCCAATGGCTGGGGCACGCCTCTACTGCAGCAAGGCGATAGACAGTAGATGCCGTAGTTGCCTCACTCCAAGTGGGAAAAGATAGGGTAAGTGTCCAACTTTTTAAAATTGGAGCTTCAGAGTAAATGCCCTGGGATGGCTTTGCAATGGCGGCTACGTCATATACATGACCTGCCGCCACTCCAGATCCACCCCAGGGGCATTCCCCTTATCAGGATGTACCCCTAAACAAAAACAAAAAACAGCTTCTCACTGAACTGCTTGACGTTTGTGACTGTCTGAAACGATACACAAAATATGCACCTGTCATAGAATGGATTGTTGCACGATTTTACTAATACGACAATTGCAAACTGCATTCATTGTAATCCATGTATTTCCATCAGGGACGGGCCACTTGTAATACTCCAGATGTTTTGGCCTACAACCCCCATCATCCCTCACCATTGGTTATGCTGGCTGATGTTAATAGGGGTTGAAGGCTAAATCTTCTGGGAAGTCACAAGTGGCTCAGCCCTGATTTACATAGTCATTGTTTTTAATCTTGTTTTGCTAGTAACAATGTACTCATATATGCACTCTGGATTAGTAAACAATTTCCAATTATTTCCCCCCTAATCCTAAATAATAAAAAAATACATTTATTGTGGTACTTTGCTGTGTAACTTCCAAAGGTTCAATCATACATCTTCAAAGGAGTTACCACTGGCTCTGTGACGCTGAAAAACCTAATTTGACATACATTTTACGGATGTAGGTGCCATGGTCCATGCAATAGTGGATGCAGGAGAATGGTCAATGGCTATTTGGGAAAATATGCCAACCTGCTCATGATGTCTACCTTTCTCCCACCCACCCCCCGCCACCCTTCCATTCCAAACCACGTCTCCTATGTCATCCAAGTGTCAATTTCCATCAGTAATTCCTTTCCTATGGAAGTCTGTTAGTTTGTCAAAGCAAATCACAAAGTTGCTGATTTGTTTGGGCTTCACTAGGTGGCAGCATAAGCACAAAATCTGGGACGTTTAAACACTTTTTTTTGCAGCTGATATTCGAAAGCCACTTAAGTTCAGCCCTACCAGACTGATTACACAACCCTCCATTCAGTCAGACTTGCTGGAGACTGTTAGTTAGACCCTCCATTTTTAATGAGATATATATATATATATATATATATATATATATTCATTACATTTCTATACTGCCTCATGGCTGAAGCTCTCTGGGAAGTTCACAAAAAACTGCCTTTCAGGGCAAGAGCCCTCCCAAGGCAGTTTAGGATAAAATCGATGGATAGTCGTAAGCCCTTGAACTTAGAGCCTTGCAATCACCTAATGTCAGGTGGGAGGATCAGCGGAGGGTTTTTCGCTAGATGAGTTGTTGTTGTTGTTTTGCCTGTTTTGGAGGGAGAGGTTCAGGATAGCTTATATCCTGGACTCCCCGGGGCTCCTGCTCTACCCACCCACTTCCCCCCATCCCTGCTCCCCTTTCCCCCTCTCCGAGATTGAGCTCCTGATCTCAGAGACCAGCTGGCACAGTTCTTTCTATACCATCTGCGAGGCAGGGGAGGGGTCTACCAATCTCCCTTCAGAGCTCAGAGTGCTGTTGACTCCAGTCTAGGGGCCACAGGATGGCTTTTTTACACGTTAAAGTTCCATACAGTAAAACCAGCAAAAATAATACAAAATAAGAACCACCAGGGATAAAATATCTAGCCTAGATAGCAATAAAAATGGAAATAAATAATAAAAAAAACATAATTGCAACAAAAAACCTTGAACAGGCCAATAAAAGATAACCAGGAAAAGGCAGGAGAAAACAGCCTCTGGGCCCTACCCTAAAAGCCAACATTGATGGGTCCTGATGGCTTCCCTGATGTCAACCCGTTCCAGAGGCGAGGGCCCCTGTGGAAAAGTACCTCTTGTGTATTTGCCCGCTTAACTGCCCTCAACAGTGGGCAAGCCAATCACAGCCAGCCATTCATTAAAGAAGAAAAAGAAGAAATAGCCTGGAGAAGAATATATGTTATTGCTGTTCTGACTAATACTCAAAAGGCAAATGGCTGCCAGCTTGCTGGTACTACTTCTGTGAGAGAAAGGAACACTGTAGTGACGTCTTGATAGCTGCTGAGCAGATGCAATTTGCCAATGATCCACTTGGCCAAGGACATTTTGCCATTCATCCAGGGGAACATCATTTATGCCTTCCACTGGAGGCCTTGGAGACCAGAAGAGAGTACGCTCCATACATATATGCTGTGTGTACACATGTATGTACACACAAATGCACACACACATTCTGTTAATTACAAAAATTTCCCTCACTTGATGACAGAGAGAGTTTTCAGGCACATTCAACTATGTTCTATAAATCGTGTTGGATTATGTGGAATACAACTTGGTATATATTCACAGTCACCATATAATTTAATGGCATATTATGGGGCATTTATGCCAATCGTCTAAACTGCTCTAGTATTTTATTGAAACTGTTTTTCACTGTCTAAATTGTTTTAAATTTGGAGTATTAAAATTTTTATCCTGTATTTTACACTATATTTTCAATGCTGTATTTTATTGTCTTATGATTTGTTGCAAACAAATGGGCGGTATAGAAATTAAAATAATAATAATAATAATAATAATAAGTGTCAACAAGAAAAGATTACAATTATTCCGTTATTCACATCAGTTATTGCCATCACATTATTTTTACAGAAAACTTTCAGAAACTAGGCCTACTAAAATACATCCACACCAACATCCAGAAAGCAATCATACTTAAAACATGTTCAATAGTCATGAAATTACTGAATTTATAAAAGACAACATGACTTGGCAAAGCCTGACATGTCCATCTAGAAAAACCGCTACGAGCAAGAAAAAAAAGCTAATAATAATAATATCCATTGTCTCTAAATGGAAACATGCCCAGAATAGAAACTGGGTTATCTATTGTCATTCAAGCATACTCTTTTTTCTGAAAAAAAAAAATCAAGATTTTCACCCACAAGTCGTTGTTGTTGTTGTTGTTGTTGTTGTTGTTTTAAAGTCAGGCATTATTTTCCAAAAGCATACTTTTAGGCCCAAATGCTCTGGTGACATCAATGCTTTGACTAACCTTTAGCTACGTCTGGTTACCTTGTCTCTAATTCACATTTTCCAGTCTGGTGCTGCCCAGGTGTGTTTGATTCAAGCTCCCATCATTCCCAGCCAGTATAGCCATGGCCATGCTGGCCTGGAATGATGACATTTGCAATCCAACACATCTGGAGACACCAGGTTAGGGGAGGCTGCTGTAGTCACTTTGCTACAACAGAGAATAAAAATGTCTTTCATTTCCCTTTATGGGCACAGGGTGGAGCTAGAGTGTTTGTTTCTTTTTAATTCTTTAGTGGTATAGTCCGTTGCTTTCAAAAATAAGAATCCAGGAATAAACACTGACTGAGATAGTTAGGATGAAAATACTCCAAAGGTACAATTAAGTGAAAATGCTGCAGAATCCAGTAGTAAAACTGCTCCAGGGTGATAGAAAAGTACTGCAAGTATGCCTTCCTCTGAGAGTTTAATTTAATTGTAGGTAGTTTTATATTTTAAACAAGTCCCAGGCATTTGATGGCATATAGATTCTGGTATTTGCGGCTGTTTGCATTTTTGTATGTTCTCTTTTTCGTTGTAAGATATCTTGGGTCTTTTCTGAGAAAGGTATCTAATAATAATAATAATAATAATAATAATAATAATAATGTGTTGTGCTATGTTCTTAAGCAGCTTTCTATAACTATAATTCTACAAACAGAGTTAGGGAACTGTGGGTAGTATCCAGTACTTGTCCTCAAAGAGAAGACCCAAGAAAATTAATGAGATGTAACTTATTAATGACTATCATATCCTATTCATTTCAATGGGTCTCCTCCATGAAGGACTAACATTGGATACTACCATGTAACAGCAAGCAATTAACCCAACTCTTTCCTAAAACTGGATGTCCACAGTTCCTTTGGGGAAACTGGGATTGCTAGCTTTTCACCCCATGCTGGTGTCAATGCTCCGAAGCATTGAGGAAGGCCACAGACGCTGTTCCTCCTGCCTCCAGTCCTGTTGCCTTAGGGTGACCAGATAAAATCCAGGTCAGGGCTCATGTAACTTTAACAGTTGTAGAGAAAAGGGAATTTCAGCCAATGTCATTTGTATGCAATTAATTCCTGGTGAAATTCCCTCTTCATCACAACAGTTAAAGCTGCAGGAGCTATACTAGAGTGACCATATACAAAAGAAGGCAGGGCCCCTGCAACTTTAACTGTTGTGATGAAGAGGGAATTTCACCAAGAACTAATTGCATACAAATGACACTGGCTGAAATTCCCTTTTCTCCACAACTGTTACAGTTACATGAGCCCTGACCTGGATTTTATCTGGTCAGCCTATGTTGCCTCCACTAGTCCCTTGCTCTGAGGCACAGTAGTGAAAATTCGTCTAGTATCATTAAATCCAACCACCATCTCCAGCAGCAGCAGCCTGCCAGGAAATGCCCATTTCGAATTAATGTTACCATTAGCACTCCTGAGTAGGCCTGCCTGTAACGTGTAAAGGGTATCTTGGTCAATGGCGAAAGAGCTGAAGGACTGCTGCTGTCTCAGCTAACTGTTGTGGAGATGTCATGGCCCATTGCTAGTGACCTGAACATTGTTTCAGATCAATCTTAGTGTGGCTTCTCACTTACCTTCTCATGTAGTAGGAGCAGCTCTCATTTGACAACATAAAACTTCACTTCAAAAGAGTCCCTCGACCCCTTAGCAGGTGCTCTCCAGGGTAAGGTGCAGCCAGCTGCAGGAATTCACATTTGGAGCTGCTCTTCCCGTTAGATGGTGTATTGGATGATCAAAGCAAAAATTTCAGGTCACACCTCAATCTGTTCTGTCTCATAATTGGATTATTATTTGTGTCACACCTATGAAATGGAAACCTCACACTCAGTGCATATGGGATGAACTTGACAAAGTGTCACCATGAATGGAGCTTTGAAAGTGTTTTATGGAGTGTGGAGAAGAAAACATTTAGATAGAAAACATCACCAATAAATGAATATTTCTCACCCTTTTTCATGTGCTCTCCTGATTCAGATAAAGTCAGAGTAAAACAACAACAGGAAATTAACAATGCATGAAACACTTTTATTGCACAATTTGCATGACTATTTTTAACTTTTTCATCGACATGAAAACACAAATAATTATAATTTTAATTTCACAGGGAACAAAAACTGAGAGTAAGTTGGCCAAGGTAATCCAATTGGTTCATGACTAAGAAATTATTTGAACCCAGGTCTTTCTGGTCTAAATCTCTATCCACTGGACCTATTACTTCACATCTGAGCTTGGAAGTATTAGCTGATACTATGTCTACTATCCTCCACTAATTAATAACTGTCATAATTATTACATTTATTCTTTTTCCCCTTAACAGCAACTCTGGAGTTGCCAGAACAGAACGCGTGACTGAAAGCAGCAGCAAACAGAGCTCTAATAATTATAGTTGAACTGAAATTTCTCACAAGATTTTTTTCTGAGAAAATTTGTAAGAACTTTCTTTTCCACCCCCTCTCCAAAGAAGCCATTTTGCAAAATATTCTCTACCATTCCTCCCCATCACCACCACCACCACACATACAGTTCCTCAAAACAATGTTAGGTAATTCTAGGGCATTATGGGGGATGTACAATGGAGGTCAGGCTGCTAACATAGCAGTAGCAGGAGGGGAAAATAACCCTGTTAAGTCCCCAAGAAACAGTTGGAGAATTTCTCCTCCCCCTGTAGAATATTTGGCAAAATCGTACCTGCCATTTCATTGCCTGAAAAGAGAGTGGAGAATTTCAGGAGGCCATTTTGTTTTTGCTCAGCTCTGCAAATAATAACTGGAGTTTTTTGCCTTCCCTCAGCATCCTTTTAATATAGAGGGATTAGAACCTTGTGGAATTGCCTAGTAAGGAAGTTAATGTGCCTGTAGAATAGTAAATATATATACAGAAGGGAAATTATTTGGAGCATAGGGAGAATCTTTTCTCTTATCTTTTCCCACACAGATTCTAATTCCACCACGTGTGTACTAGAAAATCCTAGGGCTACCCTAGTGCCAACTTTTTTTCCTGACAGGTCTCCTGTGTAGGGTGACCAGATTTTGAGACTCAAAATCCCAGACCCCCCGCCCCCCCACCCACCCAAAACAACCCCCCCACCACGCACCCGCGCCGCCACCGCGCCACCCCCCCACCCGCGCTGCGCCGCCCACGCACCGTCCCCCCACCCATGCCGCGCCGCCCCCCCGTGCCACGCCACCCCCCCACCAGCGCCGCGCCGCCCGCCCCGCACTCCTTACCTGCTGGGACGTCCGCTTCCCTCTGGTGCTCGGAATCTACTGAGAAACAGGCTTCCTGGCCTGTCTCTCAGTAGCGCGCCGGGTGATGACGTCATCACCCGGCGCGCTACTGAGGGACAGGCCGTGAAGCCTGTTTCTCAGTAGATTCAGAGCACCGGAGGGACGCCCCAGCAGGTAAGTGCCCCGCACCGCCCGCCCGCCTCCCGCCACCGCTGCGTGACCCCCCCGCCGCCCCCCGGTTGGCCCGGATCGCCCCAGGTTTCCCAGTTAGGACCGGGAAACCCCAGGCCATCTGGTCGCCCTACTCCTGTGCCTTTAAAAATGGTGTAGCAAACAGAAAATGAAAACATAGGCAGTGGATATTACAGTGATGGGAAAAGCTTAATGCAGTGAATTTTTGGTTACCTCACAACTATTTTTATCTTGGTTTTATCCTGCAGCCCTTTTATATTGTAATTTTATACTGTGTTTTTATACTGTTGTTTGTTTTATACTTTGAATTGTCTTCATAGTTTTAATTTTTGTGAACCGCCTAGAGAGCTTCGGCTATTTAAATAAATACATATTTAAACCACAGCAGCTCTAACAGCATTCTCTTTTTTCCTGTTGCCAGTTGTACAACTAGAAGTTATTTGAGGGCAATCTAACCCAGGACAAGCAGAAGGCAGATGGGAATCAACTGATAGATATGAGTGCAATGGTTTTCAACTCCCCATTATTTAACAGTATCAAGAACAAAGGGTTTCCCCACACATACAATTCCTAAAGTAGATGCTGAAATGAAGATTGTGTGGGGAAAACCACAAATCAATTTTTATGTAAAAGAACTGGGATAGGTACTGAAAATAAATTCCTAGGCTGAAATTGGTGCTGAAAACAAATTCCTATGCTCAGCATGTGCTCAAAAGCACCTTGAACTTAATTCTAAGTCCACCTACTATTTTGCCCATGGCTCCGTTTGATGGATCTTTGGGTTCTAGTAAAAATAAAATGGACTCGACAAGACTGGAGTCTGCGCACTGCTGTTCTACCTATCCAGTCTTTCACATATTGCATCAGCATCTTTCATCTCCAAACATTTGCAATAGATTGTCCTGCTAAGTAGGTGAAGGGTCACTTAAATCCAATTGCATCTTGCGGTGTGTTTGTTCATTTTTACGTGTCTTGAAGGCAGCCTGAGAAACCCTCCACCTTGTGCAGAAGTGGCTCTAGTTTCATGACTTAAATCATCACTCATGATCCATGCAGTAATGTATTCCAGGGTCTAGGTAGGAAAGGAAAATGTCAGAGGATATTTTGAAAGAGCGTCAAATTGAAATGACAAGGGAATGCTGGAAACATGTGGTATATTGATTGAAAAACAAAAATAATCTCTGGCCAGGGCAGATTATATACACATGATGAACCACACTGATGAAACTACGTACTTCTTTTTTACTCCAGCACATCCGGGTGTGGTTTATTAAAAACCTTTCTGCCTCAATACAAATCACTCAAGGCAGCTCACAAGAGCAAATAAAATAATATATGTACGTCAGTGGGATTTATATAATTGAGAGTCATAGGAGACAGCAGGTAATAAAACCAAACAACACTAAGGAGTCAGGCAAGGTCTCAACGAACGGAATCAAACATCTCACTGGCCAGATGCCAAAAGGGACAAAAGACTCAATTTTTGCCCAGAAAACAGAAAGGGAGCCAAATGATCATCTTGCACAATACATTACATAGCCTAGAACTGAGCTCCCAATGTTTTTACACCTTCTACTAAGACATTTTAATCAGACTTCTCCACAGGACAGAAGGAATGAAAGAAATAATTAATGAGACCATTAAAGTACAGAAAAGGGCTACCAAGAAGTTGAAGTGGCTGGAGCAACTCTGCTATGAGGAAAGGCTACAAATGTCTGGGGTTGTTTGACTTAGAAAAAAGGGTAATGGGAGATATTATAGAGATGTACAAAATTATGCATGGTGCGGAGAAAGTGGGTAAAGAGACATCCCCCCCACACCTCTCATAATACTAGAACCCGGGCTTATCCCATGAAGCCAATTGGTGGGAGATTCAGGACAGATGAAAGGAAGCACTTCACAAAGCGCGTGGTTAATTCATTACAAAAATATGTAGTGATGGCCAATTTGGATGGCTTCAAAGGTGGTTTCACATGGACCTATGGCAGGTGCCAACACTAAGCTGCTTCTGGTGCCTCCTAAAAACAACTCTATTTCGAGAAGCCTTCCCCAACTTACTAGCCACTTCATTCCCCCCCTCGTCCTTTATTTTAAATTGAACAATTTTAATTTGCTTTTTTAATCTCTCTTTTACTGTCTATACCTATGTTCACTGCTCTGGAATCTTTTTAGATATTGAGCAGTATAGAAATATTGTAAATAAATAAATAAGGCAAGTAATGGTTACTAGCCATGAGGCTTATATACTACCCTCCAGCATCATAAATATGCCAACATATACTATTTGTTAGGCAACATAAGTGGGATGGTGCTGTTGCACTAAAGTCCTGCATGTAGGTTTCCCACAGGCAGCTGGTTTGCCACTATGTGAACAGAATGCTGGAGCAGACCCTTAGTCTGATCCAGCATGGCTCTTAGGCGCATTTCCCTCATTTTAAAAAGGTGTTTTCTGCAGGACAAAGTAGCTTGGTTGACTCCTGATCTTCCAGGAACCAATTAGAAGTCTGAAAGCTCACTGATCTAAAACAGGTCTGGGGAACCATTTTTCAGAGGCTTCATGGCAGAGGTGAGCATCTGCCCTGCAAAAAGTGGATGAACTTTCTTTCATAAACACATAAATCCAACAGAAAACTTTTTTCAATGCTAATTTAAGGGAGTGGGGGATGACGAGGGAGGCCATGGGCTGAATGGGGATGCTCCAGAGACTAGAGTCTCCACCAATGCTCTAAAGGTGGTGCCCCCTTGCAAGCATCTCAAAATGGAAATTACATCTTAATAGCAGTGCAAATAGTACAAAAAGTACAAGTACCATGAAAAACCTTGCAACTAGCCATAAGTGCAGAACAATGATGAATATTTCAAAAGGTCAAAACAAACTGAAAAGTGGAGTCATGTGGCAATATCAAAGCTTTTCTGTGTGGAAGGGGATCTTGCTGTTAGTGCAACATGGAGCTAGTGATTCTAAAAGCAAACTGAAAAGTATGGAAGTGCTCATTTATGCAACAGGACATGTCAATGGAGCTTGCAGAAGGAAGCTCCGCTTACCTGTCCCGATCTGGTTGGTTTTTGAACTGCTAGTTTGCAGATGTGCTAGCAGTAGGTCCTGCTTGTGCAACAGAGAGAGTGGGAGAGCAGTGGCAGGTGGGAAGGAAAATGAAATCAACACAAGAGGAGCTTCAATGGAGGTGTTAAAGCCCTCACATGATTAGAATTGTGCATATGAAGAGCTGGGACTAACCCCTTCTGCTTGCATAGCTATTGGCTTGCTCCACTGGTCTCAATGTATTTATTGGAGAATGTAAGTCTTAGCTGAGAGCTTGTACTCATGTAGTTTTTAAGTCGTGCAGGGAGCCTACATGAGTACCTACGTGAGTCAGTCTCCAATGCATGGAGGACAATGGGGATTCAATGGGAGCAGGAGCAGCCAGCAAGCAGGGTCCCTCTCTGTCCCCTCACACAATAGGGCCCAAATAGAACTCCGGCCTCATTAGAAACCTGCTTAAATTGAAGCCAGAAATATAAATAATTAGGTCATAAACAACATTGATCAGATTGTTCTTAGTTTTTACCAGTTTGCATGTTGAAGCATCAATGGAACAAACTTCCTAAAACAAATTTTGAGGATGGTAATAGTATTCCTAAACAGATATCAGATTTTTTGTTAACCCCAAAGATATAAGCATCTTTCCTCCACTATTATTCAAGAATTACTAAAATATTAGACAATACTTAACTAGGCAACTAGGCGGTGGGTGTGTATTATAGTATTATAATGTGTTATAAAGAGCATCCCTGATCAAAATCCCACAAAGAGCTTTTTAAGGCTTTAATTGATCCTCAGTTGATCAGTGCTTCAGAAGTAAATTATTCTATGCTATACACTATAGCAATATGTTCTTTTATGGATTGCTGTATAAATGCCACCAGAAGCCATTGCAATTAGGATACTGTCTTATTCCCTAACAGGGAATAGGTCCAATTGTACACAGAGGTTTTCTGAGTAAACATGCAGAGGATCAGGATGTTTAGAGGAACATACTAGCTTTGTAGTAATCTGAAAAATCACTGAATATTCTACTTGGCACCCTTAAGTCTTTTTCTTATTTTTGTGGTTAGGATGGGAAACTTTTCTGAGGCACATTTAAAATATGCCTATTCCATTTCAAAGCTGGGAATTGAGTTACGCTCACGTAGCAAGGTAACATACAGAAAAGGCAGTGAGACTGCAGGTTCTATGCAACACTGTTAATTTGCTTGGCTCAGGGCTGAGGCCTGTTAAGCCCTTGATAACACCAGCTGGAATGTGTGCTGTATAACTCTGGACAGCTGGAAGGAGAAAAGGCCTGTCACAAATTAAATTAAGAGGTGTAAAATGCCATGAAAAGAAAAACAAATTGAGATGGCAAAAACAGGTGCCAACTGACATTTACTCCATAGTCAGTCACACTTTCTTTTCTCACTGTGTGATTAGCAGCTAAGCCAAATTAGAGCAGATTTCATGCTTCTGTGACCTCCATGAGTACCCATAAAGAAAAAGGAAAAACACCTGCAGGTAGATGTTTTTCCCAAAAGCTCAAACAGTAAAATCCCTGACTACTGTTGAACCAGTTTGGTAACAGTGATATGCTTTTCAGAATTAAACAGCAACATGAAAGTCACATAGATGGATTCACTCCCTTGCTAAGTCACAACTTACTGTAGTGCTGGTTATTATAAAAAAAAATCATGTGCTACAGTGTAAAATGAATCTAGGAATGACTTTCAATTGTTGCTTCTTTCACTTGCTCTTAAATGATCTCACGAGAATCGTGAGCTCTTGAAAATGATTGGCATAAAGGTTTCGTTAGTTTGTAAAGATACTGAAATAGTTTGTAGTACAAGTTAATGTTGGACAGTTCAGAGAGGAAGTTGGTCTCTGATCTTGCACAAGAAATTTTCAGAGCTATGCTGAAGTTCAAAACTTAGCAAATATATCACTTTGTATATGCTAAGAGAACTCATCACTCATATCCACTAGCTTGCATTCATAATATTCTTCTAATTACACATATCACTAATCTTTTACATATGTTTTATGATCTGCTATCTTCCTCATGTTTGACATAACATCAGTAATTTAAAAACATAGAATTTGTTCCTATGAACTCATTTCTTTCTAGAAACTAATTTCACTGGCTACCTGAATAGAAAAGAGTTTCACTAAACATTTTACACAGGGATAAACAAGCGGCATCGTAGCAGCCCTCCAATATCAAGTTATCTAAGATGAATGTGAAACAGCTGGAATTTTTATATATTTCAAGAAAGGCAATAGTTCTGGCATGCAGACCCAGCTGTTCTGAAAATAAAACCTAAGGAAAAACCTACAGAACATTTTTGCACTGAAGATAAACAATACTTTGTGGAAGATCTGCAATTATTTATAACTAATGTGGTTGCTTTGCAGATGCACAGACGTTTGAGATTTGTTCATTTTGCTTGTAACACTTATTCAAAATTGCTTCCTATTGAATGTACAAGTTTATTTACTCCAATAAATATTTTCTAACCTTATTTTAAACTCCAAATCACATTTTAGTTGGTTATTTTAGCAAGAACAAAACATCTCAACATGATATTTCCACTGCAGCAGGTCTTCTGCTATCACATCATAAATGATAATCAGCAATTAGGCAGAGTGAGTAAACAAGACAAACCCAAAACTTTCTTGTTAATACTTTATTAGTGTACTTTTCCAAGCGTTTCTGTTGGACAAACATAATACAAACTCCAAATAAAAAGAGCTTGTAGCTGTTCAGAAAGAGAAAGACTATGGCATTCCAAATTTGTTTTCATTCTTTGTTAAAGAAAAAGGGGAAATATTGATAGAACCATTAGGCACACAGTTGACACATACTGTACAATGATATGCACAAGTCATTTATTTAACAGCTATATTAAGATGTGCTCTTTAGATTTTGCTCCTTGTAATGCAAGAACCATGCTCATTTGAGCACAGGGAATAGGAATTTACAAAGAGTGACAAACCAGACTTTTAAAACAAGTCCTTAGATAAGCCAACACAGCAGCAATAACAGAATATACATTGTTGGTTAAGACAGTTTACCCTTGATCTCAAAACCTTAAAAACTTCCTTTCTCTCTCTTTTTTGTACAGTTATTCAAATACACATGCGTTACATGAAAATATTGCACTAAAATTAAAATTGAGATTGTGGAATTTGTACTTTACTTTTAAAAATTGTTACACATTCTGGTAGCATTTAAAATTAATTGTTTATTTATAGCAAACACCAGAGGCAGAAGCTTGAGGATGAACCATATGAAGTATTCCACCTTACTGTTCATTCTCTCTTAATTAAGGCGAAGTAAGTGCATTTTGTTGGACAATGGCACATTTATTTTCAGAGGCTGGTCACAGCTTTCTCAGGCCAGGACATTTCTGGCTAAGTGCATGCTGCGTTTACACAATCAATTGTAGGGGTGCTTTGAGGGGTGTAAATGTCACAGGGGCCACAGTTGATATAATGTAGATATTCAACATGTGAACTATACAAAATAAGTCAAGACACATAAAATTGATGGCTCCTGTCTGCAGACACACTTTGAAATTAAATACAGATGACAAAACCCTATGTGTAATGACTGTGTTAAAAGAAATTACATTGTTATGTTCCATTTACACAAAGATTTTATGGATATGCCGTCAATTAAACAATGCAACAATTGAGGATAATCTTAAAGCCCAATGTAGATGCTGAAAGATAAGAAATACCACATAGTTTATTGACTGCTCATCATCCCTACTTGACATACAATAAATTAAACTGAGTAATCTAGATGTATTAATTCATAATGCTCTATTATGACTTGTATTTAGGCCTACGAGGTTTCCTGTACACAATGGTCTATGTAGATTATGGTGCTCTACTACTTTATGGGCTGGAACATATGAATATTAAGAGGGGATATAGACCTAGGTTTAATTGTATGGCAAACCTGTGTGGATCCTATGACATCAAATTGGAGGGGAGGCATATGATGGAATACTCCTCCATACAAAAACAAAATCCTTTCATAGAAAACTAGCATGTTGAGGGAAAGCTCAGCTACAATATTTTTCCTGGCATGCTATTTACGTGTAGGGATTTTTTTAAAAAATGCATGGATGATCATCATTCAATCAACCTGCAATTAAAGTGGTATTACCCAGACAAGTTTACCACTTCAATGAGAATTAGGCCATAGACTGAAGATCAAATCAAGAAAAACGTTTCAAAGAGGTATGAGAGAGTTTCATGTCAATTGTCATCTTTATTTAAAAACATGGAGAATGGGGCAGAGAATTGATACTTCGTGCATGTTATCTTAAGCTGTCCTGATACTGGTAAAAGGGATTACATATATAGTATGTCAATGTTGAGACAGAACAAAACAATTGCACTTGAACACATGCTTACTGTAAATGAAAATGTAAAAAATTATTACAGCATGGCTAATATTGAGCAGACATTATAGCAATATTGAGCAGACTTTATGGAATCTAAGTAAGAAGGGTGAGAGGAACCAGACCGCTGGCCTTAAGCAGATGCCCTTCTTGGCTACTCCTCTTTGGACCTTCCCCTTTCCTCCTCCAAAGTGTCAAATATTTTCTTCTGAATGTAAGCTACTAAATGGAGGACCTTAGTTGCAAGATCTGTAGGTATTGCATTTATACCCAAACCTCTAATATATTGCCCGGTGATTAAAATCAGACTTCCTTCCAAAAAATATGTGTTTAATATAAGAGCATTAAATATGTATAATACCTTGGGATGTTTTCTGGGGGGTTTTATCTTCTTTTTTTAATGCAGTATGTAACAGAATATTCAGAAGTTTATAAGCAATGGGTTGTAATTCCTTGGTGGTGGAAGGTGTTCATGAAGGAGAGTCAGAAAAGGAGGTGTTTTGAGTCCAAGATAAATTAAGGCTAAGCAAGTATAGTCAATTATTACTCCATTCTCAGTTACACATTTTGTTTGGAAGTAAAGAGGATAGACAGGGGGCTTTTCTGCTTAGAAGAGATTTATTTATTAAAATTTTACATTATGCAAAAAATAAAAAAAGATTATTAAAAAAATATTGTAGTTGTGTCTCTTATTTTCATATATACACTATGGTGCATTCAGGAATTTGCAATTGTTTGCATATGACTATTCAATTAAGTCATTAAGACTTCCATGTCAGTAAGAAACCAAGTTATTTTAGCAATTTACCACTTGAGGTGAACATACTTAAATATATCTTAGTGTAACTTTTAATGGCATATAGTACATTTCTTTTTAAATAGGTTCTTAATCTCAAGAGCAATGTATTTTAATTTGCTTCCCTTCCCCAGCCCCTCAGACTCCTAATAAATGTGGTAATCCCTTGTTTTAAATATCTGCTCTTCTCTTTGCTAAGTGCAATTCTCCTGCAAAAGTTATATGCAGACTACAAGGATTATAATTTAAGAGCAAAACAAGACCCTTAAACAGCTAATGCAACCCAATGTCTGTTTTTCTGTACTTCTGCCCTATCCCACTGAAAATAAACCCGGCCAAGATAATTTACTTAGTGTTTTCTTTTAATTCAGAAAGGTGAAATTAATGTGGCTTTTGCACATATTTCCTCAACCTTTAGTTAGCAATGTAGCTTTGGAAAAAGTATATAATTTCTCAGAATCCCGTTCCAGAAGACTTCTCTTCATATTAGCTCAATCTCTTCAGCGCTGCTTACCAAGACCTACAAGGCCTCAACAGTCATGAATGCAAATCAAATTGCACCTGATTCTCACATTGCACAATCTCCCAGTTCCAAGCAAAGCAGCCAAGTCCTCCATTGCTATCACCACAGTTGTGCTTTACTTATCTCTCCATGGACATGGTCTAGCACTTTTCATTACTGGCAATCGTAGATTCTGTCAGGAGTGGAAGGAACAGACATTCTTACAGAGCGGGCAAGTATTCTTCTCAATGTTGCATGAAAATGCACCAAATCATTTAAGACACATGAACCCAGTTCATGGTAGTGGTTGCATTAGAGATGAAGGACGAGAAGAATCACATCTCCTATGGATGCATTTATAATCTAATATGTGACACTAAAAGACTGGTGCAGAAATAACAGCATGAGAGTTTTAAGCCCCAGAGAATCTGCCCAGGTCCTGGGCAAATGGACACCAACTTAATAGTTTGGAGTGTCACCTTTTCTGTAAAAAAGGCGCTTGCGTAGATAGTAGTCTATGCTTATAACGCTCCATCTGCTTTGAGCGGGAATGCAGTTTTTTGAAGAGATCAGGGAAGCCATTTGCTGGAAATAAGGTTTCCAAGAAGCCTTCCAGAAAGACATACACCATCCTCTTATTGAGTTGAGTATGCTGAAACATTTCAAAGACTCGGAGGATGCCTTTCCTTGTTGTCTCAGCACCTAAGATATGCTTCAGCTCATCTAGAAAAACCACAAAATACAGTAGTTCAGTAACAGCTTTATCTTCACATGCATCTACATTTACTATAAAATTACCAATCAAGATTACAGATTCTAAAAATAGGATGGTCAAGAAAATAAGTCTCATAGCTTAGAAAGACTCAACACTAAATAAAGGAAGAATATTTCTTTAGATAAATACAATTCCTCAATCTGACTGCTAATCTACCATTCATTGTTACAGCTGAGGGCAGTTCTTACTTCAATTCAAGAAGCATTTTTTTAAAAATACAATTCACATACCTGGCATTATCCCCAGTAATTTTGTTTTCCCAGCAATTTTAGTTCGCATTCTGATGGCATTGTCTCTGTGGGGAACAGCCTCAGCTAAAATGCCATTCGGCCAAAAGGCATCTCTGTAAGCAGACAAGTTTACTGGTAAAATGAAAATCATGTTATAGTTATCATCTGAAAATTTGTTACTGTGTAGCAGTCTTGTACATGCAAAGATGAGATGCTATGTTAAAACTTCAGTATTCGTGTGGTGTCTCTGGATTGATTAGTGTGCATTTTCAGACCCTGGCTGTACAATAATAGTTGGCTCCAGGGGCAGGCAACTTATATATGCAGCTGTCCCCAACAGACTGTACAGGGGCTTATTAATCTGACCACAACAGAATTAAGTAGGAGGACTACCACTATGCTGGAGCACCACTATGAACATGCAAAGATAGCTCAACACAGCTCAGCAAACCGAGGGAATAGAGCAGGGGTGGGGAACTTTTCTTCACCCCAAGGACCAAATTTCAATCTGGCAAAAATGTCAGGATCCACTTTCCATCTGCAGGCATGAGGAAAGGCAAAAATGAGATTTTTACCAAAGTTATGCCTACTAAGAAGCAAGCAGGACACGGCTTCAGTATGTCTACTCTGAAATAAGCAGGACTGAATCAGTCAGGAGCAATTTCAAATAGCATCCCAAGTACCAAGCCTCTGCAAGTCTACTCAGAAGTAAGCATGAGCAGCATGTCAACTGAACAGCCTCTACAAAAAAAAGCCTGAGAAGAAAACAAAACAGCAACTTCCTCTCCGGCCCCACCCTTTCTCCCTTGCAGGGAACAGCTCTTATTTCCTATCAACAGCCAATCAGATAAGAGATTTTCTCTGCCAGAAGAGTGGGTGGGGCCTGAGGAGGAAACTCCATAGGCTAGAGGTTACCCTATGGACTACAGTTTTGAATCATTAGTGTAAAGGAGAGGAAAGTAGAAAATGATCATGATGTCATAAATCTTGCTACTGGAGTATTTAAAGTAAGAACTACACAATTAAGCATAGCCAGAGGAGACAGTCTTAATATCCTCTGTTTCAAAGTTTCTTTTATTTTCCCTATAAGAAAGCCCTGAGAAACAAAGGATACTAATAACTGGGCATACATTATAAGGCAGAATGGTCAAGTGTTTATTGGGGCAAAGGACTGAACATATTTACAAATCAGTATTTCTACATAGCAAGACTACCTGGAAAAGCCCAGGTGAGTAGGTGGTTCTATTAATGTAGAAATATATATTGCTTTGAACTTAGCATGCGTAAAAAGCACATACCTAAACCGTTTAACTGCATCTGCTACTTGTTCAGGAGATGTCATCCAATCAACATGATCAACTATTTTTCTGAAATGAAGAAAATTCTTGTTTTAACGGTTTTAAATCAAGCATACTGCTTTAACATATTGGTTTGGATCCAGATTAAGTTAACTGAATTTGGTCCCACTAAAATCAATGGGCCAAACTTGTCATGACTTTAGCACCATTGACTTTAATGGGCATGAAGTTTAATTAACTTAGTCTGGATCCAAACCATTGTATTTTTCAAAATCAATGCAACAAATAAAAGGGAAAATCTCTTGCTCAAGCACCCTTGATACAACAATAGATAAAAGACCAGAGCAGACCTGGAAGGGAGCCGGGGATGAAGGGAAAAATGCAATGCATCTCTAAATAACGAGCCTGTTGCTCTTGCAGCCACTAGGGCATGCTTTTATATCTTCATGAGAAGATCCTCACACCAAACTCAGCTTTGTGGGGGACAGTATCATGGGAACATAGAAAGTTACCTTATACTGAGTCAGACCATTAGTCCATCTATCCCAGGATTATAAACACCGACTGGCACTAGGATTTTAAGCAGATGGTTTTCTTGCCATACCCGGAGATGACATGGACCAAACATGGAACCTCCTGCACGTAAAACATCTGCTCTACCTCTGAGCTACAGCCCCACAAACTCAGAATCCACATTTTTTCTACTTATTTCACAAAAAGATTATCTTAAACTGATGTCTTGCAAAGCAAACTCTTGCAAGGTATTCAGGGCCAATTATAATCTTACAAGTTTCCTGGGGTGCAGTTAAGACAGAGATACTGGCCCGGTTCACATGACATAAAAGGAGTTAGGAAGCCACAATGGCTTCTTTACCAACCCTGTTCAAGCCACCTGATTTCCTTGATTACCTTTGACAGGCATGAATTGTCATTACATGCAAACTGGCAAGGGTGGGTGGGGTAACCATCCAGCAACCCTACAACAGGGGATGAGTTCTGAGTGAACTGTTAACCAACCCAGCCACCCACCCTTGCCATGAACGCAACAAGCTATGCCAAGTGTGGGTAATTAGGGAAATTGGGTAGCACACTCAGCATGTATGGGGATGGTTAATAAGCCAATTAACTGTGAACCCAGTTACTGACAAGCTCAATGCCAACCACTAAGCTTCATAGCTGAGCAGAGATTCCAGGTCTCCACCAAAATCCAAACCCAATGCACTATCCAGCACCTACAATGATTCTCAGTTAGATTGCTGCTTTACTTTCGCTAAAACAGTCTTCCCAACTTGATGCTTTGCAGACGTTGTGGACAACAACACCCAACGTTCCTGACCATTGGCCATGCTGGCTGGGGCTGATCCGAGGTGAGGTCCAAAACATCTGGAGGACATCAAGTTGGGAAGACTGCACTTAATGGACACTGGACAGTTTCATAAGCTAGCTGATTAATAAAGAGAAGATGGAGAAATAATAATGCACCCCAACAAGAAAAAAACAGTGTACGAAGCAATCTTAAGCAACTATGTGAGGCAAGCTGCTTTATGGGGCTGATTCTAATGAGCAAGTATGAAGGGACCAGCTGCTCAATCTGACAGGCAAATCTGCTTACCCTCCATTCTCTCATCATATTCCCACTGAACGGATGGATAAGCATAATCTAGTTCAGGGACAAAGTACCTATATTTGTCTGGAGGGCAGATTCCCCCACTCCCAGACCAGGCTGGTGGGCTGGATGACATCAAGGGAGCGGGGCTGAATGATGACCCTTGCATGACGCCATCCCCCTGCCCTGCCCATTTTCCTGCTCTCTCTGCAAGGAGCAAGGGATTTGGCCACCACTTGCAGCACTAGCTGCTACAAGCAACAGCTGAGTTGGGCACTTCCTTTGTGTACCACTCGTGTCCCAATTGGGGTGTGTGCCGCATGGCAAGGAAAGGGACTCAGCAGGCACTTGCAAGAGCCATTCAACTGTCTCCTTTGCATGCAGATCGCATCCCAATTGACGTGAGCGATGTACAAAGGCAAGGGATTCCCACCTTTGTGTATCACAGATTAGAGATAACAAAGGGATTCCCTCCTTAGCACTCCGCTTGCAGAAGCTGGTCTTGCAAACACCAAACAAGTTTGGCGCCTCCTTTGTGTCGCTTGTATCCCAATTAGGGTCCAAGTGACATGTGAAGGAAAGGAACTTGGCAGGCACTTTCAGGAACAGCTTCTGCAAGCGGAGTGTCAAAGAGGAAATCCTCTTGTTATCTGATCTGAAGTCCAAAATAACAAAGTGGTTTCTCGACTCCCGCTCAGTCTCCCATTGGGAGGGGGAATGGTGTGCAGGGGAATCCCTTTGTTATCTCCAACTGATCGCAGTTTCCTTTCCCCACCCTCTTTCTAAACCCCCAGTTGTGTCAGGCCAGAGACCCAAAGAAGGTGCCAACCCTCCATGTTCCAGAGATTTCCCAGCCCTGAGCTAACCTTTCTATGAAGACTCAGCAGTATGACAAAAGCAGCTGTATTATCTTCACATTGTAATTAAAATTACATCAAGTTTTTTAGTGCTTAAAAAGGGGAAAGGATAGTTTTTCACATGCACTTCACATAATACATAGACTCTTAAGTATTAGAAAAATTGAAGGCAGTACTTATTTATTGTATATCCATGCATGGCTCTAATAAGCTGCTGAAGCAGGTTTTTGATATTTCGTCGTAACCACTGATTTCTCTCCTTCAGATCAAAGATTTCATCCATGAGTAGCAGCATTATTTTAAGAGGAACATTGTCTTCCACCTAGTAAATTGGGATGGAAAGATTATTTTTTTTTATTATTACTTTAAGGAAAAGCGATAAATCTTCTTCGGACAACTTCAGCAATGACTACTACAACCAACAAAGCTATGAAGCATTTGCTTTGTTCAAAAATATAATACTGTAATGTTTATGCTCAAGCACTGAGTTAGATCTGATGGAAACATTCTGGAAATGGAAGGAGTCTCTCCGCTCACAGAAGGGGTTTCCATTCAGCAGATGCTTCCACAACAGAAGGACATAATTTTACAGTTGCTTAGGAAATCTCTGTTTGTTCCACAAGCGGTGGGTGAGCTTCCAGGTGGGAATTCGCTGGGCGCAAGAGAATTGGCGAGGTGTAAGCGCCCCATTTGATTCTACCTAAAGATCCAAACAGCTGCTCTGAATATCCCATGGGCTTCCACTCAACCACTCACATTTCTGACTGTCCCCACTTTGAACAGCATACCACCCATGGCATGTTCCAAATTGAATTTGCAATTTGTATCGTTTCCAAATGCCTTTTGCCAGTCATCATAGCAGGAACAAACCTGAAGCACCCCTGACTGTATGGAACCAGGTGAAAGGAGCTTTGGAATTTTTCAAACAAAATGTTGCTGGAACACTGACACACCATTATATACCAATTTTTAGAAGTAGTTTAAAATTCAAATCTAGAAAGCCCTTTTTCTGAGACATTAACACACACAAGTAACTGAGATGCTATAATTCAAACCCAGTGTAATGAGCACTCAATAAATTGTGCATTTTGGAAAATGCATTTTACCTGTATGCGTATGTGAAGTATCTCTCACACAGCATTAAAAGCATAACACATATGCTTGTTACATATAACAAGAATCAAGAATAAAACAAATATGCAGTTAAGCAATTTCTATGATTTTTTTAAAAATGCACAATATGAAAGGTGCCATGCTCTGGGGCAGGGGGGAAGGGCATTTTGCCAAAGTCACAGTAGCAGTCAGTACAGAGAAATACAAATTGGAATGCTTTGATGTGGCAAGTAAAAAATGTGAAGAACAGGTGCCAATATATGACCATGACAAATCTGCATATAATCATTGGTAATCTTATGGTCTTTCTGTCCTCATTAAAGATAAAAGATATTTTCAACTGATTTTCACATATTTGATCAGTGTTTCAATAAAAACATCTAGGAATTGTCCAGCTTATGAGAACTCCGGAGGCTTAGCCTTTGGAACTTAACCCTATTCCTGCACACATACACATCCTTCAGAATTTTAGGTCTAATAAAAGTTTCATCTAAGTCTATGACGAGAACGTGTGTGTCACAGATCTAGAAATCTTATCAGATGTAGTAATCATTTTTACGCAACTGACACGAATTAATCAGATTTGAATGCTATTTTAGTATAAAAATAATGTTAAACGTCAAGCTTTTTTAACCATATACAGTTTGGCATCCAAAGAACTGCTCAACTAGTTCTGCTTGCCCAGAGGGGTTTGTGGCTTTTGTATCTCAAACAGCAGTCTCCCATGCCACATGGCAAACATCTTTTGAAACTGAAGGAGTTTCAAAACCATTTGGCATGAGGCATGGGGGCTAGCTTTTCGAAGAAAAAATCGCATGGAGCATCTACCATGCCTTTGAGGATGCCTACAATAGTTCTTTAGGCCTCAGGTAAAGCTTGACATCTTTCAGCATGATTTACAGTAATATAGAGATTAAATTCTAGGGGGGTGCGTGTGTGTGCATGTGCATCCATTTCGTTTACAAAGGCAATATAATAAACTAGTTTACTATCAATACTGATTTCAGCTTAAAACAAAGCAGTACACTCACATTGTCATCAAGGTGTGCTGCAACACGGCAGTGTTTAGGATCAACGTATGGCTTCTGCATTAAAGGAGGCTCCTAAATTCCAAAGACATATTATTTATAGGGGAACGTAGTGGTTGAAAAATCTGTCACAACACCAGAGTTCTAGAACTTAATTCAAAACTACATTTAATAACAGATTTTGCATGATGCAATTAAAACATTTTAAAAGTGCACAGATACTACAAGTGAAATATATTAAATCAAATTTAAAACAAACAGTGGGTTATCGCCACTGGTATCCTTCCATCAGTGGAATGGACAGACTGGTGGAGTGAATGCCATCCCCACTGTACTCTCCAGCACATCCTCCAAATCAGCCCCAGAGCAGATTTGGGGGATGTGTGGGTGGCTACAGGGAAAAGGAGGGGAAGGGAAATCCTGATGCATCAGCAGAGATCAGCTCATGTAATATTGGATTTAGCCCATTATCACAAATCAAGATGTATTACGAATATTCTAAACAGTCAGATGACAAAAAGACACTGTATTCTAATTTCTAACACTGATTAGTACTTAGTGGCATGTGAAAAATCCCAAGAGAACTATATTTATCAAATGTGATGGTAGAACAAGGCTCACTTCTACTTAATATAACACGTAAGGCAGAAATATTTTATATTTCTAAAATGTTCTTACTAGTGAGATTACCTAATATCATAAAAGACTACTTCAGATTTCATTTTAGTCTAATTTTAAAAGGAAGGATTCCTTCCTACTTATGCTATTATGTCTCTTGCTATAAAGGTGTGCTTTGTTAAAATTAAGAAAGCCCTGCATTGGTGAGCTTACAATCTTATCTTTATGCAATACAAACAAGGAGAGAAAGGAAAAAGGGAAGAGGAAATCCAGAAGATTACATTTGGTTTGTGATTAGCATGCATCTTGCTTCATTTTATTTTAACTTTACACACTTGAAATATTCTGTTTTAAGGAAGATGCATTCATGTGTGACAAAGCAGAAGTTGGGTTAGCAATGACAAAGCTAAATGGAATAAGTACATTTTATTCAAAGACAGGTAGGAGGATTGATGAAAGCAAGGTCACTGGCAAGAATGGATTAAAAAATTGCTTCAGATATTTGTCCCCATCCAGCATCTCTAGCACACATGGAACCTGATGAAAGCGAAAGCTATCCCATTTATATATGTGCTGAAGTGAACACCTCAGGCACTGAACACCGTACATTCTTTAACATGGAGGTGAATAGGGCAGCCTCTGCTTTGACAGAGAATCATGTATCCTGCAAAGCTCTGGGTTGCAACCAATATGTGGAAATATGGAAGAGGGGAGGCAAACTGTGTTGTAATCAACCCCAGGACTTTTGGTAATTTAGGGATGCAAAACTGATAACATTTGATAACACAGCACAGACTCTGTGCACAGTTCTGAAGTTCTGAGATAAAGGACAAGAAGCCCAAAATGGCAGAATATGCATTTCAGTAACAGTCAGCCATAAAATTACATTTTAGGTCAGCATCAGGGAGCTTTGAGAAAATCTTGTGTGGTAAGGCAAAAGGAAAGAATATGTGTGTGTGTGCCATACATGGAGAAGACAGCCCCAAATTGCCAAACATACCATTTTAGAGAATGAAAAGTTAGTTATGATAGCAAGCAAGCTTTCCAACGTAGCAGACTTATTAGTCTAACGTATCAAAACAAATCCCATAAGGCTTTCTCACACAGTGCCACATTGGCTGAATTCAGACGACACAATAAGCAACTGGGGGTGGGGGAAACAATCCGAATGCTGCCATAGTCAACTCAGCGCTGATCCTAATCCACACCACGGTTGATTATTTATTACCATGTTGTGTGGGGAGTACCCCCTAGATGAACTGTAAAGTTATTACCCCACCACTGATTATTGTGTTGTCCGAATTCAGCCATTGTGTTGCTCATGATACATGAAAGCCTCTCTATAGAACAGCAGCACTGCCTGTTAATACTTAGATGAGTTTCTAAAAAAATCTTAAGTGCAAGTCCTATTAGTGGGTTAAATGCAGAAAAGGATTATGCCAAGTTCTGAAATCTAGCTTGGCAAGATACCAACTCTCTACCAGATATCAATCATTACAAGATAGGGAAACTCCTAGAGTTGGAATTCTGGGCGTTTGTGACATTTATACAAAAAAATACTTTAAACATATAATATAGTATAAAATAATATATAAATGGCATATGGTACACCTTTCTGGAGTGCTTCATTAACAAGTAAATTGCCTCAAAGCAAGAGCTGTTATTTTATTTACGTAGCAGCTGTTGTGACCCAATATCAAATGTGGCAACCTGTCCAGCTGGCACGCAATTGCTTTCATCACATTATTTTCCTGCTTCAACCTCTCCCTCTTTTTTATAAGTTCTTGTTTACCTGGATGAAGATGGGTCTGAATTCAGAGAAATCAAGTAGCTAATAATGACATAATTGAATCAATAGGAGCTTTTTCCCCTTCCAGATAATTTTGTACCACCAAAAAGGACAGATTTCTGGATTTCAAGGTTGTTGGGAGGTGTTTTTTAATGTGTCTCTCTTTCTTATTGTTATAAATAATGGAAAGTTGCAATAAATTACTGACAAAAAAAATGGATAGGATACAGTCAGTAATTTGTTTCCCCACAAAAATCAGACCACCAGTACACCTCCTCTGTTCCTTGGCCCATCAGTTGATATATAAAGTCATATACCATATAAAATATCAGGCAACCCAAAGGTTATGAAGCCAGGATAGTGTGCTAGGTGCATATGATAGATCTCAAAATGATGGAAAATACTGTCAGCAAGCTATTCCTCAACTTCTAACAGATTTTCCACAACTGCTTCAAGAATCTTAAAGCAGACAGCTGTATCTTGCATTTTAGGAAAAATTGATAAATAATTTCTGATCTACAATACGACTACTTTCTTGCATAATTTGTTCCACTTTCAGCCTTCAAAATAAAACAAGGTAATATCATTATTGTATTTGTTAATGAACACTGTGCCAGTTCTGTTCTTACTTGTTTAAATGAGGTGGCCCAAAATGGAACCGAGTCCGTTGTGTGTTACTTTAATGCATTCTTACCTTGAAAAATGATTGCTTTATGTCTTGTCCGAATCTTTCTGATATTTTGCCCATGTTGTCTGACATTTTAGTCATCCCCTCTGTGAAGCTGTCAGGGAAGGACTTGACAGCATTTGAAACATTTCTCATAGAGTTACGCAGTGGGTTTACAAATGTGTCCATCTGAAGAGGAAAACATTTACCACGATTGCATAAGTCTATGAGGATATGACTACAGTCATCCAATAATGTGTGTTGAAAATGTCACACTGTTTTGGAGAGCAGTAATACAAAACCATCACTACAATTTTTTTACTTTGTAAATTTCAAGCATCCATAAGGCAAATTTTGGTTAAAAAAACACCCTAACAGTTGGAACTGAAAGGAATGTCATCCAGAGACTGATCCCTCAACCCACCCACGATCCAAAATCAGCCAGAAAATCTCACAGGCCAAGGGTGTGTCTTGTACTTATGTTACTGTGCAATGTACCGGAGAGCCCCTTGCATGAGCAGAAAACACCTCCGCTTGCATAAGGCAAGGTCTCATATTCCCCCCCTCCAGCTGCAGCTCCCCATTCCACACCCCTCCCCATTCCAGAAGGTCTCCAGACCCTCAGGAGCAGATTTATTTTATTTTTTAAGCTATGAGGTGCTGCAATGGGAAGGAGGAAGTGGGAAAATAAAAAGGGGGGAAATGGCAAATGCTAAATATTTGTTGGCCCATTAAAGCTTGTACACCAAGTACTGATGATAATGAATATCTTGATGCAGGCAAATGTTATTCTTTGTGCCTGTTATGTTATTTTGAAAGGGTAAGGTGATGTAGAGTTAATAGAAAACGATTATGTGTTTAAATAAGGACAGAACTACTTGTTCCTAGAACGGAGTCCTGCGGCTGAAGACAGCAGCCCTGTGTAAAATCTCCCCCTCCACATACACACACACTGGTAGTATGTAGTAGAACTAACCTATGTCCTGACATGCAGTTGCATGCCCTACCACCCAATAATATGAAGAGAGGAGAAGCTAACACATTGTGTTATGACATCAGAACATAAGTAATTTCTACTACACATTACAAAAAGGGGGGGAAATCAATATGGACCTGTTGTTTTTGATCAAAGTCTCACGTTTAACCTAATGCGTAATACCACATTACTGATTTACCTACACACTGTAATCTATGTAACTATTCTGAACTCTATTTCGACTCCTAGGACACACTGTTCCTCTTGATCGTCATACTTTACTTCATATTTGCAGTTTCCGATTTATGAAGCACTGTGTTAAGTTTCATAGGAGATCTCCTACCAAAGTGATACCCCTGCCTTGGTATAGGCATCTAGCAGTTTTGTAGTGAATACTGTGTACCAATTTCTGTTGCTTGCAATTTACCCCTTTAAAATCCATTGCAACTCAGAATATAGGGGTTCCACTGCCTCATCCAAGACTTAGGAGCAATGGACAGTTGTCCAGCTTTAAAAATTTATGGAACAGAGACCTGCCCACAATCATCCATGCCCTGATAACATCATGATTCAATTACTAGTGCAAAACACAGCTGCTAGACTGTTAACTGGTTCCAATACTAAAGAATATGACCCTATTCAGACAACATGCTAAGCCACTGTGGTTAAGCATTATGGCTTAGTGTGTTGGATGAACCATGATTTAGCATGTCGGGTGAATACTTCCTAACCATGGTGGCTACATAACCACGGTTTAAACATGCTTGCTAACCATTTGCTGCAAAAAAGGTTAACGGCCTAACCATGGTTTAGTGTGTTGTCTGAACAGGCCCTATGTCTCTCCAGTACATTGGTTACCTATTGGTTTCCAGATACAATTCTAAGTGCTTGTTTTGAAATGCAAAGCACTAAGCAGACTGCAATTGGAGAAGGACAACCTGCTCCCATACAAACCTCCTATCTATTAAGATCTTCTTCAGAGGCCTTACTCCGAGTGCTTTTACTTTCTTGAGGTAATATGGATGGTGACAAAAGAGAAGGGACTCTTCTGGGTCTTTGCCTTTCCACCAGAAGACAATGGAAACTGCCCTTTTCCTTAGCTTTTAATGAGGTTCAATGATTGCTGTTGTACCTAACAGAATTTTCTGCCTGTTTTTATATGTTAAATTTTGTTGTGTTATAATGATGTTTTTATGTTCTTGTATTGTGAGCTGCCTCAGGAATCCTTGTGAATAAATTAAATACATTACCGGAATCCTTGCCTCACTGACTATATGAGGAATATATCATGGATGTGCAATACAGAAATTTCTTTCAGGTACAATTATGCATTTGGATTTAAAGCCTACCACCTCCCGTAAGTCAGAAAGACAGTAATTTGAGCAGAAGGTATGGTCCCTAGTCTTCCCTCAAGGGTTTCTGGGGAAAGTTGGCCTCTTGTTTACCAAACAAGAAAACTTCACATTGTGTAGTGGCATAGGAATGAACAAGAGGGAAATATACACATACTATGGCACAATAGGACTATATGTGAATTTGACTGCTATATTCAAGGAAAGAGTTTAAGAACAACCCAAGTTATAGAAGCTTGAATAATGTTAGACATGTATTTCAGTTCAATCTCTAGATAATTTTTTAACATTTAAATATCAAACCCAATCTGTACCTAATTTATAGAAAGGAGTGGTCAAGACAAAAGGGATAACTGTGCATGTATCTGCAAAGAGATTTGTTTCAAGCACAATTGCTGAATGATCAGCTTTGATAAAGGGCTGTATCTGAAAATTGTGTGCATAGCGCCTTTGAAGTGTAAGCCTCAAAAAGCAGTTTTAGAGGGAGACATGCATTCTCTCTTTTCAGCAGGTGGATGGAAGTCATGAAGCATGTGGTGCCTGAAATGGGCAGAGGATTTTAGGGTAGATAAAAGGGAAAGAATATTAACATCTTTCAAAACACTGGATTCATTTTAGGACTGAAAGCAGCTTCTAAGCAATTTTAAAACTTTTTTGTATTGCAAAGAGCCTATGCTGTGAGTAACTTTGTAAACGAACTATGGTGATTTATTGTGCACAAAATTATAGTATTACATCCATCACTAAGGCTGCTAGACAATAGATACCATTCTTACCTTCCGAGCAAAATCTCCCTTCCCTTTACTGTATGCCTTGTTTTCCAAGAAGTCATACACATAGTGTGTTATAGCTGGATACGCTTTCATCACTTCAGGAGCAAGCAAAAGCTAAGAGGAAAAGATACAAATAATTTCACCTAACATCTGGGTAGATGAATATTTTGGCTTGAACCATGTTACACTTTACAACACAGTGTAAACAACATTATACGAGACTTTTAAACCATTCATTTTCATGAATGAATTTATGTTTCTGTCATTCACAAGTACGTACTTGTGAACAACAGAAAGAAAAAAATGAACCCATTGTGTACTTCTGAAGCATGGAGGGGGGGGGGGGAGTCTGCAAACAGAAAAATAACGCAAAAAAAGGGGTATCAATCAGAGCAGGGTGAGAAGCCGGAAAGGTTTCTCTCCATATGTATGAGGATACAAGAATGGATACATACTGGGAACAGGTGGGAGAACTAAGGGGGAAACAAGCCACAGCAAGCCGCAGAGCACCCAATTGTCTATTGGGAGTAATATGGGTTAGCAAGCAAACGAACAACCCATCATGGTTTATTTTCAAGGTGGCTTATTGTGACGTTCAAACTAGTGCCTAGAGTGCATTACAACAGTCCAATATCAATGTAACCAAGGAGCAGTCACTGTCCCAGAAATGGTCAGAGTTGGCTTATCAGCCTAAGCTAAGCAAAGCCCCCTGGCCATGGCTGCTATCTGAACACCCAACAGCAAGGCTGGATCCAGTATGTCATATTAAAGTGACTGGGTTTGCACAACATGATAAGCCATGGTGGGTTGTGAGCCTAGTTAGTGTCAGCGTGGCTTATCATGACACGTGAACCCAGTGCAGGTGACTCAAACCATTTGTTAACTATGCACAAGCTATCCTGAGAACCCATGGCTTATGGTAGTGTTGCTGAGGCTGGCTTGTCGTAACAGAGCCATGACGGGAGTAGGGGAGCCAATAACTCCCATTTGTCAATTTCATTCGGACTTGGGGAAGTGTCAAGACAGGACACTGACAAGTATTAGTTCAAAGTGTAATGGTGAGAGGGTAACATTGCCAAGGTAGAATTATTGAAAAGAAACACAGAACATACTGGACCGGTTCACACGGCATGCAAAGCCACTTTGGTGCTCCTTTTTAGAGCAATTAGTTCTCTCGCCTTTTTTCTTTTTCGATCCTTCTGAATTGCGCAAATGTGTTTGTAGTTTTACTTAGTATTATTTTCCACCACACTTCAGAAGATTAGCTTATGTGCAGTCTCACCTTGTTGATTTCCTAGTGAATTACCTACTGCACTTCAGTACCTCCCTTGACAGCTGTAACATAGAAGGAAAATGACAAGGCGAGACTACACATCATGGACAAGCAAATCTGCATACATTTGCAAAACAGAGCAAATTTTTTTGCATACTTCCAAAGCACCAAAAGATGTTGGTTTAAAAAAAAAAAAAAAAAGATGGCAAAATAAGTACTCCAAAAATGGGTAGCGATTGGAGCAGGGCAAGGAACGTTTTTGACCATAGCAACAAGGATACAAGATGGTTTGGCACGCAAAGGACACTGGGGTACCTGCAGGGAGTAGGCTGGAGGACCATGGGGGAAAGAAGTCACGCCGAGCTGCTGTTTGCCCAATCATCTGTCTAGAACAACATGGGTTGGCAAGCGAACAACCAACCCACAATGGCTCATTCTCCAGAATGGCTTAGCATGATGTGCAAACTGGCCCAGTATGTTCTGTGCTTCCTTCCAACAAATATTTAGAAACCAAATCAAGCTTCCAAAATATTTAAGGCCCTGATATTAGAAAAATAATCACTATTACCACAACTATTATTAATTGTTAAAGACCAGGAATCTTTATAACTCCCAGTTATGCTTTAGTTATATCTAAAAATTTTGGCATATTGAAACTTTACTACCGAAGTTCAGTAGTAAAGCCCTTAATAACAAATTCCATATGAGAACATACCTGCAAGTATGAATTTAAATCCTTCTTCCTTTTTTCTAGAAATTCTCTGTCCATGTTATTGAATGTTTTTTTACCAGGAAGCCTCAATAAATTTGCTAGATCTTCAATCTGTTAAAAGATATTAGCCATAACATATTTCTTAAATATATTTCTATTCAATATTTACAGCTAAAATGAATTGCCATATATTCATTTAACAAGCACATTTCAGGCCCAGTACAAATGTAATATTGTAATCTCTTAACTATGCCTAAGGCTGTAATACTATACATGCCTACTCAGAAATAAGCCCCATTGAGTTCATTGGGGCTTACTCCCAGGTAAGTGGATACAGGATTTCAGCATTAACTGCGATGCTAATAATGGTTAGCTTAACTGGACTTTCAAACAACTTGTTTCTGGACTGGACCACTCCAGGAAGAAGGTGTGAGCTGAAGCAAGAAAGAATTGTCTACATGTAGAAAACCAAATGAGTAGAAAGAATTGTCTACATGTAGAAAACCAAATGTCAGGGAGCAGAGTTCAATCCCAGCTCTCTCTCCAACATGCTCTTTTTCCATGTCTGCAGAACAAACTTTTCTGTATGGAGGAATATTCAGTCATGTGAACCTATATGTTCAATTCTGAAGTGATAACGTTAAAAAGCATTTCACATCCTCTGTTGTTTTTGAGAAATAGGTCTTCAATATCTGCCAGATGTAAGGCTCTGATCAAAAGAGCATTTAAAATTAGCAATGTCCCCAACGTTTGGAATTGGGGAGTCAGGAATATAAATTTACCCTGTTATGAATGTCTGGGCTACTTACTAGCCAAGCCCATTTCAGAGTCAGTTTATAATTAGTTTAGCCCAGTCCCGTCATATCAGGCGCACAGAACTTGCCTGAGCTTAAACTGAACCCAAAGTAGGTTGTTTAAGTGATCCCGTGGAAGTTCATTCATTACTAATTTAAATTAATGCAAGAAGCCACTTCGCATCTTCCACACACAAACATTAACTTTAAACATTACCTGTTCAGTGATCCTCATGTGGAAGTCATGGAAGTCACTGTAGCGACGATATGTTTTCCATACTTCGTCACCATTTGGAGATCGACGGCGAACAGTGATAGCATATAGCGCATATGTCTTGCCATGGTCATTACAAACTCCTGCCACAGTATATGGGTCATAATCAGCACAGACTAGCAATTTAAAACAAACAAACAAACAAACAAACAAAATGGAAAAAGAAAAGGAGAGACAAAAAAAGAGGAGGAAGACGAAAGGGCAGAAGAAACATGAAAAAACGTTGGAAATGAAAGTGAAGACAAAATGGACATGCAAGCCACTGTTCTCTGTGTGCAATTCTTCTTAAGCAGCATCTTATACTCAAAATATGCTTCAACAGAAGCGCTTCACTCAATAACTACCACTGTAATCAAAAATGCTTAGACCCAATTCAAAATTCTAAGGAATGAGTAAGAGGTAAGAGATGCTTCCAGCTCAACCAAGTGTAATAGCCTTGTTTGAATTAGTGCAATGGGACTCAATATGTTTGTCACAGACATAGACAGATAACCAGTCTATAAACAGTTCTACAGACACAGATGGGTGTGCTTGAAGTCTCAGCATATTTTTAAAAAAATGCTGAACCAGACACAGTAGGTCAATTCAAACCACATTGGATTATGGCAGAAGTAGAATGGAATCATATGCAAATCATTCCACTGATTTCTGGAAGTGAAGTCACAGAGGATCTACTCTGTGGGGTTTGGTAGTCCAGTCCAAGACCATTCTGTGTGTGTTTTTATTTACAGAGATGCCACTGAAAACTGGGCAGGTATTTGGAACGTGGTACCAAACTTAAGTTCTTCACATGCTGCATTTGATAAGAAGGCCTGTGATCTCGGCTGTCAATTTCAATGTTGGAACCACTGTTCATATCTTTGTGACCTTATGACCTGATCACTGCCATATTCAGTATGTAGAATTGCTCTTGATGACTGCTTAGAAACATCAATTGGTGTAAAATTTAGTCAGTGAAACTACGAAAGGTATATATATATATATATATTCAAAAGAATACTGCACCCATTTTCCAGCATCTCCACTGGCTCCATGTTCTTATCTAGGCATAATTCAATATTCTGCTTTTGGTCTTTTAAAGATTTTGAATAGCTTGGGCTCAACGTATTTTGTCCCATCACACTCTCTAAAATAAAGATGGGTTCCTTGTGTTTGTGCATGCCACGTTTGGATAATGCTTTGTAAAAATCTCCTTGACAGAAGCCGCATAACTGTGTCAAACTCTTCCCCAGAAGTGTCTTGCAAAAATTTTAGATGTGAACTACTTTTTAGCAGCTAGGATTAAGCCTCCTTCACTTAAAATTAAAAAAATATTAAAGGAATTTGGAGATGTATTACCTCTTCCTTCTCTCCCAACTACTATATGGTATTTCAGCTGCAACCCTTTTTTTGTGTGGGCCTATATATTCATTGATAAGATATTCAATCTGATTCCACTGAATATGTGTGGTACTAACAAAGTATACCTAGGCAAACTTTCTCGTTTTATGCTGAATAGTAACCCCATAAACATCTTTACATGGTGCTTAAGGATGCTATCCAATGCATGTTTAGACTGAGAAAAGTCCTACTACTCTCAGAATGCTCCATGCAAAAAAGCACAAAATTAGTACTACTCATAGCTACTTGAAGAAAATGTGTGTTCAAATCAGTATAGACTTCCCCCCTACAAAATACACCTCTTTCATAAACCCATATAAACATTAATTTCCCTTATTTTTTATATTACACTACCAATACACTGGAGTTTAGTGAAACTGTAGGTTGTTTTCACAGTTTTCCATAACCCCTTTTTTACTGGTACAAGAATGAGATAGGTGAGCTTTGACTTAATGAACTCCCCCTCATCCTCCTTAGACACTGCCAAAAAGATATCAGAAGCTTTCACTTTTCCTTTCTATTATCCACAGTTCAATATTTTCAATAAACTGTGGTTAATCTTAACTACGGTTAGTTGAAACAAGTCAGCTGTATAATCCCTTATTTGGAGTTGGCTTGTTTCAACTACCCATAGTTAAGACAAACCAGTTTAGTTTAGGTTTGGATAGAACACTAAGCTGCAGTTAGTCAAAAGTGAAACTCAACGCTTCTGAACTATTCCTCTTACCCCAGTGATGGGGGCAGCATAAGAGAATAGGGTGGAAGCAGCACTGAGTTTGAGGACAGGTCTAGCTCCCTGTCCAACACAGAACATAAAATGGCATCTTTTGCACTCCCCTGCCAGTGGTCACCATCCTTTTGGATTGTCTGGCATCCAGTTTGACTATCCTCATGGAGCTGCCCCTCTCCAATATGGTTACACATAAGGTTTCAGTTCCACTTCCTCTTTTATGGATGCAGCTCTTTAAAAATCTTTCCAAAACAAAAAGAAAAAGAAATGGATTCTAATATGTATGCTTAAAATGAAATAATAATTTTCTATACCATAGATCTGAAACCTAACTCTCCGTTGTTTACCAAAAGGTAGCTGAACATGTTAAAATACAAAATTTTACTGGATGTAAATGGAAGATGAATGTTATAGATGTGAACAAATTAAGTGCTGGTTTAAAACATGCAACTTCATGGTTACACTATTATATGTTAAATAAAAATGAAACAAACAGAGTCTAACTTTAAATAATGTAATGAGTTCAGGGAATTTACACACAATTAAATTACATTTTATAAATGCAAGAAAATGCAAAATTGCAATGTCTAGGATCCAAAGAACTGTGATGTCAGTCCCATTAACCCAGGGAACCTATAGAATTGCTTTACTGAAGCGGCAGCTCACCCATGCTGCTTTTGAAACTAAGGGAAGTAATATGGCACAGGGGTCAGCTGTTAAAAAACAAAACAAAAGTCAAAATCTACCGGGCTAGAAGAAGCCTTTTTATGAGCCTAAGCAGCTCTTTGTTCCTAGAGATTGTTAAGTCTAATAATTACACCAAGCAATGAAAGATCATGCGGAGAAAAGTTAAGATAAAAGAAAAGATTTAGATTTAAAAGACAAATGATTGCAGTGTTAATAAAGATTTCTGAAGAAAAGACACACAATATATAAATAAGGATAATATGCCCAAATATTAGAAGAAGTGTCACTACTAAACTCACCAGTATCTGAAATGTACGCATGTAGTTGTATGGACTCATCAGCAGACACATTTGAAAGGTCATCTAACGACTAGAAGAAAAACAGCCAGCCACAGTTACAATTTCTGGCACAGAAATATGTACTCCACCATTAGCAAGAACAATAATGGAAGAGATTTGGGCCAAACTACACAGATACAATTCTCACACGCACCCAGCCAAGTAAATAGAACCAAAGTATTGTGGCACTTTAAAGAAAATGAAATGTGTTGGTTTTTAAGGTGCCGCAAGAGCTTTTGTTGTTTTTGCTGCAACAGACTAACACAGCTATCTCACAGGTAAATGGATTAACACCACAATTTTATGACTTCTATAATCTTGAAAAAAGCGCTTACCAAGTTAATGCTGCCTGTAGGAGAACCATTAAATGATTCTGCCAAGAGAGAAAGAGACTTGTACATCAAATTGTAAATATTTAAGCAGGTTAACATGTAATGCATTAAGCAAACAAGGTATTTGTATTTCCTATCATGACTTCTCCATGACTAGCAAGCCTAAATTAAGACCTATAACTAGATGCAATATGTTACTAATACACACACATTTAACCTAAACATGAATTTTATTTTATCACCTACCTGACCCCCCCCCCCAATGAAATAGGACAACTTTATTACAGTAATCTAAACAATGCTTCTCAACATATCAAGCATTAACAAGCAGACTGTCCCATCAGTGCAAACATGCTCTTCTCCAGAACATAGGCAGTAAAGCTAAGCAGGATTCTGAATTCAAGAGATACTGCACTTAATCCTACAAAGGCGTTAAATTGACTGGACAACTAGATCTATTCAGAATTAAAACATTTTGATTATAGTCATGAAACATTTAAAATGTATACATAGTTGGGCAAAAGAATAAACAGACTATTGCACAGGTGATCTGAGGAACAAAAAGAAACATAAGTGTGAAGATTCATGGTCAAAATAATATCAAACAAGAAAATATTGGAAGTTGCACCCACCACACTATTTCAAATCAGATTAGAATAAGCTATTACTAACACATAGCACTAGGAGGCAGCAAAGCACACCTGTTATATATTTAGCCATTTCTACGTATGTAATAACAACACCATATTCAATACTGATAAAATTAACAGTGGCTATGGAAAAGCAGAATTAAGATTACTAATAAACATGGTAACAGCAATCTAACCATACAAAATAAGGGGAAAGGAATACTCCCAACTCTCAGAAGACTGGCCATGTCTGTCTAAAGCAGTGAAAGGCAAAAGTGCAGGCTTCAACAATTTCACTTGCCATAGTGACACACCCATTGGCAAGCATTTCAAGTGGGAAAAATTTCAGCTAGTCCTAAGCCTCAGAGTCCAAACGCTCAGCATTGGATAAAGCCACATTTGCCCTACATTTCTTTCTTGAAGTACAAAGAGACAGGTAGGGGAAAAGCTTTCACCCATACTCAGTACTGCAGCATTGGCTGAAACCTCAACCCAAATTCCCTTTCACACAGGTGAGAGAGGTGGGGAAAAGGCTTTCAGGCAGTACAGTGGGCACTGGGGTTCAGGGCCCCAGCACCAAACAGTGGTTAAAACCCTCTATTTATCTTTCCCACAGGAGAGATCCCCTTCGCCAAGCAGTACCTTTCGCACCTTTAATTGGGATGCCTTTGCTCTTGCACAGCGGTACCTGTTGCCAAACCACAAAGTGAGTGGAGCAACTGGCAAATACAATTTTTTGCTTGACAGCAAGGTCAGACAAAAGGGGCATAATAACGCTTTCAAAACTAACTAGTTTTTATGTTATGAGATTTCATAGGCAAAAAGCTACTTCACCGATCCAACATCAATGCCAGCAGATATTGTTCTTACAAAATAAAAGGTGTTAAGATTATTTCAAATCATAATAAATTCCTATTCAAAGTGCAGGTCAGTTTATGAAACTCATGTAAGCCACATACAGATTGTTGCATGCAACAATCACACGTGTCTATTTTGCTGCATTAGTAATGAGTTTCTGGAATGTACATCAAATGTACATCGCATGGTTTCAACGGTCCATGTAATTGTTTACCGTTCTTTGAAAAAAGTTTTCATACTTGAAAGTGATTTTCACTAGAAATTGTATTTGTGTGTCACATTGATTATAAAGTGATAAAATACAACAATGCTTTTTACCTGGGCACGTATGCATAATTTTTCATACAATGGGATTTAGCCTATTATGCCATTTGACAAAACACAAATGCAGACAAATAATGTAAATTCACACTTGAGTGCAGTTTGATTTAGAGAACTCTGTATTTCAATGTTACTTTCTACGTACTGATTTGTGAAGGGTGTTGGGAGAAATTCTAATATTCATTTTACTTAGATGCATTTTGTAAAATGTCGGAATTATCAGACAGAAAAATAGATCTAGGTAATTGTTATACATTTGTGATGTTTATTTATGTAAACATACAGTTAATACAACCAAAATTGATTTAGTTTGGAGTTCAAGTCCAAACATTAGGTTTACATTCTGCAGTAAACAAACATGTTGAAAGACATATGGATATTGTACACAATTTTGCAATAGTGAAACTTCCTTCTATCATCTCTTAAAAGCATTTTGTTTGGGCTGCATTATAGAAACTAGAGCTAAGCAAGTAATGAAGTGGGGGCTTGATCATATTCTTCAGTCTTATTTTATTGAACTCCATTCACACATTTTTGTTCTTAAATTGTTACAAATCCTGAGCCTACAGGATAACACAAAGTAAACATTTAAATAGATTCAGAATGTGTTAGCACAATACAATAAGCCATGGTGTGAGATTGTCATGTTGTCTGTACCCAGCCAGAGTGGCTTGTGCGGGGCTAACAAACTATGATGCTGGGTTCAGACAAGAAGACAAGCCAGGTTGAAACAAACATGGATCGCAACCTGCAATGGCTTATCATATTGTGAGAACCCAATCACTAAGTAGGTCTTAATTAATTTAATCACTAATAAGCATAAAATATAATTAAAGTTTGAAGTCAACTTACCTCCTTCACCATCATCTGATCCTCTGAAACTAGGATCCTTTAGCATATCTAGTTCAGCAAGCATTCGCACATAAAGGCCATGCTGTTTGAATGAAGGATAGAATCTTTCATCCCGCAGCATCAACTCATACACCTTTTGGAATAAAAGTTAAGTATTACCCAAGCTATATAATCAGATTACATTATAAAGTATCTCCTAAAATTGTGGCATGGCACCCATGCTATCTGAGGCATCATGATAGGCCTTATTGTGTTGAACAGCTATGCGCCCCAATTCTGAACTTCAGTGCCTCAATTCAGAACAGGGCTTATCATTACATGTGTGAATCATGGGGAGCCACAGGCTTGCAAGCTCTTCACCTCCTTTCATCCCTCCTTTGTGGGTGATTTAAAGCTTTCATTCATGATTTGTGATGAAGCTCAGCTTCCCACTTTGACCATAGTTGAATAACTATGGGTTCTCCAAACCATAGTTAGCTATCTAGTTCATGTATTACTAAATTGGATCAATATTTGAACTATTCAGGGAATCCCTATTACATAAACCAGTGAAAAAGCACACCATTATTAGGAGACTGGTAAATTTTGATTTGCATCAAGCCATAGAAAGCAAGCTATGAGAATTGCATATATGGGAAATCATGAAATATTATTTCCCAGATAATTTTGAATTTCAATCTAAAATCAGCAAAATCAATCCTAAGCAAACAACTTCTACCAATACATATGAAATAGAGGAGGAACATGCTCTACCTTTCTTTGAATCTCATCAAAGATGTCAGGAGTTGGATCTTCATTATTCAGTTTTTCTGCCAGCTTTGCTACCAAGGTATCACCAATATTAACTCTTGGAGATGCCTGCCATAGAGAGTTAAATAAATTTATCTTAATGCCATCCATATGAAAAACATTAAAACTTCAGCCATTATTACTGCAGAGAATATAAAGCTAGAAAATATAAATTAATGACTCAACAGTTATTTTAATCAAACCAAAGAGTATTCCTTAGATCTACCATTGCCTTCAGATGTAGAACAGTTACATGAGTGCACTCAAGTAATTCAAGGCACACTTATTATGCCCATGGTCTTGCTTTCAGCATTTCAAAACAAATTACTATTTATGGGTGGAAAGTAAGTTTAATTAATTTATAGAGTCAATGTGCTATGTTTTTAATTGACTATGTTTTGAACTTTTTGTAAACTGCCTTGGTTAGTCCCAGAAAGATGGTACAGAAATACGACAAATAATAAATAAATAAAAATTAAAATAGATATTTTATAGTTTTGTTTTTATTAAGTTCACGAGGGCTATTTCATATTCAAATATCAGCCTGCTGGTCAGCAGCCTGACCCTAAGATTCCTTTGCTAGCAAATAGATGTTTAGAATAGGGCTATCAGGTGCATCTTCAGGAGACAAACGCTAAATGCCAGTATAACACTGGAAATGTTCACCACCAATATACCAGACATAAAATAGGTAAGATCTTTTACTGAACCATCTTGAGTTGCTGCTACCTATTTTGTAGCTTTTATTTGGTAGATTATACAATATAATAACTTTATATGCCCAGACTGCTGACTCTAATTGTTTTAGTTTATGAAGTTCTTCTTTTAATTTACTTCTTCAAATACTGAGTAATTTTCTTTTCAAACCCATTCTTACCTTCTCTGACAAATACTGATCATAAATTCCAACTGCAGCTGTTCTTAACAGGCCTTTGGTTTGTGTAGTCTGATGCATTCCATCTTTCTGAAGGCTCAGTAATACTTCCAGCTGTTTCTGTGCTGTAACCCTGTATCCTTCTACTGTCATCCAGAAAAAGAGATGCGCTTGGCCTCCCATTTGCTGCATGTAATCTACAAAAACCATCATCATCATCATCAAAATCCAATCTTAGCATTAGGATAAAAAACGTATTCTAGAAACTACCATGGTAGATAAAAAGACACACACACACACACTCACACATTAAATTGACCAAATGATCCTGATCCTGATTTTGGATCAGAATCATTACTAGTACAATTATATAAATTACTTATGAACATGGTTCATTAACTTTGACAGCAACAGAGGTGGAATACAGGTGCATAGTTTGGATTCCTTATTGAGGCAATCCTGAGTAGTAACTACGAGGACAGAACTCCAAGGGTTTATTCATAAATGGCAAGCTAATATGGGAGATTACATTCAAGGTGGTGAGAGGACTTGATTTTGTAAGGAAAGCAAGTAAAGTAAGGCCGATAGGAATTATTTCACATGCAACGTTTCCAGACATATGTGTAAAGAGAAAGCTGTGGAATGGTATGTGCCACTGTCAGCCCTTCTGTGGTTGTCAGAATGGAGCGGTCAGGGGGCTGAGAAAGAGGGGAAGGTGGCATTTGGAGAAATCAGTTGAACATTGCAACTGTTACACTTATGCTGCTTTATTGTGGGCTAACTGTGTATTAAATAAGCACCCTGTTTTACTAAAAAAAATGATCAAGTGTGTTACATAAGTACTGTGATTTGAAAAATATTCTCCATGCCATACATCACAGATGAGTGGGAAGAGATTAACTGGTTGGGACACCAAGGCAGCCGTGGATCCTAAACCCAGAACCAAAGGCTGACAGGTAGGGGATTCATTTTGTGTGCCATCACCAAAGTCATGCTAAAAACAGGGAGCTATACAGCAAGCATATCAACCAACAAGCAGTTCATCTGACAATACTTCAGAATATGTAATATGGCAAGACCTGACTCTTATAGGAAAGCTTCCAGGTCTGACTTACTCAATGGTCTAAGCAACTAGAAGATTTTGTTGCAACTTGGCCTTGTGGATCTTCCATTTGCTGCTATCTAACCTTGGTCTCACCACAGCTACCTTACCTGATTCCCTAGCCCTTTCTCCCCTTGACTTGGCAGAAGCTGGGTATGACATCATTTTGCTGGAGAAAGCAAAACTGAATCAAAGACCATTGAAGAACTACCTCAATGTCCTCCCCAAGTTAAAAGAGTGTGATTCACGCACTTAGAAACAGAGTGGTAGATGGGGACGCATGCTCCAGCCCCTCTCCTTCCACCCTGACCTCCCTGGGTTGATAAGGAAGGTATAAGCAGATGCTGCATCTGCTTAATCTCCACAGGATCAGTCACCCTGATTACGCAGGATTCCCAATAGAAACTGTAACCACATTCAGCCCAACACAGCTGCACTCTCAGATCAGACCTTCCCCATCAACACAGTGACGTTGGGATGGAAAGATAGTCAGATTGCATTTCTAAAAGCCTGAAGAGGGCTACCTTTTTGCAGACATGTGGGCTTTTGTAAGTTTTTTTATTCTATGGCAAAGGAGTTGTGATAAGTTAAGCCCAATTTCCAGATATGGTGCCACCATATTCACCAGGTGTTGCTCAGCATATTTATCAGCTAGTTGCTTTGAGACTTAGGTGTGTACATGTTGCTACCCCATCTGCCGTTTTCCAGCTGCTCTTGGGAGATGAGAAGGAATGCTGCTACTTGTAAAATAGGACTAAAAATGGCTGGGTTGATGGCAAGTTATAGCATTCTAAAGTAGCAATAGTCTGTTCAGTTCGTAATCCCAAGAACGAACAATGCCATTTGCTCATGTCATATCATGAAGTCAGTGTTATGTAATATTGGATGGGAAGATATGTGCTGAAGTGTCATTTCTCTTTCTCTTTTTCTGTATGCTTGTAATATCCTATGAAATTCTTTCACACCCACACATACACACCACAGTATTTTTAAACTACTGTTATCTTACCCATAAAAAATTGTAGTGCAACATTGTTTACTAGAATGTTGTCCAGAGGGACTGTGCAAAGTTTTCCAAAGTTTGCAGCCAGTTTCACAGTATCTATTTCCTGGATAAAGACAACTGTATATTAATAGGTTCCTAAAATTAACATAATCACAACATTAAGACCAAGAAGTGCAATCTTCCCAAGAAAGATCTTGCACTTTCTACATAGCAACATTTTCAGGTGTACAGGTAGTTCTCCGTATCACTAAAGCCAAGCTATCAGGGATGCCCACTATCCACAGGATCTTCAGCTAAGGAAAACTGGAGATCAAAACTGGACATTGTGTAACCTCATATACACCTTAACATGTTGTTCTGTGATAACAGTAACAGCAATTGATTCATTGAGCTGGGGAAGTTATGATGCTAGCTTTAACAATGCTTGCTAGAAACCAGGCCAGGAAAGCCTCAGGTCTGACTCCAATAGCCAACTGAAACACAATAAATCATTAAACAAAAAATCTACGGTTTACAAAAACAACGTTAATGCTCCACAGTTTCCAACCAAGCACCAAAAAGCAGGGAAATTGGGAGTTAAGGCTCCCAAGCCTTAACGCCACATCCTCCCTAAGGAGGCAGAAAGTGCAAGTGAAATTCTCGTTCTCCCAAAGCAGATAAACCATGAGGACAGGATGGAGAATATGATATGCAGAGGTGACTGTGGGGTTGTGGAAAACTGATCACGAACAACTTAGGGCCACCTACTTCTCTTTTTTTGTTTAGAGCAGCCCTTCCCCAACCTGGTGCCCTCCAAAGGTGTTGGACTACAACTCCCATGGTCAGGAATGCTGGGACTTGTCATCTCAAACACCTGGAGGGCAACAAGATGGGGAATGCTGTTCCATATCCTTACCAAATACAGGGTCTCAAACACATATCTCAAACACATCTCGTATATAGCAGCACGCTTGATAACAAAAGGGGAACTATTCATTACAGATCTAGAACCAGAGCATGTGCCAGGCACGTCCAACTTTTGGTCAATATCCTGCCCTTCAAAGAACCAATGTTGTTTTTGTAAACCGTAGGTTTTTTGTTTAATGAATTTCATGGCTTTGTGTAACGGATGACTGGATATTATACAGTTGACAAGCAGCCAGCATCAGCTAGGATGTTACACCATTTTGACATCCAATATAAAATCAAAGCTATGTGTTGCACCCACTTTTCAAAATAATAAATGAACCCCAGAAGTTATGCTCTCTCACTTGAAATTTGAGGGGTCTCATTTGAATTTTCAATAGCCAATGTCCAGAAATAAAAGCTTTCTATGACTGACTCATGAAAAGAAGCATTTCATGTTTTGGAGAGAACCTGAAAAAAAATTCTACTGGACTAAAAACTCCCTGATTAATTCTGGAAGCACACAAGATGATACAGGAAAATATCCTAAATTATAATAAGTTACAGTTTACTATATTAATTATTATAGCTCATTTTATGCTACATGCTTTTTCTTCCTGTTTGCATCTGAAAGTAGCAGATTGTGATCATGTTTGTGGTCAAATTTCAAGCCTGCATGGGCTGCATTTCCATCCATAGATATTTACTTAAAAGACCCACTGAATTTCCTTGGCTCTTTAAAAGCAACGTATTTGCTTTTAGATTTGCCACTCTCAGCACTCTGCGCGTGCTATGTATGCCTGCTCCGTCTACCCTATTGTTCCCTGCAAGGCCCAGCCAAGGGAGGTCAGTAAATTAAACCAAGGGATGAAGGATGGGATTCCATCAAGTTCAGCTGAAAGCATTTGCTGTAGGACATGGACCTAACAGGAATGGTGAGGCCAGGTTTCTGGCAGACCCATTTAGGCAACTTTATGGCCTGATAGTTCTCTGTTTGGTAGCCTGCAGAAGCCTCATAAAGCAATGGGCATATGAACACTGTTATTATGGTCTGCCACTTTGTCTTTAGTAGTTTGAGGTCCAGACCTCTTCAGAAGGGGGAATAGTGTCATGTTATGGGGTGACCACATGGAAAGGAGGACAAGCCATCCAAAATGGTGGCCAGCACATCATCATGTGATACTAAATTCTATAGTTAAGCAGAACTGTACACAGTATTCTAAGTGTGGTCACACCATAGATTTGTATAAAGGCAGTATGAGACTGGCAGTTTTATTCTCAATTACTTTTCTTATAATGCCTAACATGGAGTTTGCTGTCTTTACAGCTGTCACACACTGGGTTGACATTTTCACTGAGCTGTCAACCACATTCCCAAGTTTTTTTTCTTGTTTAGTCACTGCAGGCTCAGATCCCATCAGTGTATATGTGATGTTAGGATGCTTTGCTCCAGTGTGCATCACTTTACAAATGCTTATGTAGAACTGTTGTTGCCATTTTGATGCACATTTTCCCACTATGGAGAGATTCTTTTGGAGCTCTTGGTAATCTCACTTCATTTTAAAAACCCTAAATATTTTGAGGTCAGCAGCAAATTTGGCCATCTCACTGCTCACTCCTATTTGCATGTTGTGAAGAAAGTGGATAGGGAGGCAGTTTCTCCCTTTCTCATAATATTAGAATGAGGGTGGAAGTGAGCAGTGACGTAGCCACGTTTGGTGATGATACCAAATTATTTAGTCTTGCTAAAACAATGGAGCATTGTGAGGAGCTCCATAAAGATCTCTGCATACCGAGAGAATGGCCATGAAAAGGGCAAATGCTGTTCAATGTAAGCAAGTGTAAAGTGATGCAAATTGGGGGATCACAATTTCACATATACACTAACAGGATCTGAGCTAATTAGAGGTGACTGACCAAGAAAGAGTTTGGAGCAGGGGAGGTGGACAACTTGATGAAAATGTTGATCCGGCTGCTGTGAAAAAGGCAACCTCCGTGTAAGGCGTAATTAGGAAAAGAATCCTAATTCTTGAACACTAATATGAAAAATAGTGGGTTCTCTGATTTGCACTTGATGTATGTGGATTCTTTAATCTTACTATAGTAAAAATGACATATTTTAGTATTAGATACATGACTGTATTAGCGGTAAGTTAGTTGGGAAACAAATGTATTAGGAAGTGTGAAAAGTGAGTGTATTGCATCATTTGTGACAGACTTCACACGTAGTTTATGATATATATATAGTAAGTAAAGAACAAACCCAAGGATGTCTTTCTGTGTGTATATATGAAAGAGGCAGGCACACAGACATAGATAGACAGTGGGCCAGGCCTAAATTTCCAGCCTAACCTATCTTACAGGGTTGTTGTGAGGGTAAAAGTAGTACATGCCATACACCCAAACATTACCAAACATCTGTTTTACATTTCTGTGAAAGTGAGCAGTAGAAGAAACTCACTAGATGGTTTGGGGCCAGTCATAGACTCTTAGCCTAACCTACCTCATGGCTGTTTGTGGGGGGAGATATGACACTTGAAAGAATGATCAATCACTCTAGGGCTTTCCCCTTCCTCCTTACTAGAGAAGCTTCTTTGCAACTGATCAACTAAATGGAGTCTGAACATCCTCTTATATCACTACATCTGACCCAGTACCAAGAATAGCCATGTGGGTGTTTAGAAATATTGCTCAATTTAATTTTAATCTATCCAAGTTTAGATTTTTATTTTTATTTTTTTTGCTCTAAAAATAGCCTGCGATCACTGAATCCTATATTAAGCCTGTCAAAGATGTTGGTACTGGAGATAACAATACACAATAGTTTTGTTCAACCTGATAAAAAAATATTAGAAAAGCTAAGAGAATTCAGAATGTCACTGACTCTTCTGCCCTACAGGGTTGTTGTGCTGATAAAATGGAGGAGGATTGTGTAAGTCATCTTAGGTTCCTTGCAAGAGGAAAAAAAGGCAGGATATAAATGTAACACTAATAAATGTGTTAAATTTATTTAACTTACTTTAATAAATTACTTCTACTAATTATTGTTATTATTAATTATAATAACAATGAAGGAATAATGATTTAAAAATCAAATACATGGATTTTTTTTTAAAAAAAAAAGAAAAAGAGGGGGGAGCTTAACCCCTTCTCTTACAAAAAGCCTTGGTCCCTAAATATACACATTGCTCTCAAAGAGAAGTACAACCAAATCCACACACCCCTTCAAGCTAGTGCATGGAGAATGAGACTCATTGCACTCAGTGGAACTAACTTCTGAGTAGACATGCCTTGGATTGAATTGATATGAAAATTAATGATCAGCAGCCATAATCAAATGAACATACACACATGCAAAGCATGCAAGCAAGTTATTAATTGTAGAGTTATAGTGCTGTAAAGGAGAGTGAATTCTCACTCACATCTCTCCCTCTCCGCCTTCCAAGGTTCCAGACTGTTTTTTTAAATAAAGGCTACAATCTTCTACACACTTACCTGGCAGTAAGACCATTGCATTCAGTCAATGGAACTTACTTCTGAGAAGAGACTACAGTACTGTCTTTGCTAGAGGAAGCAGCCATTTTAGCTGACGCAGGAGGGAGTGGAGGAGAGACTCTACTGAACGTGTGCCATAAGCAAAATGGCCACCGGATTTCTTAAAGAGGCACAGTTTAAATTTAATAAAATCCACTTAAGCGAATTTTTAAAAAAGAAAAGCAGTTCCACCTACACTAGAACGGCAGGAAGTAGACCCTGCCATTGGATTAATGAATAAGGCTCCCTGAAGGTAAGAACAGCTGCGCAAAAATAGTCGCAACCCCTGAGTTCAATTTTCGGTTTCGGATTCAGGGGATTCTTTAATCTGCTCTCCTTCCCTCAGTCTTTCACCAATCTTCTTGAAATTTTCAGGTAATGTAAAACAAACATTTCTTTCTGGCACCTGTAAATTTCAGAGAGATTAGTGAAACATTTTCAATTTTATTGCTGTTAGAATGACCCCTCCCCAATTATCACTTTAACATGGTGGAACGTGTTTTTTACTGACGGCCCTTAACAAGGGAGGCACTACCGTGCCTCCCTTAATTCAGCAGTGTTATTAGATTGATATGAAAGGAGATTGAAACTAAGTTGACAAACTGATGTTATATAAAGATGTGCATAATCATACGTCAATAGATTTTGTGTAAAGTATGTAAGAACACCAAGCTCCAAAATATTTTGTTTCCCATTATTAGATTTGCAAAATGTGTTGTTACACATTAGTCCACGTATATATTTTTAGGTCTCACACACATTCTAGCAGAGAAAAACATACTTACTTTTCCTGACTGCAGTCTCAGTATTCTTGAATCACATACTTTCTTCACAAATAATAAGCTATTTATTTGATTTTTTATAGTGTTGATATCTGAAAATAAACGGACTAAGAAGTAAGGGTCAAAGTACTGGAGACATTCAAGTAGATTTCTGGAGCACAATGAAGCATTGCTTAAAGCTGTTCATAAGGAAGAGAATACCAAGAGTCATTGTAAAAGAACTACTGTGCTTTTTTGAAATACTGATTATTATGTTTAGGCATGGGAAACTGTTAGTGGTTGTACTTATTTAAATAAATAGTGATAATGTAAACAGATGGATACAACACCCAGCCACTTTTGTCTTGGGCTGCATTTGAGAGCTTTTAGAATGAATATTTTTTAGAATAATAAACCACAAGAAGGCATGGCAACTAGAAAGTGGTTAAAATTCTAGTGATACCATAAACATCCTACAATAGATGTTACAAACATTAAATGAACCATTAAAACTGTTTAGGGCTTTGTTGTGGACACAACTCCAGATATGCCACTTTAACGTCCCTTATATTTATTTATTACATTTCTATGTTGCCCAATAGCCAAAGCTCTCTGGGAGGTTTTGCCCCAGCTCACCTGTTTAAACCCCACAATCAGGGCCGCATGTATACTCCGATGTTTTTACTGAGCTACAAAAGCACAGAATTTACTAATGGGGTTATTTACTAATGGGGAATTCATAACCCTGAGCTCAGTTTATTTTACAAGAACAGGTTTCTAGACCCTATAGATCCAAAGATAAGTTTGAAAGTGTGAAATCTCAAGAACCAGACCCAGAATAAGCAGAATTTACATTGCATTTGTTTGGGGCTAGATCTTTACTTAACTCCTTTCCTGTCCAATGACTACCAGAAGCAGAATAAGCTAGCCAAAATTATATATATATATATATATATATATATATATATATATGCGCCTTGCCAAGTGTTCCTTTATGGTTTCAGAACATGATCTGAGGGCTCATATCTCAGTCATTTTGCTGAAGCTCACAGGTCTAGGTCTGGTCAGTGCTTGGATGGGAGACTGCCCAGAGACCCCTTGAATGACACATTGGGCTGGTTCGTATATTGAGCTGATTTGTGGCTTGTTTAAGCCACAACGTCACCGAGGCAACAGTCTTTGAAATTTAAAAAGCATTCATAATACTACCTTTTACACAAAACCCTTTTTAAAATGCTTGAATCAGGGACAATCCAATTAAAAATGTTAAGGCTATTGATAATTTCATTCCTCACCTCACCCTTCAATCCCACTCCCTTACCCAAAATAATGAAAGCCATTATCCTCTGTGGTTCAGTTGATAGTATTGCCTTGGACATCAGCCACTGAGGAAAAAAACTTGCCATGAACTCACTGGGTGGCTTTTTGCATCTATGCCAGGGGTGGGCAACTTCAGGCAGTTCAGGGGCCAATTCCCCAACCCCATACACACCATGGTACAGAGGCTATCGCCCCGCACCAAAAAAACAAAATGGGGGCAAACCACTACTAAGGCTTTCTAGGGACAAATTTAGCTTAAAAATGGGTGTTGCACAGAAAACAAGCTTTTAGGAAAAGGAATGTCCGGCGAAGTGATGTTCACCCTGTTCTGGAGGGGGTTGCACTCCCCCTAAAGGATCGGGTCCATAGTTTGGGGGTGCTCTTGGATCCAGAACTGTCACTTGAGGCACAGGTGAACTCGGTGGCAAAGAGCACCTTTTACCAGCTTAGGCTGATATACCAACTGCGTCCTTATCTGGACAGAGATAGCCTAGCTACAGTTATCCATGCTCTCATAACCTCTTGTTTGGATTACTGCAATGCGTTATACGTGGGGCTGCCTTTGAAAACGGTCCGGAAACTTCAGCTGGTACAAAACAGGGCAGCCAGACTGTTAACGGGGACTGGCCAACGAGACCATATTACACTAGTCCTTTTCCAACTTCACTGGCTGCCGATCCAGGTCCAGTCCCAATTCAAAGTGCTGGTACTAACATTTAAAGCCCTAAACGGCTTGGGGCCAGGTTATCTAAAGGAACGCCTCCTCCCATATGTACCTGCTCGGACCCTAAGATCATCTACAGGGGCCTTCTCCATGAGCCCCTGCCAAAGGAAGTGAGGCAGGTGGCCACTAGGAGGAGGGCTTTCTCCGCTGTGGCACCCCGGCTGTGGAATGAGCTCCCCAGAGAGGTTCGCCTGGCGCCTACTTTGCACTCTTTTCGTCGCCAGGTGAAGACCTTTTTATTCTCCCAGTATTTTAACAGTTAAATTAACTCAATTTTAATCCTTGCTGTTTTAAATTTGTATTTTAATCTGTATTAATTCCTGCTGCTTGGTTTTATTCTGGTTGTGTTTTATATTGTATGTTATTTTGTGTTTTTAGATTGTGGTTTTTTTTATATTTTTAAAATGATTTCATGGTTTTAATTTTTGTGAACCGCCCAGACAGCTTCGGCTATGGGGCGGTATAAAAATGCAATAAATAAATAAATAAAAGAGGGTATACCATTTTTAGTATGATAAAAATGACCGTAGACAAGATATATGCTTTTGTATTCCTTGTCTGTGCCTCCCAATCAAGCATGATGCTTAAAAGAAGTGTCATCAAAAGCCTGACCCTATTAGTTCAGCATCCATCTACTGAAGGGAAAAAAGTAAAAGAAATTGTATATTTTACCAACACACCCTTGCCTCGACTGGTTTAAATATTTAAAAAATCTTACTGAAAATTCTTAATTTGGAGACAGCTATATGAAGGAAAGACAAATAGTACATTATGATGAGGATGATTTTAAGTTGCAAATGAAAGACATTAAATACCAACCATCTCCAGCTGTATCCAAGGATCGAAGATACTGTAATTCTTCTGCTGCTTTATCCCTTACTGCTTCCAACTCCCCTACTTTGTCACTTACTTTAACAATGTTCATAAAGGCCTCATAGTTGCAAATTGAATCACGAATCTAAAATATGTGGGAAAAGATAACACGTTACTAAAAAAAAAATAACCTATGTTTTCCAAAAAGCACAATTTTGATAAATAAATATGTAGTGGCTTGCAATGCATTTCAGCTCAATTTTATCTTATTTGTTTTGCCAAACTGGTGTTTTTAATGCTTCCACATTTCTATATTTATATTTTATGGCGTTTAAAATGTCTTTACATTTCCTTAAGCAGCAAAGTTCACAACCCAACCTTCATTATCTTCCTGTTATCAGCATACATCACTCCCTAAAGGTAAGGACAATAAAAACCTTTACAGCTCATTGCTGAAGGAACACGAATGATCATATGTATACATTTCCCCCCAAAATTAACAGAAGTGCACTGCCTCAACTTTGGATCCCAAGTCAGAACATTAATGGAATGAACACACAGACACACACTTAGAGTATCCCTTCTCCTCCTCTCTTTTTAGGCCAGCACTTTTCTAAGAGTAATAACCAGCAGTTATTATAATTTCATAAAGCACAGACTCATGGAAGAAATAGCATTGTAAACCATAGGAACATAGGTAAAAAAAGCATTCCCCATTTTGATTATTACTATATGAAATACTACAATGCTGGCTTTTTTAAAAAAGTCACAAAACAAATCGCCTTATTTCAACTATGCTAAAATGCAACTGAATTACTTTCCACTCAAACTAATGCTGTACATTGCTAACATAAATTTAGAATGTTTCCGCCTTAGAAAATGCAGTTTTGAAATGATTAAGCATATAGGTGTACACTTCATAAAATGTCCCAATTCAGCTCAGACCGATTCGGAATCCATCTGCTTTGACTTGGGTACAGAACATGAGTCAATATTTGGAAATCCAAGGCTTTGTGCTTCTCAGTGACTACCATGGGAATCTTTTTAAAAATGGCTATAATTTTTTTTTCCTCATTGTCAAAATTCAATGTTATTTAAAGGCACAGTAGTCCCTTGGGAATACAGTACGCCTGTCAAATGTCAGAAAAATGACTAAAGAGGGGTTGTGCTATGCATCTTTAAATTTTGATTTTTTTAAAAAAAACTGACTTGCAATAACTTTATTTCTGTACAAAATTGGACAAAAATTGCAGTATAGTTTCCCCTTCTGATATAACATATGTTGATTTTATCCCCCTTTCCTCTATCCAAGATTATTTGGTCAATTTGTATGAAAACTGTACGTGTCATAGATGTGTTCCCAGGAATGAAACTTGCAAAGTTTTAGAAGGATAGTTGCATGAAATGCAGGTTGCTTACCTGTAACCGTAGTTCTTCGAGTGGTCATCTGTGCAGTCACACATATGGGCTCGCGCCGACCCCATTCGGGAAACTTCAATAGCTAGCTTAGAGTTTTGGCGGGAACCCCTACCCACACCATCCTACTGCGCATGCTCGGGGTTTCCGCCTACCTCAGTTCTATGAGACTGCTAGGCCTCGCGACCAAGGTAGAGCAACAGCAAAACAACTTAAGCATGCCCAGAGACCACTTGACCTTCACAACAGCGTTGCCAAGAGGGGATGGTGGGTGGGTTGTGTGACTGCACAGATGACCACTCGAAGAACTACGGTTACAGGTAAGCAACCTGCATTTCTTCTTCGTGGTCTCTGTGCATCACACATATGGGTGAATAACAAGCAAAAACTTACCGGAGGCGGGTCAGCACGCTGTTGAACCACTGAATTACTGGCATATGGAAGACAGGACAGCTCTTCCGAAGGAGGCATCCGTGCAGCCATTACGTCAAGCCGGTAGTGCTTAATGAAAGTAGAGGCATTAGACCAAGTCGCAGCCTTACAGAGATCAGGGATGGACGCTCCGCGTACAAAGGCCATGGAGGTTGCCTGTCCTCTGGTGGAGTGTGCTGAAAACGGAGCAGGCGGCTGTTTGCCAAGTATTTGGTAAGCTAGAACAATGGTGTCTACAATCCAGTGAGACAGACGTTGTGAGGACACCGCCAAGCCCTTGGTTTTCCCCCCGTAGCAGATGAAGAGTTGGCGAGATTTGCGGTAACATTCAGATCTGGACTTGTAAAAAGCCAGCGTACGCCTCACATCCAGGGTGTGTAGTCTAGAACATAAGGGGTCATCAGAAGCCTTGAAAAATGTAGGAAGAACAATGTCCTGATTAACATGGAAACTCGAGGTAACTTTGGGGACAAACGAGGGCCCAGGGCGCAACACAACTTTGTTGGGAAAGAACTGGGTGTAAGGGGGGGTCTATGATCAGAGCTGCAAGTTCTGTCGCACGTCGGGCAGACGTGAACGCCACTAGAAAGGCTGCCTTTAGAGTTAAAAGGCGAAGGTCAATTGTTGCCAAGGGTTCAAACGGTTTAGAGGTCAGAGCCGTTAGAACTATGAACAGGCTCCATTGAGGCACTAGTGGACGAACTGCTGGAAACATATTTCGTAAGCCTCTGAGGTAGGTCTTCAATGAAGGATGGGTAAAGACAGAAAAAACGTCAACCAAGCCATGTTTTTCTGAAATGGCAGCCAAATAAACGCAGATAGAGGAAGGCTTCAGACCTGCTACGTGAAGTGAGTAAAGGAACTTGATCACACCCACTATAGGACCCGAATGACAGTTAAAACCGTTGTCTGCAGCAAATGTTTGGAAGCGTTTCCACTTCCTGGCGTAGGATTTCCTGGTAGTGGGTTTTATGGCTGCCTCGAATATGGCCCGTATGTCGGGGGTAACAGTTAGGTTCTGCCATCTGGTAGAAGTCTCCAGGCCGTTAGCCTCAAAGTCTGAGGGTCTGGGTGTAGTATCTTGCCTCCGTCTTTGGAGAGGAGGTCTGGATTGTTGGGGAGGTGCCAAACCTGGTGCCTCGCTAGTCGAAGGAGTGGTGTGAACCACGGCTGCCGAGGCCACCAGGGGGTATCATGATAGCTTCTGTCTGGTACCGATGGGCTCGGGCAACCGTTTTGGCTATCAAGGGGAAGGGGGGGAACACGTAGAGGAACCCCCTGGACCAGTCCCATTGGAAGGCATCCCCTAGAGAGCCCTTTCCTATCCCTGCCCGGGAACAGAAATCCGAGCAAACAGAGTTGGCAGAAGTCACAAAAAGGTCGATAGAAGGTGTGCCCCATTTGGCAAAAAGATGTATAAGGACCTTTGGGGACAGTTCCCATTCGTGGGTGTCGCGGAAGGTGCGACTGAGATCGTCCGCTCTGTCGTTGTCTGTGCCTGCAATGTGCAGAGCAGACAGACGTATTTGTCTGGGAATGGCCCAGTGGAGGATGTCCATAGTAAAATGAAGCAGGCGGTGGGAGCGAGTCCCTCCTTCCTTGTTCAGGTACCAAACAACGGTTGTATTGTCGGATAGCACGCGAACATGATGTCCGATTAACAGAAGTTGAAAGGCATGGAGTGCCCTTTTCACCGCAAGCAATTCCAGCATGTTTATGTGAAGGACTCTCTCCGAACGTGACCATTTTTCTTGAATGCATAGGTTTCTGAGGTGTGCCCCCCAGCCTTCTAAGGACGCATCCGTTGTTACGATGCGGGAAGGCCCTGGACTCTGAAAAGGCATCCCTCATGAGAGATTGTGTGGATTGCACCACCACTTGAGAGAGGAGCGGACTCGGTCTGGAACTGTAAGCACAATTCTGCGAGGGTCCTGATCTGGAGAGAAGTGTTGTAGAAGTAATTGTTGCAGGGGGCGCATATGAAGGTGAGCCCAGCGCACGACGAACACTGCTGAAGCCATGAGGCCTAATAGACGGATAAGTGTGAAGGCCGATGCCCGTTAGGTGAGTTGTAGGTGCATGGCCAGGTCCTGCATTGTGTGCCTTCTTTCGTGCAGAAGGAATGCGCGACCTAGCATCGAGTCGAGGAGTACGCCAATTAATTGAATTGTCTGTGACGGTTGAAAAATGGATTTTTCTGTGTTTATTTGCAGCCCAAGAGCCAAGAGGAGCGCCGAGACCGTGTGGACATCCTGGAGCGCTTGGTGTTTGGATGGAGAGACGATTAACCAATCGTCCAGGTAAGGGTATAGCTCGATGTCCCTGGAGCGTAGATGTGTACAGACAGCTGCCATGCATTTTATAAAGACTCTTGGCGCAGTCTTTAGACCAAAGGGCGGTACCGAAAATTGGTAGACCTGACGACCGATGACGAAGCGGAGGTACTTTTGGTGGGATTGATGAATGGTGATGTGAAAGTAAGCGTCCTTGAGGTCGATTAGGGTGAACCATCTGTACCTTTTTAGCAGAGGTAGAATAACTGCTAAGGTTACCATGTGAAATTTCTTTGGTTTTATGAACTTGTTGAGGTGTCTGAGATCCATAATAGGGCGAAAGCCCCCGTCCTTCTTTGGTACCATGAAGTAGCGCGAATAGAAGCCCATCTTTATGTGGGAGAGTGGAACTGTTCTGATTGCGCCCTTGTCTAAGAGAGCTGATGTTTCGCGGAACAAGATGTCCGATGGCGGTGTAATCTTCACGGTGCCAAGAGGAGGGGGGACTTGAAACTCTATTTGGTAACCGTTGGCGATGATGTTGAGAACCCAACGGTCTGTGGTAATAGTGTCCCAAATTGGAAGAAATGGTTGCAGCCTGTTGGCGCATGTCCTCAGTCCCATCGTAAGATGGACAAAGTCAAAGACGGCGTTTTGATCCTGGCTCCTGCCTACCCCGAGACTTATTGAAGCGTGAGGTAATCTTTCTCGGTTGGTACAAGGATGTAGATTGCGCAGGCTGATAACACTGAGTGCGATCCTGAGACTGTCTGGGTTGGCAAGGGACTGGTCGATACCATTTCCGAGGGTGGTAAGATGGCTGCTGTTGACTGGTAAAGCCCATCTTCCATGCTGTCATCTTAGCTTTATGGATAGTATCCATAGTGGTATCAGTATTGGAGTTAAAAAGACCCTCCCCATCGAAGGGGAGATCCTCAATCCTGGATTTTGTCTCCTGTGGTAGAGTGGCAGATCTCAACCAAGCATGTCAGCACAAAGCTACAGCGCCTACCATTGCCTTGGCCGCGCAATTGGTTTGGTGGCGCGAAGTGGTCAACTCTTGTTTGGCGAGTCTGATTGCCTCCGTTTGAAAAACGAGAGCCAGGTTGCGTTGGTCATCAGGTAGGTAGTCTGTCAAAGTAGATATCTTTTCCCAAAGGAAGGGTTGATAACGGGCCATCATGGCCTGGTAATTGGCAACTTTAATGCCCAGGGCAGTGGAAGAATAGATACGGCAACCGAAAGCGTCGAGCTTCCGGCCCTCCTTGTCTGTTGGGGCAGAGTGACTTCGTGCAGATTTGCCCTGAGATGCCTCCACCACAATGGAGTTTGGTTTAGGGTGGAGGAACAGAAAGGGAGCATCCGCCTCTTTCACTTTGTATAAGGCATACAGCCTTTTTGATGTTGGGCCCATAGTGGCCGGGTTAGTCAAGATTGCTGGACAGTCTTCAGGAGGGTCGGTACCATAGGCAGGGTCAGTTGAGGAGATGGTTCCGTGTACATGACGTCGAATATCCGATCGTCCACCGTCTCTTGTGGTTGCTGGTGGTCGATGCCGAGCGACTGCACCATCCGCATCATCTGGTTGGAAAAGTTCCCAAGTTCCATCGATGGAGAAGCCCTGTCAACAGCCCCCACGCCGTTGGTGGGGTGACGGTACCGATGGCACCGGAGATGGTACCGAAGAGGTATCCGATGCATAATCCTCAACTGAAGAGGTAGGATCCATCTGCTGCTGCGGTACCGACGCTGGAGCGGATGTAGACGCAGGCCGTCGACTTGATTCCTCGGAGGCAACTTTCTGCGGCGGGGCAGGTGGTGCTGGCTGCGACCTGCTGGAGAGACGCTTCCCCGTGTAGGGATCAAAACGGTATCGAGGTTCTCGGTACCGTGAAGGTTGGCTGACTTGATAAGACCGATTCGAATAGGTGTCCCAGTTACGCGAGCGAGATCTCGAGCGGGATCTGGAACAGTAGGTGCTGCATCTAGACGTGCAGGACAGTGGTGAGGACGGGCGGTGAATTACCACCAGGTCCTGCTGATCTACCGGAATCGTGTCCAGAAGATCTATCTCAGAAGAACAGTCCACCGGTATCGGAGACGACATCGAGGTTGCTGGGGGCAGCGAGGAAGCCCGGGCCGCGGTCGCAGTTGGTACCGACACTGCTGATAGTGGTGATATGAAGAGCATGGGAGATGGTCTCTGGCGTTCTTGTGGTATCGATGCCAACGGTACCGAAGAAGCAATCACCTTTGTCGGTAACGAGGCGGACAGTCTCAATGCCGACGGTACCGAAGAATCAATCACCTTTGTCGGTGACGAGGCGGACGATCTTGGCGACGGAATCGACGGTGCCACTTGTAAAGTCGATCTTGAGGTCGGTACCGAGTCTTTCCGCAGCTTGTCGGCAGGTTTCTGTGATTCCGACGACTTGTCCTTGGTCTTGGTCTTTTGTTTCTTAGGAGCTAAGGCCGAAGTGGATGGTTGGGAAGCCGGCTGGCTAGACTCCTGAGCTGCTACCCGTAAAGAGGGTGAGCTAGGGGATGCTGGGTTCGAGCGATTTACAGGCGTAGGCCTACGCTCCCCAGAAATAGATGGCGGCGACTCCATTAGGGTTGAGCGAGGTCTGTCGACTGCCAAGAGGGCCTTGCTCCAGAGAATACTGCGTAAACGGTCGACACGATTGCGACGGGTTTGGTGAGAAAAACTCATGCAATGAGAACACGAGTCAACGATATGTGCTTCACCGAGGCAAACGAGGCAAAGACAATGTCCATCAGTGAGCGTTAACTTAGCTCTGCATTTCGAGCAGTACTTAAAAAGCGCGGACTGCGCCATAAGCCGTTGCCGGCCGGAAAAGCTATCTAAATTAATATTAATTTTAATATATTTATTATTATTATTATTATTATTATTTATTTTACGAACAAATAACGAACTAACAACTTTAAACTATCTAAGCTAACTATAAATTTTAAATTCTCAAACTTTTTTTCTCACAGAATCAACGAGTAGAAGAAGTCTCCCGCGAGGCGATCAGTGCAGCGGTCGAAGAAGAACTGAGGTAGGCGGGAACCCCGAGCATGCGCAGTAGGATGGTGGGGGGAGGGGTTCCCGCCAAAACTCTAAGCTAGCTACTGAAGTTTCCCGAACGGGCTCGGCGTCGGCGCGAGCCCATATGTGTGATGCACAGAGACCACGAAGAAGAACTAGGAAGTTATGATTTAAAATCAGCATAAAGCTTATTTCATAGTGAACTTTGGTAGCATGTGAGTATTGTCCACCTCATGGTACCATTTTGCCCTCCCTGAAAGCACAGTCATTGGACAGCCTCTGGCAAAATGTGCCCTCTGATTAGAAGTGGACCTGTCAGCTACTCAACCACACTCCCTGCATCCCTCCCAGCAACAGTGTTTACACATAAACAAATCCTCTGGGGAGGAGACAAAATGTCTGTGTCTTCAAAGCACAAATAGGTAATGTAGCCTCATGTGGGTCCAGTTTCGGTCTCTTCAGAGGAAATCCCACCAGAAATGGACCAGGAAACATCAGAAGTTCAATTTCTGATGTTTCCTGGTTCCCAAATCAGCTCAGGCTTTGGCCAAATCCGATTCACACCCCTAGTAAAGAGCTATTATGAAGGGATTAATAGCCCTATTAAATTCTGCTATATTTGTTGCTATTGAAGAATATTGAGAAATGGTGGGAACAGATAATTATTTTAAGATAACTGTCCATGTGTATCTAAAAAGCTTACCATCCATATGAAATACTGATTAATATAATCAGGATCACTGAGTTGATTTATTAATGGAAGAAGAATTCCTCGAGCAAGGATTTCCTGAAAAACAATTGAAAATAAGATTACACCTGTTCTTCATATTGGATTATTTTTTCTTTGACATATCAATTGGCCTAGATTGCAAACAAAACCTGAACATTTTGTAAACAACCCAGATAAAAAGGATTTCATCTTTCATATTTTGTGAAAAAATATCCCATAAAATCACTTTCTGAACCTTTATCAGCATTATGAATGGCAGTTCCATAACCCTACATTTCTATCCCTACTCAACCTGGTCAAGAAATAAACATACCAAAATACAGCAAGTGAATCTTTCAAAGAATGTTAACTAGACCAAATCCTTTTGCAGTGGTTGTCCTCCATGTGAACATAATCAAGTGGAGGGAAAGTGCATAATTATGCTCACTGGCACCGCATTCCCTGGAAGCCCTGCACCCCTTCCCCACTGTCCACACATTGGAGGAACGCCTGCAACAGGGAAGCCTGATGAATGGATGTAGGCTCTTCCCCTGGTGTTGAACGCCTATATGCATCCAACAGGTTTCATCGATACAGACATTTACCAAACATGTCCACAGAAGGTAAGGGTGAGGATACCAGGCATAGCCCCACTGTCTCCTTCCATGTGATGACAATTATTCGGAGGATAACTGTGAAAAGGGATTCAGAGTAAACCTGTTTAACAGCACAATCCTATACATGGAGCATGGTTCAATGGTAGAGCACATGCTTGCCATGCAGAAGATCCCAGGTTTTATCTCCAGGAGCCTGGAGAGCCGCTGCCAATCAGTATCAACAATTCTGGACTAGACAGGCCAATAAGGCAGTTTCCTATGTTCCTATTCTCACCAAGTGGAATGGGACTTCATCCCAGGTAAGTTTGTATATACTTATAGCCTGAGACAAAGTGGTAAATGAATATTAATATTTCATAAAAGTTATAGAGATAGTTGTGGGATATTTCTAACAGTTGCAACTCCATAGTTACTCTATTCATTGTCCAACAATGACGGCTGCAATTATACTATTTTAAAACACTAATTTCAAATTCATAATTGTGATTAATTTTATTGGTGATATTCAGTTTTATATATAAAAACATTAAGGCTGCACACTGAAAAAGAATTAAGTCCCACCCAACCCAGTGGAACATACTGCCCAGTAAACACGCATACCAGTTACTCAGGTTTATAAAATAAAATTTTAGGGTATGACAGACATAGCCAAACCATTGTTCACCTTGCTCAGCCAGAGGTTTATCAAAATAGAATTCAAAACACCCACAAGGAGTAACTATGTGAAGAAACTCTGGCCTGCCAAAGTTGAATCAGTGACTTGTATATGGTAAGAACAGTTGAGGCTGAGAAAAGGAACTAAGCTTAGAGCTGATGGGGAAGTGGAGGCAGGAAGACAATACAGCATCAAGATAGCAGCAGTTTCAATGGAACATATATGGCAAAGCAGTTCATAAAAATCAGCAAAGGGAAGGGAAAAAACTGGCAGTTGTATTTCAACTGCTTAAAACATGGGAGAAAAATTGAATTGCGAAAGCTGCGCATGACATTCCTAGCCTTATTAATAGCATCTGCTATTATACATTAATGTGAAGCAATAGAAGTTGATGCTGTAGCTACTAAAATTTCTCCAAGTTCCCTCCTACCTCTACCACTTTGGAGGGTGCAGGGGGGGAGGGGTAGCAGGTTATCAAACAAATTGATATTTGTAAATCTATCACCTTTCGATTTCTTGATCAGTGTAATTAAGCAACTAAAACTTCAGTCACAAATACAAATTCTGCCCTCCAATTTACTGGTGGGGCTGACAAGTAAGTGGTCTCGGATTTGAGACTCTAAAGGACTCGCCACAATGCTTGTATTTCAGAACCACCTTTACAGTGCAAAATGTGATTAACATAGAAGTTAAAGATAGCTTTTCTGGTCTGTATTCAAACTCGAGTGGAAATAGAGGGCAGCACAAATACAAAAGAGCAAAAAGAGGCAAGCCTCAAAACCCTATTGAACAATAAAGAACTTTAATTTGAAAAAAAAAGAAAATTTCTCAATACTCACGGACATTGAAACAAAAAATTGTAATTCAAACACTATAAAATATTCATAACACATATAGTATATAATATACACAGTCACTAAGCAGACAGAACATATTCAAAATTCAAAATAGAACATGATTATAATTAGTGAGTATGTGTATTATACACAATTTAAAATGCCCTCTTCCTTCAGAAAAGGTTCAGAAGTGCTTTTATGGAAGAGGCGTGATCCAGTTCACTACAGGCACAGCAACTGCACCCAGAGGAACCCCATATGCTTGATAGAGTGCCATTGCCTCACACACAATACATGCAGACAGCACTACAAGCATTTAGGAAGAATGGAAGATCTGTGCACACCTCCCATATGCCCTGCATCACCTCAATAGGGAGCCCACTCCATAATAGACCATTTCACTACCTACATCCATGCATAGATACAAGTTGTGGAGGAACTGGGCTTTAATAAGCTATGGTATCCTTCAGGCATGGGCACTCAATGGTGGACTGCATCACGCTCATTTTGTTTAAGTATGTTACAAAATATATTTATATTTAATTGTTTAAAACAGATAGCCCAACTGAACAAGAAAGTTTAAAGAACTTTAATTATTGGACAGACCTAGATATATCATTCCTGATTATACAAACATTATGCAGCTCTTAGGCTAAGGAACAATGTACATTCCTGTGATAGGATATGAAACTAAAATTACCCTGACAAAATATCTCATGATCTTGTTCTGGAAGTCTCCAGGAGGTAGCAATAAATACAGTAAAACTTCACACAGATCCCTTAGGAATCCTAAAGGTACAAGATAAAAAAAGTATAACAAAAACTAATATACAATTAAATTTACTTGTTCCTCATCGTTCAAAAAGTAGCATAAAACTTTATACATTGCAACTAATACCACCACCATTTTTGGGGTATGATAAAATCCAATAGACCAATTGTTGTTAATGACTTTCTAGAAATACATGCTTTACATTCACACCCAAAATTACAATATTAACTTGTAGTATACAATGTACAGTCTCTCAAGTCCCATTTCTAAATCGACAGAAAACTAAATTATTTTACTATTACAAATATATTCTTCGTCCCACAGATTAATAACAAAATTCAGTGTTAAACCTATGAAATAAAAACAATCTTATTGAATGCAAAAGGACTAATAACTGTCGATCTAGAAATTTCAGCTTATTTCCACGGGACTGGCTGCTGGCATAATTTATTCACAACATATATAAAGAAAGCAAGGAGGGAAAACCTTCTTCATCTTTGGGAGATGTGCAGACTAGATCACGGCAAACTTCCTCCTCCATTTCAACTTCAACTTCAAAAAATGTATCTACAAGATCTTCTGCGTCATCTAAACAGAAAAGGGAAAACTTAAATGGATTTAGACATGTACACTGAAGTACTCTGGTCTGCTGCTACCCATACTAAATTACAATAGCTGCACTAAGATTCTTTTTTCACATTAATATTTATGCTTACTATTATACTTCTGTTCAATTTGCACTTACTTCTGGCTTAGAAATTAAATTCTCTTTTTCCCATCTGTGCCAAGGTATGCAATTAACAAGGAAAACCCTACTCTCAGTTTGCTAAATATGTTGTGCTAACTTCCACTGAATTATACAGAAGCTTCCAGGTCAAAACCAAGAGATGGCAACAGCAGAAAATCCAGTTTAAGTACTTTGTTTACTTCTACAGTGCAAATCATGTGAAGATCAAATCTACTGCAGTGATTTACCTAATCTATCAAACAAGATGCAGATATACACATTTTAACTAGTACTTGAGATAAAAGAAAGCTTTCCAGAGAAGGAACATATATCTCTAGCCAGTGACTTCTGTTCATGCAGATGCTGGGGTTATACAAGGGGAATCCCCATTGCAGGCTCCTGTAAACCTCCAAAAACCTTTTTTTGAGGAGCAGGGGACCCCAAAGAAAGGCCCAAGCTTTGGGGTGTAGAACTGGGGGAGTAGTTGTTTTCAGGAGGGAATGGAAGCAGCATAATGTTGATACCTGCCTGGCCTCCAGGGGAGAAGGGCCCCTCTACACTAAAGGCTTTTCTCCTGATGGACTCCAGTCAGGCCATAGGTTCATGTGAAAACACCAGGAGTATGCCCTCCAGTGATCTCAGTTTCCAGGCAGGTTGGTAGGGGAGAAGGTGCTTTCTCAGGTATTTTGGTCTCAAGTTATTTAGTTGTTTGCTCTTACAGTTGGTTACCAATGGAAATATCTTAGTTTAGCACAATATCTGTACCTACTAGAGATAATTAAATGCTATGCTTAAAAACCATGTGGGTTGCATTGCTTGACACAAGAATACATCTTTTTCAAGGAAGCTTTCTTCAACTGACCAGCCACTTTTTTTTTCTTGGTACTTTTAGATTGATCAATTTTAATTTGCTGTTTTAATCTTTTAAAAAAATAAATAAATGTTTTTACTGTTTTATTCCTATGTTCACCACTCCGGAATCTATTTTAGATATGCAGCAGTATAAAAATATATAAACTGTAATTCAGTTTGTTACAAAAGTCAATAGGACATATTTTAAAATGAAAGTCTTACCTTTACTTGGATCATCTTTTTCAGCTATCCTTTGCTGAGCTTTTCTGAATACTCTAAGATGAGTGGCAAAATCATCTACAAGTCGGGTGGTAAAATAAGGCTGCCAATCTATTTCTTTTGACCTTTCAAAATAAAGAATTACATTAACAAAAGCTTACAGAGCAGACTTGCAGTGCAATCTTAAACATAGGGACAGAAGAAGAGCCATGCTGGATAAGACCAAAGACTCATCTAATTTTGTTCCCACAGGGGCCAGCCAGATGCCTATGGGAATCCCAGAGCAGGACATGAGTGCAAAGGTACTCTCCTGCTTATGTTCCCTAGTAACTGGTATTCAGGGCCTACCGCCTCTGAGACTGGAGATAATGTACAGCCAATGCGACTACTGTTTCTTCAGAAGTAAATCCTGTTGACTTCAACTGATCTTACTCTGTAGTAAGCATGTTTAAGATTGCATCTTAAATTTTGCAGTATATTGGTACAGGACAGAGGAATTGTGATTAATACTATTAGCCTGTGGTTATGAATACTGGATTCAGTAGCAGCAATATTAGCTTCCAGCACTTAAGCAGCACACACTAAAACTGAACACTAGGTGGCAACCTTACATAAAATATTTATTCAACTCATAAAAACTTAAGAGCCCTGCTGGATCAGAGCAGAGGTCCATCTAGTCCAGCATTCTATTCACACAGTGGCCAACCAGCTGTCTGTGGGAAACCCACAAGTAGGGCATGAGTATAATAGCATCCTCCTGCTCATGTTCCCCAGCAACTGTTATACATAGTCATATTGCCTCCAATTCTAAGAGAAAAGAAAAACTACAATTGAATGTTATGATGTTAACAAGTGTTGTGTCATGCACTATTGTGTGTACAGTTCTGTAGAATACAACATCAAAAAAATACTGAGAGTGTAAATGACATCTTACTCTTAAAGAAACTCCTATTTTGTGCCTTTAAAAAGTTATAAATGGTTAATTAGCATCCCCACATAAAGGGTTGGGTCTGGATTAAGTTAGTTGCACTTGTTTCACATTGATTTCAATGGGAACTGCTAGTTGTAGGTTCCACTGATTTTAACAGGAACAAAATGCAGCTAGCTTAAAATTGTGTTTTAAAAAAAGAGGCTAAGTTTCTTCCTTCTTGTGAAAACAAACAGTGAAACTACTTCACATAAGTAGAAGTAAATAAACACAGTAACGTCTTGAAAATGTAGGATAATATTTCACAGTAATAAGAGGGTAGTGCTTTGCTTAATGTCCAAATTCTGTATGTTTACCACATGTGATGACTTTCCACCCCAGCCAATGGCTACTTCAATAATTTCTCATGATGAGCCCCCAAAAAAGTGATTTCCTAAATCAACGCAACTGAAACAAATAAGATTCAAATTTCTCTGACCATGTGATATAAGCAAGCCTTCAACAGTTATTGATTATCCTGAGAACAGTCAATTACTTATATACATCTTAGAATGGTTTTGAATTCCCTAGGATATATTCCCTTGTTTCAAAAAGCCAAGTTGACCTTGACTGGCAGGGGCTGCAACACAAACTCAGAAAACATGACTTATTTGTGTAAGCTTTTGTGACATGACATGTTTTTAACGCATCCACCTTTTTAAAATTTGCAAATAACAGGTATGAACATTTTTTAATACAAGTAACTCTTCAATACAAATAACTCTTACCTAGAAGAAAACTGAATTAGTGCATTTTGGAGAGCCTGCCTTATTTCAAGAAGAAAAGATTCATCATCACTTAGTGTGTAATACCAATACTGGACATAGTCACGCAAGGAAAACTGGATAACCTAAAATTGTATCAAAATATATCAATATTAAAACATTAATAAAACATGTATTTATTTCCATAGATAAAGTTTAGAAAAAAGACTTCATAAAAGTAATTTCTAACCAATGCTTGTAAAAGTTAAAGGTCTGATTAAGAAAGGTATTGGCCACATTACTCTAGGCCATGATGGGTGACTAGCCAGGCAGGGTGGGTTGATAATAATAATAATAATAATAATAATAATAATAATAAATTATTTCTTACCCGCCTCTCCGTTTGGATCGAGGCGGAGAACAACAGTAAATATAAAATATGATAAAATACATAAAACTGATTAAAAACATGGCGCACAGTATTAAAATAGCATTAAAACATCATTAAAAACATCCTAAAAACATTCTAAAATTCTACTGGATATGCCTGCCAGAAGAGATCAGTCTTTATAGCTTTCTTAAATTCTAAAAGACTGTTAAGTTGACGAGTCTCCTCCGGCAGGTCATTCCACAGTCTGGAAGCGGCAGAAGAAAAGGTCCTCCAGGTAATAGTTGTCAGCCTAGTCTTGACCGACTATAGTAAGTTCTTCCCAGAGGACCTGAGTGTGTGTGGCAGACTGTATGAGAGAAGGCAATCCCGCAGGTAACCTGGACCTAAACCATGTAGGGCTTTAAAGGTAATGACAAACACTTTGTACTTCGCCCAGAAAATTGGCAGCCAGTGGAGCGATTTCAAAGCTGGCGTAATATGGTCACCCCTAGGTGTACCGGTGACCAACCTGGCTGTCATATTTTGAACTAGTTGAAGTTTCCGGACTAGGCACAGAGGTAGCCCTATGTACAGCGCGTTGCAGAAGTCAAGCCTCAAAGTTACCAGCATCTGCACTACCGTCTTTAGGTCTTCTAGGAAGGGGTGCAGCTGGCGTATCAGCCGAAGCTGATAGTAGGCACTCCTGGCCGTCGCATCTATCTGAGCTGCCATTTGGAGTGACGGATCCAGGAGCACCCCAAAGTTGCGAACACAGTCTTTCAGGGGGAGTGTAACCCCATCTAGAACTGGTTGACACACCTCCAAACCCAGGCTGGGGCACCTTCGTCTTCTCTGGATTCAGGTTCAGTTTGTTTTTCCTCATCCAGCCCATTACCATCTCCAAGCATTCATTCAGAGGAAACACACTATCCTTATCGGACGCTGTTGTTGATGGCATAGAGAAATATATTTGGGTGTCATCAGCATACTGATAACACCCAGCCCCATACCTCTGGATGATCTCTCCCAGCGGTTTCATATAAATGTTAAACAGCACTGGGGAAAGAATGGCACCTTGTGGTACGCCACACAGCAGCTCCTTCCTTGTGGAGCAGCTATCCCCAAGCATCACCATCTGGAACCTGCCCGAAAGGTAGGACCAGAACCACTGAAGCACAGTGCCCCCAATTCCCAATCCCCTCAGGCTTTCCAGAAGGATACCATGGTCGATGGTATCGAAAGCCGTTGAGAGGTCCGACCATAGCAGTCTCAACTCCGTATCCTGCACTGAAGCAAGTTTGACATGGGTCTAGAAAATTAGTGTCATCCAAAACTGCTTGGAGTTCGACGGCAACCGCCATCTCAATCACCTTGCCCAAAAATGGAAGATTTGATACTAGCCTGTAGTTATTAAGGTCCAGGGGGTCCACGGAGGGCTTTTTTAGAAGCGGCTGTACCGTACAACTCACCCTGCGTGTTTAGTACAACTGCAAGACAATCAAGCAAACAACCCACAGTGTGTGGCTTATTTGCCCCTTTGCTCCCCCTCAGACCTGGCGGCTGCCTAGTCCCCTTCCTAGCTCTGATCATGATCTTGATTGCGATTGGAGTCCTTTAAAAAAATTCCTGGCCCCATTTTTTGCTCAGAAACATTCCCCATGCCCAGAGAATATAAGGAAAAGCTTGATGTTGCCAAATTCCTCTGGCTTTCTGCAGATGCACATGTGCACAACAGCAGGAAACTGAAGAATACTGGCTAGCCCCTCATGCACCTCTGCATGTTGCACTTGACAAAATTACAGATATACAGGAGAAGTAAGCCTGTATCAAATTCCCTTCCCCGTAATGATCCCTCAAGCCACCTCAGTTTTGGGAGCTGTCAAAACTGAAGCAGCAATAGTGATCCTTAGGGCATTTTTACATTTTTATAGGCTGGTGTAGGAATCTAAAGGTGCTCTGTTCTGAAAATCGGGGGGGGGGGGGTGATTCCAACCCTCTATCAAAGACTGTGTTGCCCCAACAGTCCATGGCAGGGGATTGGATTCCATGCCCCTCCAATTTAAAGGTGCCCCGTGCCAGAAACTGGGGGGGGGGGGGATCCACTACAACCAAGAATGGCATTGCCCCAGGGATTCTTGGCAGGGGTTGAATTTCTTCCCCATCCCACATGCCAATTTCCGGCACAGGGGTGCCTTGGTTTCATTGGGATTTACAGATACTCCGTGCCGAAAATCTGGGAGTTGAAATCCAATCCCCTGCCAAGGACTGTGTTGCCTCCCTCCCATTTTTGGCACAGGCACCTGTGTTGTACAATTGTCATTCAGAATCTGTGAAAACCTCAAAACAGTTAAGCTTATCACAATTTTGGGTGTGCAGGGCTCTCCCCCTGCTTGTCACAGAACTGCTTTGACTCAGTTCTTCCCTTTCCATAGCTGAAAATGGCTATGTATCATAATATCAGCTCAGTGCAAAGCCCAGTTTGATTAGGCTTCTCAGAGTGAGCTTTGGAGCATATTGTGATTCATTTTAAGTCAGGTTGGTGAAAGTCACGCATAGCATTAAACCATGGTAGAGCAGCTTGGAATTCACATGCACAGACCCCACAGACACACTTCCTAAACCCCTGAGTCACTGTACCCCTGCTTCACACCACTGATAAAAAACTTTTTTCTTCTTCCAAACATCTGCATTTGCCACTGCAATAGAGGAGGATCAGGAGCCAGTGGATTGTGGTGTGTGTTCTGATTGGATTCCCCAAGCTTATGTTACCAGAGAGTGATCACCAGGCATAGTTAACTGTGACATAGTTATGCCATCAAAATTATTTCCAATTCTTACAGTTTACCATCATGAGACCACTTTGCTTTTGGTCTTAATTCCACAAATCTTAGAATTAAGTGATTATATAAGGGATTCAGCTTTCATTAACAACAACAAGCTTTATAAATTTCACAACAACAGAAAATAGCGTAAGAAAAACACTCTAAAAGTATGACAAAACAGGAAAAAACAATTAAATCTCTAGTTTTCTAAACTAATCTCAATATTTGTCTGGGAATTGTATTAAGGAATGGAAATGACCAGGTCATGAAATCCAACCCTGCACCCTAAGGCAAATTCACCCACCCATATATTACAGTGCTGTTTTTCCTGAGCTAAGCTAAGCAAGTAAAAAAAAATGTCTAACAAAACAGAAGTATTTTCCTTTAGTAATTACACAATTTGTACATTTTTAGGGAATCAGACATAAAAGCAAAGCATGATATGCTATTACAAATAAGAGCCAGCACAAGCCTCAGGTTCATGTGCTTCTCTTGCTTCTTAAGAAAGCAAGAGAAGGAGATTAGAAGTTTTCATTTCTGGTTTGCAGAAATCATATTTTTCTATTTAGCCTGAACCATGTTTTGGGCACTTGTTTTACTCCAACTATAGCTTGTTGAGTTCAGATGGAAGGCAGACTACAGTTTGCTGCAAGCCAGGGATGAAAGCTTCTGATCTCTGCTTCCCCTTGCTAAGAAAATGGGAAGCAGAGGAGTGGGAACACTAACTAGCCCAAGGTTCATGCCTGCTCATACTTGTAATTGCAAACCATCATCAACATCTTATGGTCTACAGTTAAATTCCACACAAGCAAAAGCAGCCCCTGCAACACGCAAGATATACTAACAGAAGACCAAGGAGCAGATACCACACAGCAGTTTTTGGCAATATCATTGCATCATCATGTAATGACTAGAATAGTTATCATATATTTCATTCCTGCTAAAGAGCTTTGCTCAAAAAGTATAGGGTATTTGCCTGGCTTGGAGGGGCACCATTTATAAGACCTGCAGAGTTTGTTGTTCTGCTAAGCCTTAGCAACTGAGGGTATACTTCCTCAGGAAAATCCGTCCTTTTTCCTTTTAAAGCATGACTATACATTGAATCTACCTTGTGGTGACCTCAGTGTCAGCAAGAGTTTCATTTCTTAAGCTGCAAGAGCTAGCTTAAGGGCAACAGGCAGAAGTAGTGACATATGTACTTAAATTGAGGAAACAACAATTTATTCTACACTTTACTTGCTAGTCTTGCTGATCTGTGCCATCTGTTTCCGGTTATTTGCATCAACCATGCCTGTGGCCAAGATTGTAAAACAAAGAACAATCGTGGTCTGGCCTTTCCCTTTAAACCACCAGTGCCAGAATTTTGCCAAGAACTGAAGATAGTTCAGACTATCTGGTAAAGTTGCTGAGTATGTCTTATAATAGCAGATAATAGCAAGGTTATCTGGGAAGAAATAAAGTACCACAATGTCCAACAGAGTGTGTGTGTGTGTGTGTGTGTGTGTGTGTGTGTGTGTGTGTGTGCGTGGGGGAGAGAGAGAGAGAGAGAGGGAGAGAGAGAGAGAGAGATGCCAGCGTTGCTATTCAAAGTATGGTCATTGAGTCTAAGGCCTTTGGGAACTTTAGTGAGTCTGGTAATGAACAGAAATATGGACTTCACAGAGTTCGAATGCTGCTAAGAGTCCTGTGTATCTTAGCACAATGAGTAGATTTTAGGGGGCTTTTACTGACAAGAGCAGACCTCATTCCCTGGATGGGCCTCTCATAGTTATGTCAGCCTTTTCTCATAGAGTCTTATCTTGGGATGAGCTGGGAGGTTTTCACTCCTAACCAGGCTAATTATTTTCCCAAGCTGAGATGCTTTGAGAACCTGTGAGAAAGAGACCCCTGCTACTTCGGGGCGGGGGGGGGGGGGGGGGAGGGATGCAGCCTGTCTGCTCCTGAGAGAAAGGCAGGCAGCTCAAAGGAAAGCCTATAATATCCAATGCACAAGCTTCATGCTTTAGCTTCGCTTCAGGAGGAACTGCGCATACCACCGGCCTGGAGAACCTGCTGTGTCTCAAAGGGGCAGCTTCTGTCTATCATGCCCCCCCCGATAAGACACCCAGCTAAAAAAAGCTTGATTAGCTGGAAAGAGGTGCTAACTTTCTTTGCATATATATATATATATATATATATATATATATATATATATATATTCTGCATCCATTTTCCATTAATAAACTGTCAACTTTTTGCACAAGTAGCTGGTTTCATCTTGATAACCAAACAAAGCTGATTGATGACTTGGACCTAGCAGAACCAGAACCCAAACTCAACACAGGAACATAAGAAGAGTCATGCTGGATCATCAATGGCCTATCTGATCTAATATTGTGTTCATCCAGCGGAAAACCAGTGGAAAATATGACATGAGTGCAATGGCAACCTTCTGCTCATGTTACCCAGCAATTGGTATAGAAGGACATACTGCCTCTGATACTGAAGGTGCCAAACAGACTTTGTTACTAGTACCCATTGATAGTCTTATCCTCCATGAATGTATAGTCCTACAGGGAGCGGTCCTACAGTAAAGAACTCAGAAACATTCTGGACAGAGTATATATGGGGAAAATGTTTCTGCTAAGTATTAACAACTGCAACACATATGTGGGTTACTATGAGACAGAAGTGACCTAATGAAAATACTAAGTGTGCCTAAACTTAAATTATGTGGAAAAAAAGACAGAGGTGTTAGACTCTGTTCAAAGGGGATGGAGCTCTACCATACAAATAAATGTCAAAGCTATCACTCCCAAAAAAATAGTGAAATTCATTCACTATTTAAGCCCCATGTTGCAGAGGAATGGGATATGTGTGTGCCTGAGATATACCACCTTGAAAGTTTTGCCATTTCAGCATCTAGATTACTCTCACACAAAACAGTGCAATACTTTAGCAATGAAGGTCAGAGAATATCATTGTTACAATCTATTTAAAAATCAATAAATTTTTGAACTCACTTGCTGCAGAGGTTCATCAATTATATAGGCACCGGTTAGCCTTCTATCAATCTTAATAGGCTTGCTTTCCTGTTTCATTTCTTCTATGCACTTTGGTGGAAAAGATTGTACTTAATTAGTTCACAGGTTTACTTCACACTATAATTCACAGAGAATAAAATTCGGATCCACAGCTATGCCTTATAATGTGAAAAATTATTCAGTGAAAAATACACCAACTATGGCTCTCTTGCACACACACACACACACAGAGTGGACTTTTCACATTTTTATCAGCTGCCCCTTTCGAAGATGCCCATATTTTAAAACAACATCTCATGACAGGGCAAAAGGATGGAGGCTGCTGTTAGATACAGAAATGAACTAGGAGACCTAGCTGTCGCCTATCTAACAATGCACAAATGTAGTACTTTTTCATAGAAACAGACAGGCACACTTTTTAATCTAGTTTCTGAATGAAGATCCAATATTCAAGATTAGGTTTCAGACAACCAGCTTATGCAGGTTGCTTACCTGTAACTGTAGTTCTTCGAGTGGTCATCTGTGCAGTCACACATATGGGCTCGCGCCGACGCCGAGCCTAGCTTCGGGAAACTTCGCTAGCTAGCTTAGACTTTTGGCGGGAACCCCTCCCCCCACCATCCTACCGCGCATGCTCAGGGTTCCCGCTCGTCGCTTACCTCAGTTCCCTGAGACCGCTTGGCCTCGCGACTAAGGTACAGTGTTTTTATTAAACGAGCATGCTCGAACAACTTGACCATCACAACAGCGATGCCAAGAGGGGATGGTGGGTGGGTTGTGTGACTGCACAGATGACCACTCGAAGAACTACAGTTACAGGTAAGCAACCTGCATTTCTTCTTCGTGGTCTCTGTGCATCACACATATGGGCGAATAATAAGCAAAAACTTACCGGTGGTGGGTAGGCATGCTGCTTGGTTATTGGCAGATCGAGGAGAGGACCGCTCTTCCAAACGAGGAGTCCCGTCTCGCTCTTACATCTAGACGATAATGCTTTACGAAGGTGGAAGCATTAGTCCAGGTAGCTGCCTTGCAAAGGTCAGAAAGAGAAGCCCCTTGGAGCAGAGCCGAAGAGGTTGCCTGTGCTCTGACAGAATGCGCTGTTAGGTAAAAAGGTGGTTCCTTTTTGACAATTTGGTAGGCCAGGACAATGGTTTGAACAACCCATTTTGAGATGCGCTGCGGCGACACCGCCAATCCCTTATTCTTGCCACCATAGCAGACAAACAATTTGCGAGATTTGCGAACTTGTTCAGTTCTTGACTTATAGAAGGCCAATGTTCTCCGAACATCCAGGGCATGTAAGGTTGAAGACAAAGGGTCTGATGACGGTTCGAAGAACGTAGGCAGAACAATATCTTGACTCACGTGGAAAGAGGAGGAAACTTTAGGAATGAACGTGGGGTCTGGGCGCATCACTACCTTGTCCCTAAAAAACTGTAGGTATGGAGGGTCCACTAGCAGTGCTGCCAACTCTGATACTCGCCTTGCAGATGTGACTGCCACTAAAAAAACTGTTTTAAACGTTAACAAACGAAGGTCTATTGTAGCTAAAGGCTCAAATGGTTTTGAAGTAAGGACTGCAAGAACCACCGAGAGGCTCCACTGCGGTACTATTGGACGAATAGTTGGAAACAAATTATGCAACCCTCTCAAAAAGGCTCTTGCAAGCGGGTGGGTGAAAACAGAAAACCCATCAATCAAACCATGGTTGGCCGCAATTGCAGACAGGTAAACACGAATAGACGCCGGCTTTAGTCCTGCTACATGCAAGGAGTGAAGAAACGAGATAATGTCAGGCATGCCAGATGTAGAACAATCAAACGCGTTGAGGGCCGCGTAATCCTGAAAACGCTTCCACTTTTTATTATATGAAAGTCGCGTGGAAGGCTTACGGGAGGCCTCTAGGATGGACCGAACTCCGTCTGAGAAAGAGAAATGTTGCCACGAGGTCGGATGCGCCAGGCTGTGAGGTGTAAGGTCTGGATATCCGGGTGCAGAATGCTCCCCTTCTCCCGAGAGAGAAGGTTGTGTGTATAAGGTAGGTGCCAAATTTCCGAGCGTGTCAGTCTGAGTAGCGACGTGAACCAAGGTTGCCTTGGCCACCACGGCGCGATCATAATCGCGTCTGAGTTGCTGCGTTGAACCTGTGTCACCACCTTGGCAATTAGCGGGAATGGAGGGAACATGTACAGAAAACCGTTCGACCAGTCCCATTGGAGGGCGTCCCCGAGTGACGCGTTCCCTATGCCTGCTCTGGAGCAATACGCAGGGCACACTGCGTTGGCAGCTGTCGCAAAAAGATCGATGTCTGGGTGTCCCCAACGAGCAAATAGATGGCACAGTACGCTTGGGGAGAGTTCCCACTCGTGCGTGTCCGTGAACGACCTGCTTAGGTCGTCGGCCTTGACATTTTGCTTGCCTGCAATATGTAGAGCAGATAGTAGCATATCGTGGGAAATGGCCCAATCTATAATGTTCATTGCAAGCTGCAGGAGTCGGGGAGATCGCGTACCTCCCTCCTTGTTGAGATACCACACTACTGTGGTATTGTCGGACAGTATCCGGACATGGTGCCCTTGAAGATGCGGACGAAAGGCTAGAAGAGCCTTCTTGACAGCCAGCAGCTCTAACATATTGATATGTAGCCTCGTCTCTGAACGTGACCATTTTCCTTGTGTTGTCAGGTCGCCGAGGTGAGCTCCCCATCCGTCCATAGACGCGTCCGTTGTTACTATGCGAGAGGGGCCCCTTGTTATAAAAGGCATTCCTTGAGCAAGATTGATCCGGGTTGACCACCATCCGAGGGATTTTTGGACAGATCGCGGTACGGTAAGTATTATTTTGTGTGGATTTTGCGTGGGTGAGTACTCTTGGAGAAGGAATATCTGAAGGGGACGCATTCGCAGACGTGCCCAACGGACGACGAATACGGCTGCTGCCATTAATCCCAGCAGTCTCAGAATTAGGAATGCAGAGACTCGCTGCTCGTGTTGTAGTCTCAACGACAATTGTTGCAGGATTTGTATCCTGTCTACTGGAAGGAATGCTCTGCCTGTGGTAGAGTCGAGGATAACCCCTATAAACTGTATTCGCTGTGATGGTTGTATGACGGATTTTTCGTAATTTATTTGCAGCCCAAGCGACGACAGAAGAGAGATGACCTCGTGGACGTCGACCAGCGCCTGTTCTCTGGATTGGGAAACGATCAACCAATCGTCCAGGTAAGGAAAAACATCGATGTTGTTTGATCTGAGATGCGCACATACTGCCGACATACACTTGGTGAACACTCTTGGCGCAGATTTTAGGCCGAATGGGAGAACGGCGAATTGGTACGTATGGTGACCAATGATGAAACGCAGATAGGGTCGGTGCGATGGATGAATCGCGATGTGGAAATACGCATCTTTTAAGTCTATCAATGTGAACCATCTGCCTCTTTTTAACATTGGTAGGACCGCTGCCAAAGTAACCATACGGAATTTTTTGGGTCGTATGAACTTGTTCAGCCCTCTGAGATCCATAATAGGACGAAGTCCCCCGTCCCGTTTTGGAACTGTAAAATAACGGGAATAGAAACCCCTTTGAATCTCGTGTGGACGTACTCTCGTGATAGCTCCTTTTTGAAGAAGCACGGAGGTCTCCTGTGACAACGTCAGAGAAGGGGGCGTGATTAGTACGGTGCCAATCGGAGGAGGGACTTCGAATTCTATTTTGTAACCTTCTGCGATAATATTGAGGACCCAAGCGTCTGAGGTGATGGATCTCCACGCTTGCAGAAATGGCCGTAGATTTTGCGTCGTGTGGCTGATTAGGGGCGGAGGCAAGTCAAAGGCGCCGCTTATTGGGCTGGGCCTGCTTACCACGCTGCTGATAACGCGGGGTTGACTTGCGTTGTTGGTAAGATTGCTGACCAGTAGGGGGTTGGGAGCGTTGCGAACGATCCTGCTGTCCTCTAGGCTGGTATGGGAGCGGCCTATACCACCTACGTGGGCGATAGTGTTGTTGTGGATGTGAAAAACCCATTTTCCGGGCCGTCATCCTGGCCTTATGGAGGGTATCCATTGCGGTATCTGTTTCCGTATTAAACAGGCCTTCCCCGTCAAAGGGGAGATCCTCAATTTTGTTTTTAGTTTCTTGTGGAAGCGACGCTGAGCGCAGCCAAGCGTGGCGACGCAAGGCGACCGCACCAACCATTGCCTTAGACACTGCATCAGTTAGATGGCGGGCTGTTGTCAGCTCTTGCTTTGACAGTCTCATCGCTTCCGCCTGAAAAACCCTCGCCAGTTCACGTTGATCCTCAGGAAGATAGTCCGTCAACGATGAAATTTTTTCCCAAAGGAACAACTGATAGCGTGCCATTAGGGCCATATAATTAGTGATTTTTATGCCCAGAGATGAAGACGAGTAGATACGCCTGCCGTAGGAGTCGAGTTTTCGACCCTCCTTATCGGTAGGCGCCGAGTGTGTTCTCCCTGATTTGCCCTGAGCAGCCTCCACCACCACAGAATTAGGTTTGGGATGCTGAAAAAGGAAGGGTGCTTGCGTCTCCTTGACCTTGTAAATTGCATCCAGGCGTTTTGAGATAGGGCCAATTGTTGCTGGGTTCTGCCACGATTGTTTGACTGTCTTTAATAGCACCTTTATCATGGGCAAGGTCAATTGAGGCGATGGGTCTGTATACATGACATCGTATAAGCCATCATCGTCCTCCTCCTCCACCTGCTGTTGGCACTCGATCCCCAAGGATTGGGCTAGCCGCATCATTTGGTCCGAAAAGCTGCCCATCTCCATAGTTGGCGAAGCTCTATCACCGGTACCGACATCGTCAGACGGTGAAGGCTCGGAGGGGCGGGGTGACGGTGCCGATGAAGTGTCGGAAGCGTATTCTTCAAATGATTTTGAAGGCTCTCGATGCCGAGGCGCTAACAGTTCTCGATGTCGAGGTGGTGATGGTTCTCGACGTCGAGATGCTGTCATAGTCGCGGTGAGCGGACGCTCTCGATGTCGAGTCGATGATGTTCGTCGATGCCGAGTCAATGATTCGGAGAGTGAAGTCGTTCGGCGCGGCGGTACAGGCGGTGGTGCTTGTTCTGCATTGATTCGGCGCCCTGTATAAGGGTCGAAGCGGTATCGACTTCGATCCGAATAATGGGAATGTTCAGAATAAACATCCCAATCTCGCGACCGAGATCGCGAACGAGACAGAGATTGGGATACTGAAACTCGATCCCGAGGTCGACATCGATGCCGCAGATCCTTTGGTCGCTGGGCCGACGTTGGTGGTTCCATCGGCATCGGGACCACATCTTCCATATCCGATGTAATCTCTATCGGGCCCGGTGACGGCAAAGAGCGTTCAGGTAACTCTTTCGGTGTCGGTGGAGTACGCAGCGGAGAGGGTGATTGCCTCCTCGGTATCGAAGTCGAAGGTGGGGACTTGGCACGCTGAGACGAATGCGAAGTCGATGCAGGCGAGAGGGTACGATGCCTCGACGTCGAAAGTTCTGTCGGTACCGAAGGCGCCTTGTGGACTAAGGCTACGACTTTCCGCGATGTTGTAGACGGCATCGTAGATGGAAGCGATGCCGATTTCTTCGAAGCCGAAGACTTTTTCTTCGGTACCGACTTCTTAACTGGCTTCGATTTTTTTACCCGCTTGACTTGCGGAGAAGAAGGCGGGGAGGCGCCCGTAATCGTTGCCTGAGCTGCGGTCCCCAAAGGGGGAGAGCCCGGAGATGCTGGGTTTGAGCGAATCATACGCTCTCCAGAAGCTGAAGCCGCCGCTTGCTGCGTTAATGGACGGGGCCGGTCTACTGCGGAGAGGGCCTTGCTCCACAATAAGCTGCGGAGACGGTCCGCTCTATTTCGCCTCGTTTTTCGGGAGAAACGCATACAATGCGTGCAGGATTCCACTATGTGGGACTCACCCAGACAAATCAGGCAGAACGAGTGTCCATCGGTAAGGGCTATCTTCGCCCTACACCGCGTGCACAGCTTAAAAAGCGCGGTTTGAGCCATAAGATGGCGAACCGCTCCTATCTTAAAACCTAGTACTATATCTATATTTATTATTATTTTTTATTTTTTTTTATATAACAAGAAACTAACAACTAAGTAGAACGAACAAGCCTAAGCTAACTAAATACAACTATTCTTCTTATCTCACAGATATATATATATCTGCCGAAGTCTCCCGCGAGGCTAACAGCTAAGCGGTCGAAGAAGAACTGAGGTAAGCGACGAGCGGGAACCCTGAGCATGCGCAGTAGGATGGTGGGGGGAGGGGTTCCCGCCAAAAGTCTAAGCTAGCTAGCGAAGTTTCCCGAAGCTAGGCTCGGCGTCGGCGCGAGCCCATATGTGTGATGCACAGAGACCACGAAGAAGAACTAGTTGCTCCAATAGGAAGAGTTCCATGTTGCTCACACTTTTTCAGAATACATACACAAAATATTATATTAGAAAGAGACTAAAGGCCAAATGAGACAATACTTGAAATGCATGACTGCATTTAGGTGTGTTTGCTTTTTAAATATAGGAGGTGTACAGGGCATCAGTCAGGATTGGGACTGTGGCATACAGGCTTAACTCTCTCCTATGGCATGGTCCTGACGAATACTAACAAGGGAGGGAAGCTATCACTGGCATCAATAGCACTTCCCTCCTAGGGCAAATAGCAGCTGGTGGCAATATTTTTGTCAACATCATGGCATGGGAAAAGGGTTAAACCCCCCTTCCAATGCATCACAGTCACAATCCTAATCTCCCACACAACTGGCTGTTTTTTTTAATTAAAAAAATAGACATGAGAAATGCAATCACACATTCCATATATTTTCTGGTTTGAAATTGAAAAACTGCTCATGAGAAGAGTTGAGCATTTCCTACAAGTCATAATTTATTACAATACCACACACTATATGGAGCACTTTACATCTAAATATTTTATTTCTAATTAAATTATCTGATTGCTGTCACTTATGTAGCCAAAACAGCACCACCCACACATAATAGGGAGGTATCATCAGGCTCGGGGAAACTCTGAAGTAAATAAAAATACAAAAAAAAAACCCTTCAGCAAAAAAAATTGGTCATGGAGAAGTAAAAAACAGTCTAATAAGGACTGAATGCTCAGTGGCCTGAGTTTTCTGATTGACTGCTAAAGAGGAAATCTCTCAGAAAACCAGGAAAAAGTTGGGAAATAGAACAGTGGGGAAAGGAGAATTGGGAAAAAAGAGTCATCCATGCAGAAAGACTAGAGAGAACCATCTACTTGTCTGGATAAATCATTTCCTGGTTCACACTGAGGTATTATTTTTAAATGTCCCCAGGGATAAAAAAAGAGCTGCCCATAGAAATCAATGAAGAAAACCAAGATTTTGATGTAACTGGTACTGGGCCTCAGTGTCTCCACACATTTTCACCCCAACACACACCCAAACACCAAAACTGTCCAATGGAAACTTAGCATGTTATGTGGGCATGGAATGCTGTGTGGGTGGAGGGAGAATGGATAACTGGATGGGAGAAGTAGAAAGGGAATGGAGCAGCTGGAAACCTTAATAGAAGCACTCCATACTCCATCATTTTGTTGCAGAGCTTCACTTGTTCATGCTTATGTTATATTATCTCTTTTTCGTTATAAGAGAAATCAATGTGTTCATTAACAGCAGAACACATTTAATAGCAGAGTTTCTTAAAACTTTTATTTTCTCATAAAAAAGATATTTTGCAGTTAACTGGGAAAGGAAATGTGATAGCTAGTAGGAACACAGTTAAGTTTATTTTGAGGGAAATGAAACAAGAAAAAAATAATGCCAGTACATTTTTTTTTCTTATTGCTTACCTTAGTAATTCCAAATGATGTTGGAGGAAGAAAGGAGTGTTCACACTGTTCGAGGTACTTTTCTGAATTGGTTTTTCCAAACAAGAGTGTTACCACAAAGCCCCTAAAATAATGAAATTATATTGTAAATTTTAAAGACTGAGACTATTTGTTGACTAATATTCTAAATAAAAACCAATAGCCCAAACAGCATACTTTTGTTATCTGTATACCTTTTTCCATTCAATTCTACATGAATGTTTTTGCTGTACTTAAAAAACCCAACTAAACGTGCACATTTCTCTGATACCAAATCCTGTTCATTAATGTCTTTAAAATAGCTTCATTCCTTTATTGCGAGCTGAAAAAATTATCTGCTGTGAATTCACAATACTGTCCAAAGCAAAATTTAATACAATACAGATGGAAAGAGGCAATTAGGTAGAGTAGCAGTATTCATAACATGAAATCAAATGTATAGGAACAGATCAAGTTACAAACCAAACATATTTAGATCTTTAGAGTAATTTATGGGCAGTCATATGCAGGTGCCATGCCATGCCCAACATGGCATCTGCAGGGCCCTCCAATGGCATATACAAAGCTCTCCACTTCTTGCCCCCTTCAAAAATATATTGTTAATTTAAAAAACAACTTGAAAAACATTAAGGCATCAAGTTCTCTTTCCTGTTCCTGTACATGTCACTGATCAATTGTTCGGCAGACAGGGAGCATCATCAGAGGAGCGTTTTATCGCACGCTCGCTACTGCCCACTTACGGATGTTCGCACCTCCCATGTGCCTTCCGCTCGTTTTTCTGTTGCAAAATAGACCCCTTTTAATCAGTCTTCTAAAAAAATGGAATGTGCCACCATTTCCTACTGTGAGCAGGAAAAGCAGTGTGATATAAACGGTCCCTGAATGGGCCACGTGGTCATTGCTGCTTCCTCTTTCTCTCCCCATGTAAAGAGACCATCACTATTGTGGGACAGCAGCAGGAGGCCATAGCGACAGTAGAGAAACACAAAAATCTACCCATCTGATGATGCTCAGGAAGAGAAGGAAAGAGCTTCTTCCAGGCCCGGCCCAATCCTCTTTCACCCACACAGACCTTTCGCCTTCGCTCTCTCCTTCTCTCCACTCCCAGCCTCGGACCTTGCTACTTCTCTACCCAGAATCCTTTTCCTCACAATTTCTCTCCCCTCTACCCATTTGCCTTGCTATTTCCCTCTCAATCCCAGCCTCTATCTTTGGTATTTCTCTCCCACCACCACCACACCTCGCTGTTTCTCCCCCCTCCTATCCTCTAGCCTTGTTCTCACTAACCCATATCTATTTACATGCTATTTCCCCCTCTTTCCCAGTCCCTAGGCTTACTCTTTCTCTCCTTTTCACCCCTTTATCTTGCTATTTCTTCCTCCACCCGCCCCCTAACTTTCTCTTTCTTTCTCTTCTCCTAGTTCCTTCTTTTGTTCTTCACACAAAAACACACACAGCACGTTTCTACGTGGGGGCTCTGGTGACAGTGGAGGAAGTAGGAATGGGGAAAGGAGTTGCTGACTGTAGGGAAAATGTTTTCTTTCCTGTTAGAGCTGGGGGCATTTTCCTTTCATTTAAGTCTGGGGAAAGGTGTGCCAGTGCAGATGGGAAAAGTAGAGCAATCCTATGTAGGCCTACTTATAGTCATTCCTATTGAGTTCCATGTAAGCATGAATAGGATTGCATGTTTCAATAGATATTCTGGTGTGCTACTGTGGGGTGAAATATATGGATTGGTTTTGGAGTTCAGACCCTTTCTCTGCTTGTACTCAAATTTCTTGGGTGAATTACTTTTTTCTAGTCAGGCCCCTGCAGCAGCCATTATGTGACTAACCACATCTTTCATGGGACCCATTTTGTGGTGGCGCCCACAGCAGTATCTCAAATTCCCAAATGTGCCTACAAATCCAAAAATGTTCAGGACCCCTAGGCTAAGGGACCATTAGATCCTGGTGACCTCCCTCTCAGTCAACAGAGAGAGAGAGAGAGAGAGAGAGAGAGAGAGAGAGAGAGAAAGAGAGAGAATATGTGTAGGTATGCTACACCTTCTGCCCCAGCCAGCACAAACCAGCAGGACAGAGGAGGTGGGCCCTCCCCAACACACACACACACACACACAAGTAGGATTGTTGTCTTACATGTAAATATATTGGACAAATTTTCAGGGAATGCAAGTTCTACATTTCCTTGATTCTCAAAAAAAAAAATTGTCCTTGATATGAATCTTAAAGTTCAGGTCTCAACATATACAGGTTTAGTTTAATATTGTGCATGTAATGGATAACAATGCTCTATCGACAAAGCCCAGATACAATGAACTCATTTACTAAAATATGTTTGACACTGAAGAACAGAAGAAGCTGAATGAGTTAATAATATTACCCAGCAGATGCAGAGGTTGTGTTGAGAATTTTCTTTAGCAGATTTGTACACACCAAGAGGCTGGGCATATATTTAATGTGTCTTGTTGAAAACAACCTCTTCCTTTTGAGTTTTCTCATTTTTAATGAGGGCAATTCTACACATATGCACATCCAAAAAATTACTTCTAATTGCAGCACATCATTCTTAATTTTAATGCCTTCTTTACATAGATCAAACACATAAAAGTGATATACTTACCCACCCACAAAGCAGAGGATATAAAATGCAAAATAAAATATAGCAAATGGTCCAAACGTTATTAGAAAAAGCACAACGCCAAGGCTTCCCCATCCCCATATGGAAAGACTTGTCTGGAATAAAATAAGACACAAAAACAAGTAAGGTTTATGTTTTATATCTGAAACAATAATTTGTCAAGTCTTCTCTTACATTTTTGTAACTTATCCAACACAATATGTTTAGAACCCAGAGGGAACAAATTCAGAATATCTAGATTTATTTTAACTAGGTTTACCTGTTGTGACACACCACACCAAATAGTACCCAGAGCAGGAGTTGTATAATCCTGTCACTTCCTCCTAATTCTTAAATCCTACATAAGAAAAGCCATGCTGGATCAGACCAAGGGTCCATGTAGTCCAGCACTCTGTTCACAGTGGCCAACCAGCTGTTGACCAGGGATCCACAAGCAGGATACGGTGCAACAGCACTTACTGCCAATCAAACTTTTAGGAACAAGGCACAAATTATTCTTGACAATGCATTTTTATTTTAATAACTACAGTACTTAAATACTGTTCCTAAGGAACTCCAGAAACAAAATAGTAAGACAGGGGAGGGGGCCCAATAAGAGTGATAATATTCTTACAGAAGTATTTTTGGGATTAGTTTAAAACTATTTTACTGGGGAATTTTACTATTTCCTAACCAATTAAGGAACTGAAAAAAATAATTTCAATTTCTTCAAGAAAGTACTGGAATACAAGATTACCAGGAGACCTACTTGACATGAGAATCATTTTCAAAGAATAGCACTCAATTTGCAGCAATTCACAAATAGCTAGTCCTCTCCCCACCCTGCTACCATATCAGTACAGGTAGTCTGCATAAAACTGCCTTACTCAGGATCCACAGATTACTACTTAGCTGACACAGGATGAACTCTCTGGCAAATCTACAATTCGGTAGCTTCTTAAATAGCAACATTTATTGTGGCATAGAGTAGTATTCGATGCGGGTGGTGTGCACACAGTCAGCCCCACTGGCACAGGTCTGCACGTGGCCATGATATAGTGCTTCCTGGGGCAAGCCCGGACATGTGTGAAAAAGCAGATCTCTGGAAGGGGCAGGTTGTAGCTTTCATGCACTGAAACATACTTTACCAGATGCACTATAAAAAATAGTTGATTTACCAGATGGGAAATTAAATCAAATGGATAACCATATGTACAATTTTATCAGAATTAATTTCAATGAGAGAATGAAGACATTTTGCTTTGTTATTTTTTAAATAATAATGCAATTTTTTTAAAAAAAACTTTCAGCAAACAGAATACAATTTCTGCAACTTTACTGAAGCTTCTCCATCCTTTCCCAATTCAGACTTGAAGCCAACATGTCATTGTCTAACTGCATACCCCACATACCTTCACAGGGTCTTTTGTAAACGTGGGATTTTGGGTGGCTATTAAGGAATTCTAAGGTTATTATTATTATTATTATTATATTTATTTATATCCTGCCTTTTTCCAAGGGCTGGAACTCAAGGCTGTTTACAAGATTAAAACACGCACAATTAAAACATATAAATATAAATTTACAAAAGTTTAAAACAGAATTAAACCTGCAGTAAAACTAAAAACTTTTTAAAAAATTTAAAGACAGTAACCGATTTAAAAATAATAATAATTCAGGAAATGCAGGTTGCTTACCTGTAACCGTGGTTCTTCGAGTGGTCATCTGTGCATTCACACATATGGGCTCGCGCCGGCGCTGAGCCTATCTCGGGACTTCTATAGCTAGCTTAGATATTTTTGGCGGGAACCCCTCCCCCCTCCCCCCACCGTCCTACCGCGCATGTTCCGGGTTCCCGCTCACCTCAGTTCCTTGAGACCGCCTGGCCTCGTGACCGAGATGACAATATCGTTAAACTTAGAACTAAGAGGAGCAAGGCGAATAACTAATTGACAGCGATGCCAAGAGGGGACGGGGGGAGGGTTGTGTGAATGCACAGATGACCACTCGAAGAACCACGGTTACAGGTAAGCAACCTGCATTTCTTCTTCGTAGTCTCTGTGCATCACACATATGGGTGATGAAGCCACTTACCGGAGGAGGGTTGCACGCTGTCCTGGCTATTGTAGCACTGAGGAGAGCACCGCCCTTCCAAAGGCGCAATCTTGTCTAGCTCTGACATCTAGCTTGTAGTGCTTCACAAATGTGGAGATTCTGGACCACGTAGCAGCCTTACAAAGGTCAGGAATGGGAATCCCACGGTTCAGAGCGGTAGAGGTCGCTTGACCTCGTGTTGAGTGTGCTTCCTTGCCAGCTAGCTGGTAGGCTAATGAGATAGTTTGAATGATCCACTTGGAGAAGCGCTGGGAGGAGACGGGTAGGCCTTTAGCCTTGCCCCCATAACAGATGAAGAGGTTGCGAGATTTTCGGTACTTTTCGGACCAAGATTTGTAGAAAGCTAAGGCCCGGCGTACATCTAGAGATTGCAATTTCGCTGATAATGGATCAGCTGCCACCTGAAAGAAGGAAGGTAGCACAATGTCTTGGTTGACGTGGAAGGTGGATACAACTTTGGGTACAAACGAGGGCCCGGGACGTAAGACTACCCGGTCTCTGAAAAACTGAGTGTACGGAGGGTCTATGAGGAGACCGCAGAGTTCAGATGCCCGCCTAGCAGATGTGATGGCTATGAGAAACACCGTCTTGAGCGTGAGAAGCCTCAAGTCAATAGTGGCTAGGGGCTCGAAGGGTTTTGTAGTTAGAGCAGCAAGGACCACCGATAGACTCCATTGCGGAATCTGTGGCTGGCAGGGTGGGAGGATGTTGCGCAGTCCTTTTAGAAAACTCTTGGACAGCAGATGCGCCATGATAGAGAAGCCATTGAGGAGGTCATGGTGAATTGAGATGGCAGACAAGTAGAACTTGATGGAGGATGCCTTTAGTCCCTTTTCGTGAAGGGAATAGAGGAACTTCAAGATCGACGGCAGGGTGGAGGAGTAAGGGTCGAAACCTTCCACATGCGCAAATTGCAGGAATGAATTCCACTTTCTAGCATCAGAAGCTCTCGTAGACGGCCTTCTGGCTGCTTCCAGAATTGAACGAACCTGGGGTGGAAGAATTAGTTTGTGCCACCGGGCTGGATTCTCCACGCGGTGAGCCTGAGAGATTCGAGGTTCGGGTGAAATAATTTGCTGTCCGTCTTCGTCAGGAGGTCTGGGCGTGTTGGCAGGTGCCACGTTTGGCCCTTCGAGAGACAGAGTAGAGGGGTAAACCAAGTTTGTCTCGGCCACCAAGGAGCTATTAAAATTGCATCCGCTGCTCTCCTTGTTAGTCTGGCAATCACCAGGTTTATCAATGGAAATGGGGGGAACATATACATGAGGCCCACGTTCCATGGTACCACGAATGCATCCCCCAGAGAGAAGCGGCCTACGCCTGCTCTGGAACAGTAAGCCGGACAGACTGCATTCTTGCTCGTTGCGAAGAGGTCTACGTTCGGTGTGCCCCACATGGCGAAGAGGCGTCTGAGGACAGCCGGTGCCACACACCATTCGTGAGTGTCGAGGAAATGTCTGCTGAGGCTGTCCGCCCGGCAGTTGTCCTTTCCCGCAATATGTACTGCTGAAAGTCTGATCTTGTGCTGGATGGCCCAGAGTAGGATCGTTCTGGTGAGGTAGAGTAACGGAGGGGAGCGAGTTCCGCCCTCCTTGTTGACATACCACACAACCGCAGTGTTGTCGGAGAGGACTTGTACGTGGTGGCCGTGAAGATGGTTCTGAAATGCCTGTAGGGCTCTTTGCACTGCTAATAACTCTAGGAAGTTGATGTGGTGAGAGTGCTCCTCGTGAGACCACAGGCCTTGGATGGTGAGGTCTCCGCTGTGGGCTCCCCAACCTAGGGGGGATGCGTCTGTAGTTATCCTGCGTGATGGTCCCAGGTCCATGAAAGGCATCCCGGTTAACAAATTTCGGGTGTCCGTCCACCAAAGTAGGGAGCTCTTTACGTCCGCAGGGATGGAGAACCGAACCCTCCGGGGTTCATGGTGGGATTGAACCTCTGGAGAAGGAGGTGTTGGAGTAATCGCATGTGAAGGCGTGCCCATTGCACCACGAAGACAGATGCCGCCATGAAGCCTAGAAGCTGGAGGACCTGCACTGCTGATGTTCGGTGTCGGAGGTGAAGACGCCGAGCCGAGGCTGCCAGGGTCAATGCTCTGTCCCTTGGTAGGAAAGCACGGCCTATTGTTGAGTCCAGGCGAACGCCAATAAACTGTAGTGATTGTGTCAGGCGAAAAATTGATTTTTCGGAATTGATCTGAAGACCCAACGACGAAAGGAGATTGGTGACCGCGTAGACGTCCCTCTGTGCGCTGTGGTACGAATGCGAGACGATCAGCCAGTCGTCCAAATAAGGGTATAACTCTATACCCTGCAATTGGAGGTGGGCACATACCGCTGCCATACACTTTGTGAAGACTCTTGGAGCCGACTTGAGGCCAAACGGTAGGACTGAAAACTGGTAGACTTGATTCCCCACTATGAACCAGAGGTATCTGCGATGGGAGGAATGGATAGCTATATGGAAATAAGCGTCCTTCAGATCTATTAATGCGAACCAACAATTTCTCCGTAGCAGGGGTAGAATGGTTGCTAATGTTATCATCCGGAATTTTTTTGTTGCAATGAACTTGTTTAGATGTCTGAGATCCATAATAGGACGAAGCCCCCCATCCTTTTTTGGGACCGTGAAATAGCGTGAATAAAACCCTGTGTTGAGATTGACGCGGGCGAGCTTTGTTATGGCGCCCTTGCTGAGTAAGGTGGTCATCTCCTGTAAGAGTGTTATGGATGGAGGCGTTATTTTCACAGTTCCAAGAGGAGGGAGGACTTTGAACTCTATTTTGTAGCCATGGCTGATGGTCCGAAGGACCCATTTGTCTGATGTTATTAGTTGCCACGAGTGTCGATATTGGTAGAGGGTGTTTCCAAACTGAGGATGTCCCGATGGATGGGAGACGGAGTCAAAGGCGTCGTTTGTGCGCTGGGTCCGGTCTGCTGCATGGTTTATTAAAGTGCGAGGAAGGTTTTCTCTGTTGAAAAGCAGTAGTGGCGCCTGATGGCTGGTAACGTGATATACGTTCCTGCTGTGGACGAGATTGGTAAGGAAGGGGTCGATACCACTTCCGTGGGCGAAAAGAGGGCTGATGTTGTTGTGTAAATCCCATCTTCCGCGCCGTGACCTTAGCCTTATGGATAGTATCCATGGCTGTGTCAGTGGTGGCATTGAAAAGGCCGTGACCGTCGAATGGCAGGTCCTCGATCCTAGTCCTAGTTTCCTGTGGGAGATTGGCGGAGGGTAGCCAAGCATGCCTGCGTAAGGCCACTGCTCCGATCATGGCCTTAGCCGCGCAATCCGTCTGGTGTTTGGATGTCTCGAGTTGCTGCTTAGGGAGGCGTATAGCTTCTGTCTGAAAGACTCTGGCCAGCTCCCGTTGATCGTCAGGCAGATAGGTCATGAGCAACGACATCTTTTCCCAAAGAAAGACTTGGTAGCGGGCCATCATGGCCTGGTAGTTTGTCACTTTAATTCCAAGCGCAGAAGATGAATAGATGCGCCTGCCAAAGGAATCGAGCTTGCGTCCTTCCTTGTCCGTTGGAGCGGAGTGGTTCCTGGAATACTTTCCCTGCGACACCTCAACCACAATGGAATTGGGTTTCGGGTGGACGAACAAGAATGGAGCCTCTGATTCCTTGACTTTATACAAGGTGTCCAAACGTTTGGATGTGGGACTCATTGTTGATGGATTAGCCCATGACTGCTGGACCGTCTTCAGTAAAGTTGGGACCATTGGTAGGGCAAGTTGCGCTGAGGGCTCCACATACATCACATTGAAAATGCAGTCAGTCACGGCATCCTCGGGCTGGTGATGCTCAATCCCAAGAGATTGCGCCATCCGGAGCACTTGTTCAGTAAAGTTACCGATCCCCATCGATGGCGATGCGTTGTCCTTTGTGCCAAATTGTCCTCAGGCGATGGCAACGATGGAGGAGTAGACACCACTGACGAAGAATCAGAGACATAGTCCTCGATTGATTGAGGAGAAGAACGGGTTGGGGGATGCTGCAAGCTATCCGGTATCGATATAGCAGGAACTGAGATAGCGGCTGTCGGAGGACATCTGGGAGAGCGCGAGGCTGTATTGTCAATGCACTCCCCGGTATAGGGATCGAATCTGTATTGGTACCGAGGTGACTGAGGTAGGTGGTATCGAGATGAGTGGCGGGACCGGTCCGAGTATCTGTCCCAGTCAGCAATGCGAGAATGAGAACGAGACCGGGAGCGCCGGATCGAAGCATACCCTAATGCTCGAGAGGCTGGTGACTCCGAGCGGATAGAGTACCCAGGTGAGGCGGGAGCCTCTCTGCTTGACCATGCACCCGATGGTGGACCAGTCAACCTCAGAGGTACAGCAAACATCTGTGCCGAAGGTAAAAGCTCTCCTAGCGGGGATAGCGAGCGAGTTGGCTGTTGTGCTGAACGCGACGGCGACGGTAGCGAAAAGACGTATCTTTCGCTGGAGATGATCGCGTCGGTACCGAAAACGACTTCCGGGAGACCGAAGTTGTCGGTATCGAAGCTATCGGTACCAAGGCTGTCGGTATCGAGAGTGTGAATGTCCGCCGTGATGGAAAGGACGGTCGGTGGCCCGATGTCGACAGAGCTCGGCACAGTACCATTGTCGATGGCGCTGGGGTCAGTACCGAAGACTGTCAATACTGAAGTCTTAGTCGGTGTCAATGACATCGGTATCGTGGATGGTGTCGGTATCGATGTTTTCGTTGATGGTGTCGATCCCGATGGTTTTGTCGGTATCGATGATTTCGTCGGTCCCGACGATTTCATGAACGTCGTCGATCCCGACGAAGACGGAGTCGAAGACTTTTTGAGCAATTTTGACGATTTTCCATGCTGTTTGCTCTTCACCTTTCTTTTTAGCCTTGAGTCTTCAGGGGCTTTTGACTTTTTCAAGTGTTTAGTGGGCTTATCCACCTCTGAAGGTGGGCCCAATGTTGCTGGGTCTGAGCGGCTTACGGTGACCGACCCGCGCTCCCCAGAAATGGCGGCCAAGGGCGTACTGGGCGGAGGGGTATCCACTGCCGCCAATGCGTTCTTCCATAGCAAGCCCCTTAGGCGGCTCGCCCGGTTTCTTCGGGCCTGCCTCGAAAAGCTCAAGCAGTGAGTGCAGGCTTCGACTACATGGGCTTCCCCCAAACAGAGAAGGCAAAGGGAGTGCCATCCGTTAGAGCGAGCTTCGCTCCACACCGGGAGCATTTCTTAAACAGGGCGGTCTGCGCCATGAAACGGAGCAGGTCTTAGTCACTAACTAAACTGCGGATAACTATTATTATTATTATTATTATTATTATTTTAAAGAAAAACAGTATAACAATGTGAACTTAACTAATTATCTAAGCTAATCTATCTATCTAACTCTTTTACAGAAGAAGAAATACGAACGTTCGTTCGAGAGAAGTCGTCCGCGAAGCTGGCAAAGCGGCGGTCGAAAAGAAACTGAGGTGAGCGGGAACCCGGAGCATGCGCGGTAGGACGGTGGGGGGAGGGGTTCCCGCCAAAAATATCTAAGCTAGCTATAGAAGTCCCGAGATAGGCTCGGCGCTGGCGCGAGCCCATATGTGTGATGCACAGAGACCACGAAGAAGAACACAGCAGACTTATCATTTATTTATTTTTTAAAAAAAACTTTGTTGCCGCTTAAAACAGCAGCAGAGGTGCCCTGAGCAGTTCGGTTTTAATTTGAAACAAAATGGCCCAAAAGGAACAACACTAAATCATGAGACAATATTGTTAGTTTCCAAGGACATTCTTGCCAAGAGAAATCTCTGCCTTCTCTACTCCCCAAATAAGCTTTAGAATTCAGCCCCTCACAGATTTTTCTAATCATTGGAGATCATTTTAAACTGTGAAACCACCCTGAAACCAATGAAAAGTCTGGGCTGAATACTTTACTCCAATGCTAGGGAGTACCACAGGCAGTAACCAACGGAGTGGTTATGCCCCCGCCAATTCCCTTTTGTCTCACACTGGGTACTGGCCCAAGTGAGCTCATGTGCTCCTCTCTCTCTCTCTCTCTCTCTCTCTCTCTCTCTCTGTACGAACTACCCTCCATTTCTGTTTCAGAATTAATGTTTAAGAGGTGCCAATGTTTGCAACCATGGATAGAGCTGGGCTTGCCAACTATTGTTGAGGTTAATTATAGTTAGCAAGAATGCTAGTGGAGACCTGAATAATAAGCACTGCTCAATTCAAAACCAAGGGAAAGGGAAATGCTACTGCAGAAGGAAAAGTTGAAAAAGAAACAAGTGTACAAACCCATAGGATGCTCCTGTGATCTCCCTAAACATAGCTAGGAAACTGGACAGCATTCAGCAGCATTAAAATCTGTACCAAGCCAGAATTCCAGCAGACTAGCCCAAAAAAGTAAGCATTACAAGGATGAATATCCAACCCTTAACGTGGCAATAGTCATTAAGAAGTATTTCACGTGTGAGATGATTTTATTTGTTGAAAGCTACCATGAAAGTCTCATTAGGCTAACAATGTGAGCTTAATTTTTAAAATAATAACATAAAAGTAAGCACAATCCTTTGTCTCTGTTGAGTTTTTCTGTTTTGACTTGTACATATGCTTATCCAATCAGTATGAGGGATAGTTATAGCAATACTTTATCAACAACACTTTATCCTTTGGCTGGCTGGCTGGTTTTCTTAATCTCATGATCACTGTCAGGAGTTTTGGTTGGGGCAGGGTGCTAGTATGTCCAAGTACTACACTACGCTGGGAGCCTGATATTTCTAGGTGATTCTGTGAAGGAGTGTGCTCCTATTATGTGTTTTACTTTATTAAACTCCAAGCCCTCTGACATAGAGAGGGAACCCCTCTTCACCCACCACCTCCATGTCCTTCCTTGCCATTTTTATAGTGTTTATTCAGGGACAATAATATCCCACTAATTCTATTTACTGTTCCACCATGTTACTGGATGCTCTCACTTCTTGTATACTATTTACCAAAATATGCTCACCAGCTTTTTCTTTAGTGATGCACCAGCAGTCAACCCTTGTTTGTACTCGACAGACCAGTTACCATGCAGTCAAGAGATCATCACAAAACCACCTTGGTATTACTAATTGTTGAATACCCCAGTACCAGCCCCAACACTGTGCAAGAAGATAATCAGTTCCATACAGAAATCAAGTCCCTTCTAAGGCATTGTATTATTTATCTTGCCCAAATATGTTCATTCTCTGTAATAGCAGGAGAGCAATCAGCATGGAGGCAGGACCTTTCACCAGTTCCTGAAAGCCCCACATAAAAAACTCTCTGCTTCTCCAGGGCAGCCCCTTATTTAAATCATTTAAAAAATCTCAATGCATCTTACCAAAATTTCAAGTTGAAAGCGACATAAACCAGAAAAAAATAAAATCAACAGAACTGCATTTTTTTTAAAAAAAAATCCTCAGAGGACAAGCCCTGTTCTTTAAGAGCCTGGAACTCACTGAGCCATGTGCATGCGTGTGCACGCACACACACCCTTCTGTCCAGCAGACACAGTCATACATGCAAGAGTGGGTGCAAAATAAAGTATAGCCCTACTGTGGAGGAATGGGATTAACTTTCCTGACTTTCTTAATCTACTAACGAATTTGAACAGGGGTCTAACTCGCCTGACTCCTTATCTTTTTCTTAAAACTGTCATGGGAACCCTCTCATACCAGCAGAAGTAAATCTATTTAGTTATGATGGTTATATATGGAATGGTTATATATGGTTATATATGTAAGTATGCCAATGAATACCAGTTGCTAGGGAGAAACAAGGAAGGGTTAATGTCTTCATGCCCTACTTATGGATTTCCCAGAGGCACTGCTTGCTGGAAACAGGATGCTGGAAACAGGATACCCTTTAGTCTGATCCAACAGATTTCCTCTTATGCTCATGAGATGTGGTCTCCTCTCAAACTACCCCTTAATATGTATCTGTGGCTAACTTCTTAGTATTCCTATTGTAGCCAACTGGGGTTAGAAAGCTTAGGTATAATAAAGGATGTATAGCTAGCTTGCAGTCCCAAGGTTATTCAATCCAGCCAGATGACTCCACCGTAACAGAGTAAGCAAGCTACAACTACAGGTAATTAAAAAGGTAAGAGGATAACACACAGAAATTCTACAGTAATTTGTAAAATATGTATAGGAGAATCTGAATTCTGACAGAATCTTGGCAGGAAATTACTCATATGAAAGGCAAAATTATTAATAATCTTAGTTATTTAAAACTGTCAGTTTCCATTAAAGGTATTTTGGAATACAAAGGTGACATCTGTCATATAAGGAAATAGATCAGGACCTCTGTTGAGAGCCTAACTGCGGATCAATACCATCTGAGGTTGCCAACTTCTTCAGTGCAACTGTGGTAACCAGTTCCTTTGAGCAAGGAGGTGTCCCAGGTAATTCAAGTTAACTTTTGACCAGAGTTGGAGCAACAGCCAGTTAAAATCCCCATCTTCCCCTTCCTTGCTCTTGGTCAAAGGATGTAACATGAAAGAACATGTGGGAGAAAAAGTCACTAAGCTTAAAAAACAAATCTGTCAAAACCCAATTCAAATTATGAAAGGTTTATTTACGATCAGAAAAAGATTTAGCGAAGTGGCATCAAACATAAAACAAAAAAGGTAGTTTCTAATTAGCTTAAGACATTATATCTTTTAACACTGTAGATCCATATTTCCATCCTAAAGGTAAAGATCAGCCTAACATTTCCAAAGCTAACAGATGTCCATAACAACGAGAGTGAGTGAGTGGGCGAAAGACAGAAGGAATCTTTTGGGGCAGTATTTTGAGACCTGAAGTTGAACATATTCTGCACATATACATTTTGACAATTGGAACCTTCTATAATACCACTGAAAGCTACTGCAAATATTTATAGTTATTTTTCTGTGGACATTTTACTACTACATTTCTATACCGCCCTATAACCAAAGCTCATTTAGTAGAGATATGCCTGCTGTTTTGTTCCCAGTGAACAGCAAAACACTGGATTACCTTCTTAATCTTCTGCTTAATGCAAGTAGACTTAAGTGTTTATCATAGTATGAACATGGAGTGTAGGTAGAAGCCGTGACTTATAATTGTTTACTACTTTTTATACACTATTTATAGGCTGTCCTGTAAATGTAGTTCTCAGGACAGTTCACAATAAGAAATAAAATAACTTTAAACTGAACAAGTATAAATACAGCATAAAAACAGTTGCATAGAAGAAAAACATTTTAAAATTACAGCATGATGGAGATTAGGGCTGTGACCGGATCCAGAGTTGGATTCCGAATCCGGAGCGGATTGGGCCGGATCGGATCTATGATCCGGATCTGCTCCGGGTCCGTGCAGAGCCCTCCCCCCTCTCCCCCTCCCTCCTCCCAATCACCCTACTTACCTGAAGCCTCCTCCTTGCCGTCCTGCCTCCTTGCTGTGGGCTGCCGCTTTCCCGCTCGCGCCGGGTAATGATGTCACCTGCTGCGACCAGGAAATGCAGCGCTCTAATTGGTTAGCGCGCCGCATTTGCCGGTCGCGGCGGGTGACGTCATTACCCGCTGCGACCAGGAAATGCGGTGGCCCACAGCGAGGAGGCAGGACAGCAGGACGATAGCAGAAGAGGCAGCAGGTAAGCAGGGCGATTGAGGGGGGGAGGGAGTGGGGAGAGCGGGAGGGAGGGCTCTGCATGGACCCGGAGCGGATCCGAGGCAGGTTGGATCTGGCCCGATCCAACACGGATCAGATCGGGCCCGATCCAGACCTCCCAAATTGGGATCCAAATTGGATCGGGGGCCATGCTCAGCCCTAATGGAGATAGCTTTTACTATAACCAATCTTGAGTACAAAAAATAATGGGTATGGCAGAATGGAAAGATTGTTTGTTTTTAATCTATGCAGAAAGCAATTACTTATTCAGTTTTTTCACCCAGCAATTCACATTTCCCCCATTCATAAATCCATAAATTGGGGAAAACAACAACTACTCGTCTGATGTCCTGTCCTAAAAGAAAAACTATACAATACCTTTACAAGATATGCCTGAGATACAAAGGGTTTCAATACACTTTCCTATTAGTCATGCAACTGGAATTACTACTTGTGCATAAATTGAAAAGACTATCTTATTCTTTCAGATGAAAAGTTTTAGACTCACTTCAACACTGTACACTCTACTATTGCCACTGCCTTATTGTCTAAATCACCAATTATAAGAAAAAATGGACTGTTCTACCATTAAATCTACTCAAGATGCAGTCTGTGATTTATTTTGCCTCCTAAATAAAGATCCATTACTTGTATTATAGTCCATTGATATGTTTTAAATACTCAGTAAATAAGATACAGAAGAACTGTGAAGACTCAACGGGCTTTTATCTTTATATTTTTATTCAACATGTTTTCCTGTAATTATGTTTTATTGCATATTATGTATGCTTTAAAGAGAAAAAAATATTTATTTATTAAGCAGAAATCTGAAAATAAATTGGGGGGGGGGGGAACTACCAGTATATGCTTATACACATCGGTTAAATGGAGGAGAATCTCAGTTTTATTTTTAAAATTAAGTTATAAAATAAAATGCTAAGAAGAATGTCCAACTGTCCTATCAAACTGAATCATAATTCTGCTACATTTTTATAAAATATAAACTCATCCTCTGGAATTCTATTAAAAACATTTTTTCATTATAGCAATCCTCTTTGGGATCTTGTTGATGTTGTTATAACAAATTAACAAGCCTGAGTATACCATAAGCCAAATATACAAATCAAGGACTGAAATTTTAAGGGTATATCACAAAACATGTCTCACACGGTACTAAAAATAGGGCTGAGTAACTTTACGCACAACATTACAAGTTCATCTTAAGTAACCATCAACACTGGTTGAATGTTCAGGAAGGACTGGGACAAGCATTTCCAGGAAGCATTAGGCAAGATCTCTTTGAACTGCCGAAGATGAATATAGGAAGTATGTCCACTGGCAGGACTGAGTTGTGGGCAGAGCCAAGAACTGCAAGACATGCCAGTAAGGACTAAAAAGCAAGTCAGAGCTGGAAGACAAGATCAGGAAGCAGGATCAAAGAATAACAGAGAACACAGGAACACACCAGAATTCAGAAAAGCCTTGTTGGTCAACCAAGGCTCTGCTGGAACAGGACAACTTACTCCTTCCTGCCAAAAGAATCCAATGGTCATCCTGGGTCAGCAGATACTTCACTGAGAAGCTCACATCTGCAGCTGAATGGCTCACCATAGCACAAGACATCCACACCACCAGAAAGGCAAAGAAGGGCCATCCAAAGACAAGGTAAACGTCAGGTCAAGGTCAAAGTGGAGATCTGTCACACTGTAAGGACAAGAGTGAACCAGATGGCAGAAGGCCAAGCAGATAGACAAGCCAGAGGATGCACGGGTGAACAGACAGGCAAAAGCAGGCAGAGACATACAGGATAGAGACAGTAGGATCAGATGCTTGATGTAGCCCTGGCACACACCCAGAGATGACTTGCAAAAATTTATAGCCAAGTCTAGGACATGGGAAATCCACTGGTTACTGGCATGATGGAGCCATGCTGGGAACAGTCTCTTCCTCAGTGGCTAACTATCCAGGAGGTGCCAGATTTCTAGTCTGAATCTAAATGATCTTGACTATCTCTCATTCTCTTTTAACGAATTGGTAGCCAACATGAGAGGGTTAATCCACATATTATTGAGCATCCTCATTATATTATAGCACCATCTACGTACATGGTGCTTTTCAAATTCAGGTTTCACAGGCCCCTGCCATAAGAGGCACCTAAAAATAGGCACAAGGGAAGCAGAGTAAGTGGAGAGAAACAGATGCAGGAGAAAAACAGGAGAAGAATATGATTACTTTAGTTACATATACTTCAACTTAGGGCCAAACTAGACATAACATTAATTGTATGAATGTAATCAATGTGTATATTTTTGTTATGCAAACAGCAGCTGTGGGGAAGCCTGAGCAGCTTTAGGACATTGCAGGGGTAAGAGTTGCACTCCCCCTTGCCATGCACTCCCATGGTCCAGAGCCTGCTATTATATTTGTTATTTAGATAACAAAAATGTGCACATTGACTGCATTCACACAAGTAATATCAAGTTTAGTTTAGCTCTCATATGGGCACTGCTTCAGGGGGAGAGACGCTGTGCCATCAAGGGTAAGCTATTCCACCTGCTCCCCTACCACCACCACCCCATGCTTGGAGACTTTAAAAGCAAGGCTGGAGCTGAAGGTTGGAGGCATTGCTTCAGGGGGAGAGATGTTATTCCAACCAAGTGGTGTGGGGGGTTTTTTGTGTGTGTGTTTTCCTTCTTCTGTTTTGCTGTAAACTAGTATTTAGTATATTATGAAGTATTATTATGATATTGTTGTTTAGTATATTGTTAAATATTGTTGTAGTATATTTTTCGTTATATTTCTGTTGTAAACTTGCATTTTGTAAACCACCCAGAGAGCTTCAGCTATTGGGCGGTATATAAATGTAATAAATGAAATGACTAGGGTTTTGTTCTAAAGAATTCTAGCACCAGAGTTTCTAAATATATGAAAAAATTAAGTTGCCTACTGTTGAAGGAATGGATAACTATCCATAGAGGCAGCATTTCCAGTAGAAAATATTTAACTGGAAAATAACTGGCCAGTTGTGAACACAGAGTAGTACTTGCTAAAGCATGGGTGGGCTTGCAGGCCTCCAGAAGTTTTGGCCCACAAATCCCATCAGCCCTAACCAGCATAGCCAATTCTGAGGTATGTATGCCAAACATGTGACCACATGTTGCCCATCCCCCCTCTGCTAATGTTGTACTATGTCAGACCACCATTATTGTTGCCATTGCATGACAAATTCAACATTCAACAGCAAGTGACAAACTTGTTAAAAAGTTTTCCACATGGGTCAGCAAGGCCAACATTTACCCAGAGTAATATTCAAATAAAAAATAAAATAAAAAACCCTCTCCCCTCTATATATTTGATTTTCTCCTCTGAAATCAACATATTATTCTCAGACAGACCCAGGGAAAAATAGTTTTTAAAAAGCACAAAGCAAGTAGAGGTTGATAACAGGCTTCAAAATAGGGCTGAAGGAGGCAGCTACAATGAAAGCATCTGGGGAAACAGAGGAAGACACATGGAAATAGGCAATGGGTGAGGAAGAGATGGGTCTAGAATTAGATTTTGGGTCAGAATAATACTCTTTGAAAGCCACATAGCCAACTAACATGAAACTCAGAATGAACACTTAGAACCGGCAAAAAATACATAAGGCACAATCTAGCTATAGTTATGCTCCTTCGAGTGCAATCTTACACATGTCTACACAGTAAGCTCCATTCAGTTCAATGGGTCTTACTCATAGGTAAAAGCATATTGGATTCTAGCCATACAGTGCCATTAAATTTCATTAAATTATTCCACTGAAATATCTAGCTTCAATCTAGCTTTCAAATGAAATAACTAAGGAAAGGGAGGTGGGGGTGAAATGAACATTGAACTGCAAGCCTCTGAAGCATCATAGAGGTTTTTCTACTTGTCAGTTAGAATGTTGACACTAGTACAACCTTTATTCTACAATGTCAGTATGATTGGATACGTTATAAGTCTATAATAAGTTTGCAAGGATCACTTGTGACAATATGCCTTGACTTACCATATCCGAAACAAACATATTCCTCAGGATAATAGTGTGTATACATGGCACATCTTTTTTATTTTAATTGGAATATGAGCACCTAGAGTAGAAGTGGGGAAATCCCATGGCCCTCCAGATGTGGTTGGTCTCCCATCAGTACCAGCCAGCATGGCTAATGATAAGGGGTAATGTGAGCTGTCAGCCATCATCATCTGTTATATGCCATAGCCCCCATCCATGTGACCCCTACAGATCTCAAGACTTAGTTATGCTTACTTACTAAATCAATGACATTTACTGGTAAATATCAATACTACTGTCACTACATGATGGTTGCAGGAAGCATGGAAATTTCTACCTCAATTCCTGTCCTGGCACCACTTTGTCAGGTTCTGATCAAGAATATCTAAAATATTTAGGTGGAGACCAAACTAGCAAAGAAGTGAAAAAATTAATGAAGTAGAAGCAAACTGTTGCTGGAACCTCTGTACAGACTTTCCATGCAGTCTGTGTACAGCATATTATTAAGTGATTAAAGGGGCCATTGCTCTAACTTCCCTTGGAATAAAAGCAACATCACGTTGCTCCCAGTCGCAGGAAAGTTGCTGGATTTTTTTTTCTTTAAGCAGGGTTTTTTCCCTTTAAGACAGATATTTCACAGCTGAGTGAGGGAGTTTACTGTAGATATAACCAGTTCACTAAAAATAGAGCAGGTGTTGTGAATCTATAAATAATTTCATGCAAAACACAAGCAGAAACCAGAAAGCTTAATTATGCTAACGCTGGATGTAAAACATGTTGCCAACATATGCACACAGAATGCAAGGGGAAAATATTCTCCCATAATAGTTTTAGTAACTAGTAAAAATGGAAAAAGCTACCACTGCTGGAATCATGATCATCATCATCGACTTTATTCCAAAGGCTAGATTCCTCCCTCAGATGAAGGCTTCTAAGGGGGAAAGTGATTACATAGAGTTTCCACTCGTATCTACAATGGAGAGGTTCAGCAGCACCCAGAGGAATCCCCTTGTTATTCTGATCAAAAAGTGCAGATAAGGGGATTCCCCTTAATTAGTGATACACTAGGTGATTTGCCTTCCCTGCATCATCCCCAGTACGGGAAGCTGTTGAGCAGGCCAAGCTGCACTTTGGGTAGGGGTCTTTAAGAACATACAAGTATAAGAAGAGCCATCCTGGATCAACCCAAGGATCAATCCATCCTGGATCGACCAGCTGTTGACTAGGGACCCACAAGCAGGACACGGTGCAACAGGCCACCCATCACCCCAGTGAGGAAAGGCACAGAGCAGGTGAAGTAGAGGACTCTACAAGTATTTGGAAGAGCAGCTGGTCTTCCCAGTACTGCCAAATTCCTTCTGTGTGGTGCTCCTATGAGAACAATTCATAAAGGCAAAATGGGTGGGGCAATGATATCCACAGACATGGCCACAATGGAGTGCCCATAAGGGGCAATTTGGACACCACCTCAAATTGGTTCCCCACATCTTGTCTATAGTGAGTCTAACAAATTAAAAAGTAGCAGTAGCCACACAGTTATATCAAATAGTTTCATTATCATAGAAACATAGAATAGTAGAGTTGGAAGGGGCCTATAAGGCCATCGAGCCCAACCCCCTGCTCAATGCAGGAATCTCCCTGAAAGCCTACCTGAAAGATGGTTGTCCAGCTGCCTCTTGAATGCCTCTAGTATGGGAAAGCCCACAAACTCTCTAGCTAATTGGTTCCATTGTCGTACTACTCTAACGGGCAGGAAGATTTTCCTGATGTCCAGCCAGAATCTGGCTTCCTGTAACTTGAGCCCATTATTCCGTGTCCTGCACTCTGGGTTGATCTAGAAGAGATCTTGGCCCTCCTCTGTGTGACAACCTTTCAAGTATTTGAAGAGTGCTATCATGTCTCCCCTCAATCTTCTCTTATCAAGGCTAAACATGCCCAGTTCTTTCAGTCTCTCCTCATAGGGCTTTGTTTCCAGCTTGTCTGCATCCTTCTTGATGTGTGGTGCCCAGAACTGGATGCAATACTCAAGATGAGGCTTAACCAGTGCCAAATAGAGGGGAAACAGTACCTCGTGCAATTTGGAGGCTATACTTCTAAATACATCCCAAAATAGCACTTGCTTTTTTTCACCCACATCACACTGTTGGCTCATATTCAGCTTGTGATCTACAACAATTCCTTCTTGCTCATAATATTGCTGAGCCAAATATCCTCCATCTTGTAACTGTGCATTTGGTTTCTTTTTCCTAGGTGTAGAACTTGGCATTTATCCCTATTAAATTTCATTCTGTTGTATTCAGCCCAGCGCTCCAGCCTATCAAGATCACTTTGAAGTTTGTTTCTGTCTTCCAGGGTATTAGCGATCCCACCCAATTTTGTGTCATCTGTAAATTTGAGAAGCATTCCCTGCACCTCCTTGTTCAAATCATTAATAAAAATGTTGACGAGCACTGGGCCCAGAACTGAGCCCTGTGGTACCCCACTTGTTACCTCCTCCCAGTGTGAGAAGGTACCATTGATAAGCACTCTTTGAGTCCAATTTTGTGCTTGACAAAAAAGATTATGATCCCACCTCCCTAATTTCTCCACAGTTCCTTATGGTTAAACTACATAACACGTTAAATATGTATCATGCAGCTTTACACTAGTTGAAAAATGTACTGCTAGTATATGGGCACAGCTATAGCATCTGGACGCTTCTTAGTTATTTTATAAATTCTTCGCTATTTGGTTCTGTTTTACTGACTATAGTAACAGTCCAGAAGTTGACAGGATACTCTCTACCACATGGAAATCTGCGGAAAGATACTCTCAGGATTACACAACCATGATCTGACCTGAACTACCACATCTTCAGACCAGGCCTATTCAGCCTTCTCCTTTCTAAAAAATATTCTTGCTGAAACCTGCTTCAAAGTTTGCCTGTGTGTTTTTCTTCTATTTTGTGTAGAACTGATATTTTCTTATAATGTGATCTGAAATTTCCAATAAAAAGATTTACTTAAAAATGTAGACTGCAATTTATCTTCTCTTTCTTTTTTACCTATAAGTAAGTCTGTGAGGCCTCAATCTGGAATAAGTCCACTATGTGCACATATTGGAAGTTTAAACTTTCCCTTCCTAACCATTTGCTTTCCTAAATACATCCACCCACCTAAAGAAAAAAGGCAGCCCCTTTTTTATATGAAGGAACATTCAGGCAGTCAAAACCCCATCTCTGTCTGAACACAAAAGGAACACTTATTGCATGACTCTACTAATATATATCTCAGCTTTCAGTATGCATACATTAGCCTCAATCACTGGGATGATCCTAGTGGTCTGAAGGCTAAAATGAATAAGTGCATATCAGCATCCATTGACCCTACTGCACTGGATCTTGTCACCTGACCATAAATCAAACAGGAACAACAAAAAAAGTGAAAGGTTTCTTTCTGTATGAAAGACTTTGTATACCTACACATAGGCCATGTGACATTCAGATGACCATACAAAAAATTGATCACACAAAAGTAGGCACTTATACAAATCCTTTTCAATTCCGGGTTGAAATCAAGCCAAGAGATAAAGATTCAGGTACATCTTATTGGATAAGCAGATTACTTCTATTCTGAGTTCTAATAGCTTCGTACTACTGAAAGCAGGTTCTCAAAACATAGGGTACGATGTAGCCAAAGATAAACACATTTAAATTCCCGCTTATTTCAACAGGAGAGTTAAATATATTCTTAAATATTTATATTTATTTATGTATTTATTTTAATTTCAATACTATATTAATATTCCCTGGGCAATTTACAAAAAGAATACATTTAAAAGTAAATTTAAATTAAATCAAATCAAATCATAGCCACAAAATAATCAAAACGATCTTGTGGTACCTTAAAGACTAATGAACTGATTCTGGCATAAACTTCCACGCATACTGTCCACTTCATCAGATGCATCTTATGAGGTGGACAGCATCCATGAAAGCTTATGCCAGAATATATTTTTTTTAGTTTTTAAGGTGCCACAAGTATCTTAGCTGTTTTGGCTGCAACAGACTAATGTAGCTACCCCTCTGGCAGATAATAAAAAGCAGCATAAAACAGTTAGCAGGATTAAAACTGCATCCTAAAGCTCAGGAAGATTAAATAGTCTTTTCATAACTCTGAAAGGACAATTAAATAGCATCAGATGAACCTCTTGGGGAGAGTTTCTCAACTAGGGTACCATCACTGAGAAGATCTTTCAGTGAAGAACTTAAAGTACAGGTAGTAGACAGATGATCCTTCAAGTACCCTGATTCTATAAAGGGCCTCAAAGGCAGTTCCTCATCAAATGGGAGTGACTGCAGAAGGACCCAAACCATTTGGAAAAGCTCTGCTGGATAGCACTGTGAGGATGCAGTGGTGCTCCAAAATAATAGTTTCTTTCCTACACCACAGCACCCAATAGGCTCAATAATGAGCCTTCACTGCAAACTTTCTATTCCTTACACTCGAGCCACCTTCCCACTTTGTTTATTTCCCACTGCTCCCCAGAAAACCAAAGAGCAAAAGAAGTGAATGTCAGGACCATCACCACATGCCACCAAGCACCAACTATGCCAACTAGGAACTCCCCCAAGGGCTCACTGGAATCCTGTGATTTCCATAAGCCTGCTGGGGCAGACAATCCTAATTGGTCTCCCCACAGCTGTTATGAGTATAAACCTCAACAGAAAGTAATATAACCATGATAAGAGACATAGGAGTAAAATCCCCCACTCCTAGACCTAGATCACCAGTTTGGAAAACAAAGTAAAGACTGTGTGTCTTGAGCAATGTCTTGAGCAATGACAATCCCATGATTTTCATGATGGCCATAAAGCCCTGACTCCTGAGTCAACCTGTCTCAGCATAAATAATATCCTGGGAATCTTCAACACCAAACTCAAGACACATTGTCAGCTTAGGCAGAGAGACTGCTGGATAGTGGGGTAGATGGTATACCAGCAGAATCCCTAATCTGTCCCAATTACCCACACAAAACAGAAACACTTGAAACTGAATTTCAGTTAGTCAGGAAGTCCGGAGAGGGAATTCTTAAAGAACACAGCAACAAGCCTATGCAGGTACTGAACTGAATACCTATGCGGACACAGGTGTGAGAGATTGATCCTGTTCAGATGACACAATAAATCATGGTTAGACTGCTAACTCTTTTGCAGCAAATGGTTAGTGAGTGTGTTTAAACCATTGTTATGTAGCCACCAAGGCTAGGGATGGTTCACATGACATGCTAAGCCATAATGTTTAGCTCAAAATGCTTAACTACCATGGCTTAGCATGTCATCTGAACGGGTTCATTGACTCCACCAAGTTCATTCTCTGATAGATGTTTCTTTGATTTCAAAGGGCTTATACTTAGCAGGACTGTGTACATATTTTCTAAACAAGCACAGTTTAACCAATACCTAAAGCTTCATACATTGGATTGCTTCAGTTGCAACTAAATCCTTAAATCTACTGATTCGTTATGTTTAAAATTTGTGTTATTTGTTAATCACTCAATATTTCCTTGTGTGACTGTTACCTTCCTCTCAATGCTATAGATACATTATACAACAGAATGAATTCAATTACCCATTTTTCACTAAAAGGCCTTTTACCTATACCATTTCACAGAAATTTGAAAACAATATCATATCAGCCTTTCCTTATCTACTTGAAGTAATCACACAAAACATGCAGCTATCACAAAGCTCTTAATAGTCACAGCTACACATCTTGAAGTTAAAGAGACTATTCTAAATTATGCTTGAAGCACAATTCACACACACCTTTGTGTGCCATGTTAGGGGCTTTTCTACTAGAACTGGCACATAAATGGGACACAAACAGTATGCCCATTTACTAAAGATGTCTTCCTTCAGAAAATACAATACTATTTGATGAATATACTATTATTAAGTAACACAACAACTTAAGTAATCTAGTTCTAAATATTGCATTATTTATTTCATTTTGGAAGCAATATTCACTAATAGTCCAGAGCAGAGATCAGAATGAATCTAACCCTCTGACCATCAGCTAGCTGGCCCCTTAATGCCAGACTAGAGGCAGGAACAGTGTTTTTTTTTAAGCTTACAGGCCCAGAACACAAACTGCTTATGCACAACCTTGACATTTCACTTCACACACCATCTGCATTCCAATTAAACATTTTATCAGAAAAAAGCTTTCATTTTATCCTCTCTCCACCTCAAAAATTACTGAATTCCAGATAAGATATTCGAAGAGAGTTTCATACAATGCAGCATTTTATACAGGAACGCTTCAAGATTACTTTCAGAGAAGCAATTCACATGGAAAACCTTCGATTAGAATTGGTTATTTTCATAAATGCTTTTCACAGGAGAGAGAAATCTAAAACAGGAATCTAGCATGTTCCGTACAAATCTACCCTTGAAAAAAAATCCACAAAGGTTACTAATTTTGGGTTGCATGTCTTTGCTATCATGGGGACAGTATCAGAATTTATTTTTAAAATGTGAAGTTATAAATCTGTCTCCTTAAATTGGCAAAACAAAGCCAAAAAAAATGTAGTAGTAGATATATTATCCTTAAGTGATGAGCTAAAAGTATGAAAAGCTTTTAACAAACGGAGAATGTATCAGATGTAAGGGGCAGGGGCTGCCTGCATGTTTTGAGGATCATCAGCACAGGACAAACGTATTTGCCCATTGAAGAAAGTCCTGTGAAAATATCAGAAAAGATGGAGGCAAATAGTGAGGTGAATATGGTTCAACACCTATCTCACTCTGTTCTTCCTAACATCAACTATCACCCAAATAAAACAAGGCATTAAATAACAAGGACATGATTCAGTGAAAGTGAGGCACTTATAAGCCCCAATTATTTCAACAGGACATACTGTAAGTCCTATGCATGTTTAGACAGAAAGAAGTCCTACAACTCCTAGTATGCCCCAGCCAGCCATGCAAAGGATCCTGGGGCATCTTCAGCTTACGTAGATCACTGGCTAGGTTTCAATGCACCTTCACAAGAATACAACCAGCACTCTGAGCTTCAGGTAATGCTAAGCAACTACTTTTCAGAAAACTTTGCTTGCCTAAAACTCAATTTTAAAATGGTGTGCATGTGTTTTAACAGTAAGAATATTGCTATAGCAAATAGTTCAAGTCATGTTGCTTCAGATACTGTAGTTTATAACATGGCATTCACATTGCAACTTGCCAGGGAGAGTGTCCCTGGGCCTCTGACAGTCTGATAGACTCTTTGCACTGTTTTTTTGAGAAGCGAAGAAGCAGAAGGAGAAACTCCTCCTCCTCTCCTTCCCCAAACTGAAATGCAAGTGAAATAAGTTGTGTTTATGAGGGAGCATGCTCTGCATCAAAGTGCCTCATTGCCCCATTCCTACTCCTCAAAAAGTTGAGAAGGACTATTAGATCTGATTATTTGTGTACAAAACCATCACATTTACCTATATCCCTGGATATTTTGTCCTCCTCCAGCAACCTTCTGTTCTTCTGGAGAGGCCCATGAGCTGATGTTCCTAGTGCAATCCTGTGTCTAATTGTGAATTTCCCTCTGTGGTGCAAGGTGAAAAGCCTCTAAAGAAAAGCCACAAACCTAACCACAGTTTTGTAGAATAAATTCAAATGGTATTCAGAGAAATATGTTTCCAAGCGGTATGTTTAGAACAGGGTGAAGCACAGCACATCTGAAGAATCAACATCGTTTAGTATTAGGCATAGACAAAGGAGTTGTTTAATAAAAGGATGGAAATTTATTTCATTGTGGATTTTTTCACAAAAGCTTGCCATACACCATGTTCCAGCCTTGAAATACCAATGATATATTCATTGCTTATCATCTATTTTTATAACTATTATGTTCTGGGTTTAATTACTGGTTAACGTCACATGCTGTAATTATATATAAAAGTCTTGTTTTATTTCTTTAAATTCCAACATAGTAATTACTTGATTTAAAAATCTATGTCATTTTGATTAAATATAATTTTCAAATAAAAGCTGAACTGCTAAGTTATTTCTCCTTAATGGCTGAACGGCACTAATGAATTTGGAATTCAACATTCATAACATTTTAAAAAGAGAGAGAGAGAAATGTTTTTTAATGATTAGTAGAAATTGCACCAATTCTGGTATTTTTGTGAAAAAAGTAGAGTACAACAGCTTAAATCCAAAATTACCATTCCATCAGCAGAAGTATAGTGCTGCGGGAATGGAATTTTTGCATCTTATCCTCCTCCACAACTCCCCCATCCCCTACAACTTTGCTCCAGCACACTGGTGGACTCTCTGGTGCAGTTTTGGAGGGTGTATGGTGGGCTGCAAGGAGGAGGCGAGGACATAAAATTCTATAGACCACAGAACATAAGGCACACTCCACAAATATGTTTCCCACAACAAACAAAAAAAACTCAAAGGGGGCACGGTGTTAGTTGTAATGTCAATTATGTTTCACAGTACTAACATATTTATTTCTTTATAACATTTGTATGTCCCCCCCATAAAGTTCTCTGGGTGGCTTACAAAAACCATAAAAGCACTTTAATTAAAAAAATAAAACCATTTTAAAATTGGAAGGCCGAAGACTACATTATTTAAAAGATTTGGGTCAAAACATTTTCATAGAACCATAGAACAGTAGAGTTGGAAGGGGCCTATAAGGTCACTGAGTCTAACCTCCTGCTCAATACAGGAATCCACTGGTGCAGGAAAGGCCACAGGACATGCCAGTTGAAGCTATCTGGGAAGGCTGTTCCATAACCTGACTGACACTGCTGTAAAGCCCCCTGTAGTTAATATACAGAAATGAAAGATCCATAAGAACATTAGATGAGCCATGCTGGATCAGACCAAAGGTCCATCTAGTCCAGCACTATGTTCACACAGTGACCAACCAATTGTCAACCAGGGACATACAAGCAGGACACGGTGCAAGAGCACCATCCCACTCATATTCCCAAGCAACTGCTGCATATAGGCTTACTGTCTCTGATACTGGAAGCAGCACAGAGCCATCAGGGCTAGAAGCCATTGGTAGCCTTCTCCTCCAGGACTTTATCCAATCCCCTTTTAAAGCCATCCAAATTGCTGCCTATAACTACATCTTGCGGTAGCAAATTCCATAGTTTAACTATGCACTGTGTGAAGAAGTACTTCCTTTTATCCAGTCTTAGGCCTGATTCATACAAAACACATTATGAGGATGAGCGAGCGTAAACCACTGGTTTATTCATTCAGTCTTTCCTTTCCCTTTCCTTCACATATGAGGGAACGAAGCTTAAAGCTTCTGCTTATGTTTTTTGGGGGGGAAATGTCCTAATATGCAATTTGCTCAAATCACAGTTAGTTCAAACAAACTATGGTTCAAATCCCACAACTGAACAAGCCACAATCCCCCAAATTCATATATAACAGGAAAATGGTGCGCTCAAACTTTGGCTCACACATGCTCATCCTCACAAAATGCTGTGTTATGTCTGAACCAAGCCTAAGTGCTTGCCACAAGGTGAGTACCAGGCATAAGAACAGTAAAAGAAAACTTCCACGCTCCCTTTGAGACTTTGAGAATGCTTAGCACTAGAATTTATGGTGACAGATGCAATGAAGTGGCTACTCAGCCTCCTGTGCCCTATATTTTGGCTCTTCTAGTAGAGTACAACATACAAATTAGCAGTGCCACAAGATTTCTAATTCCCAAACTTGGTTCATCTAAATAACTAGAGGAACTCAAGTTGGCAACAAGGGACAGATGAAGATCAAAGGCAAATTTGTTTGTTGGTGAAACACTAACCATAATTTGCCAGTTTTGACATCATGGAAAACTATGTTTAGTGAAGACTGGAAAACTGGGACCACCTAGACCAGCCTTCCCCAACCTGGGCCCTCAAGATTTGCTGGACTACAACTACCATCATCGCCAACCAGTATGACCCATGCAGGCTGTCAGAAAACATGTTTTAAAGTTTACTTTGTGAAACAAAGCAGTCTTTTTAATCTATATAAAAAGCATGAGATCCAAGAAAATCAAAACATCAGAACAAACATTAGTGTCTGTGCAATACATTTTCCAAAAATGAAGTTGACTATTTAGATTAGGAACATATTTTTAATACTAACATAAGCAACAACCTTCCTGTTTTGAATCAAGATCATTACTTCCTCACTCCTATCTGCTTAAATTTTAAATCTCTTTAAGTGCTGTTTGCTAAGATACCAAAGAAGATTTATGACAGCAGTGGGGAACCTGTAGCCCTGCAAATCTTTTTGGACTACAATTCTCACCATCCCTGACTATTAGTCATGCTAGCAAGGGCTGATTGGAGTCCGAGTCCAACAACAATTGGAGGGTCACAGCTGTTTTTCTGCTCATCTGCAGCATCAAAATGTACCAGCCTGAACCTAAAGATAAAAAAAAGTTTTTGTTTTTTTGAGCTTGGAAATGAGACACTGCTATAATATGTTTAAAAACCCTAGAACTACCTGAGCTAACTATAGGACACCATTTTATTACTTGGACATTTATTAAAGACTATAAGAAGAAAAACATATTAGAGTTGTTCAGTTTCCAATAATTTATCTCTCTGATGTTTGCAGCCTGAATAAGTCCAGCACAAGCTGATATCTCAATATTTGATGTCAACTCTGAATGAGGTTTCAGAACTTATGACTTCGTAGTGGCTGGCTTCACACAACACGCTAACTCACCCACTGTGGATTTGTTGAACCGTGGGCTGTCGCGTTGCCTGAATGCAGCATTTTCCGCATGGTTGCTCATTAACCATGCAGTGCGATTTGTTAACCACCCTTAACAATGCAACAATAAGTCATGGGTTCTCAAGGTTCTTTGTTCGAGAAAAATAAACCATATTGCATGTTTAACGAGCCACCCTGTGGAAACAAGCAGCATTCAGACAACGTGATAATCCACCCTACAGAAAATGCATTGCATTCACACAACAACCCATGGTGGGTTAGTATGTTGTGTAAATCCAGCCACCGTATAGTAAATATTGTAAGCATCACTTTCATACCAGTACAACAATTGCTCAAAATATATGGTTTTGCAACTAACTTTCAAGTTTATGCCTAGCACTGCTCTATTTTTTTAAGACCACTTTGGCAGGCATCACCATATTCATGGTAATGCATGAAAGTGCTGAACAATCTGATGTTCTGAAAACATTGTTAAGATTTACAAGTGGCACCTGCAACAAAATGCAGAATGCTCCTGTGCAGGGTTCTAGACATGCCTTCTCCCAGGATACTCCATTTCCATTCCCTTTCCCCCCCCTCCAAGTTTTCATTTCCTCCCACAAACAACAGTCAGCATTCCATGTCCACAGAGAATGCTTAGTTCTCTCGGTGGTCTCGCCGCCACCATTATTTTTGTACTACTTACCAAGACTCCCTCCCTTTAATGTACACTGTGCATTGTAAGAATCAATGCTCAGAGAGTTTGCTGCTAGTATATAGGATCCAACACGATTAGAAAAGAAGCCTCTTGCATTTTGACTGAATTTAAAAGATTTGGTTTACCTATTGTGAAGTACAAAGCACAAATTTCACCGAAACAAACTGACAAATTTTCTATATTGTATGATAATTTGTGTTTTTAGATTGTTGTTTGTTTCATATTTCTTAAAATGATTTCATGGTTTTAATTTTTGTGAACCACCCTGAGAGCTTCAGATATAGGGCGGTATAAAAATGCAATAAATAAATAAATAATTTCAAACTTGTACAATACATAATGCATACTTATAAAAAAGCAGTAGTTTAGAAGTGTATACATTCTTAAATATAAGACATGAGAAATTAGACTAGCTATGGTACTGCCACATCAACACTACTTTTCCTCCTTCTGTAAGAAAACTGGAGAGAAAACAAGATATAGTCAATGAGCTTCATAATGCTACCATTAATAAATTAGGATTTGTCAGGATGGATGTTTGGTTTACTTCTTATAGGCTGCTGAGTATTTTCTGTATATCCTGAGTAAGAAAGCTATCTAAATCATATGCAGAGGTAATAAACTACGTATTAAGGCTCAATTCATATATTTCAATTCCTGTGCTCCCAGCATTTTTCCACATATATTTGAGATGCACATTAAAAAAATGGAGGCACAGCCAGCAGGATTCTAGAGTTACTTTCAGATCATGGAAAATATGCACTCCAACTCAAAAAAAAATGTGCCAAGACAATAGATCCAGGTTCCTTGAGTAAACATGTACTTAGCATTATAGCCTTATGCTAGAAACCTATGAATGCTTGTTTGGAAGTAACTACCATTGAAATCAGTAAGACTTACTTCTGAGTGCACATACTGGAATTATACTTTTATTCCATCAATTCAGCCTTGCAAGAAAAATGATGATGCCTGGATAAAGGTGAGCTCAAGATTACAAAGCCTTATACAATGTCCATGTGGCTGCTTTCCAATGATGATCTAATCCCATTTATGTCCACAAAGTCTAATTAATGCAGTTGAAACTTCAAACCTGTTTACTTCAAAATAAAGACATCAGCTGCAAACAAGTTAAAATCAGAATGCTGCTTCAACTGAATAGTACCGTATTTTCCGGCGTATAAGACGACTGGGCGTATAAGACGACCTCCAACTTTTCCAGTTAAAATATAGCGTTTGGGATATATTCGCCGTATAAGACTACCCCTCTTCCAACGCACACCAAAGTCACTTCTTTCCACTTCTTTCCAGGGGGAAGGGGAGGGGGGCAGGGGGGAGGGGGCGGCCTGCTCCAGAGTGCTGCGGCCTGCTCCAGAGTGGTGCACCGGGTGATGTCATCACCCGGCGCGCCACCCTGGAGCAGGCCGCGAAGCCCGCTGGCAGTAGCAGCCGGCGCCGGACAGGAGCGGACGTCCCTGAAAGGTAAGCAGGGGGCAAGGGGAGGGGGGCGGCGGGGGCGGCGGGGGCAGGCGGGGGGGTTGTTGTTTTGGGGGGACGGGGGGGACCGGGAGTTTCAGCACCTGGCGTATAAGACGACCCCCGACTGTTGAGAAGATTTTCCTGGGTTAAAAAGTTGTCTTATACGCCGGAAAATACGGTACTATTACAAAGCATTATATGCTCCAAATTATCCTGCGCTTCATTAAAACCCTACACACACCGTTTGTATTGTCTATTATGGTTTTTACTGTGTAACATTGGCCTTCTTTTATTTTAATGGCTTACTGTTATTGAAAACAAGTGATGCCACATCATGGGCAGGTGAAACTAGCATGAAGCTAATGTTTCAATGTTGCTTAATGGCAATTTCACTATTAAAAAGCTATTGATTGAACATCACAACAGTCATTCAAGAAATCAACTTAAATTTATCTGCTGAAAGATCATAAACAAGGAAAAGAGTTTAGATGGGAACAATTCTCAGAGAAAACAAAAAAATGGGCTATAGGTAAAAGTATTGAGTTTTCCTGGCAAAACTATAGCTGGGAGTATACCTGCAACCAATCATAACATAAGTGCTGAATTAACAATGATTAAAGCACCTAAGATATGGCTTCATACCACTACCCTGAATGTGTATATGCAAACTGTACTGATAGTCCTTCAGAAGCAAACTGAACAGGCCTCTTAAAGTTTGAATAAGACTACCAACAGTCTGACAGTAATCTTATCCAAAGTTTTAGATGACGACTGGAGCGCCGATGGCGGAAAACTTAACTTATATCCAACAAGACATGACATAGAGAACATCTTCGTTCCCGTGGGGTGGCAATACGTGCAGCAAAGAAAGCTTTCTTCTCTGCACGTACTGCATCTGCGAATTCATGTCCAGCAGAACTGTTCAGGGTGGTGAGGGGTCTAACGCAGACACCTTCCCAACTGAACCCAATCTTAGAGCATTCGGTAGTTCGCTACGATACCTTTAACTATCATTTCACAGATAAAATCTCTCGGATAAGAGCTGACTTCATTATAGCAGAACTGACAATGGTGTGTCCAGCAACTCCACGAGTACAATTACATAGTTTCAGTTGGTGAGTACTGAGGACGTGGACAAGCTGCTTGGACAAATGAGAAAGACAACTTGCCCTCTCGATCTCTGTCCTTCTTGGTTGGTCGCCCAGGGAGGAGATGCAAGTAGACTACAACTACAACATATTATTACTGCATCTCTTAGGGAGGGGAGTTTTCCAACATGTTTAAAAGAAGCATTAGTATGGCCGCTTCTAAAAAAAGCCCTCCCTAGACCTTAATAACTGCAGGCCAGTATCAAAACTTCCGTTTTTGGGAGTGATCAAAAAGGTGATCAAGAGGGCAGTTGCCTTCCAACTCCAAGCAGTTTTGGATGATACAGATTTTCTAGACCCATTTCAAACTGGCTTCAGTGCAGGATATGGAGTTGAGACTGCTATGCTACGCATGAGTATTGACAGCAGGAGTGTGTCCCTGTTGGTACTTCTAGATCTCTCAGCGGCTTTCAATACCATCGACCATGATATCCTTCAGAAAAACCTGAGGGGATTGGGAATTGGGGGCACTGTGTTTCAGTGGTTCCAGTCCTATCACTCAGCCAGGTTCCAGATGGTGACGCTTGAGGATAGCTACTGCTCCTCAAAGGCAGAGCTGTTGTATGGGTACCACAAGGCACCATCCTTTCCCCAATGCTGTTTAACATCTACATGAAATCGCTGGGAAAGATTATCAGGAGGCATGGAGTGAGGTGCTATCAGTATGCTGATGACACCCAAATATATTTCTGTATGCCTTTGACAACAACGTCAGCTAAGGATAGTGTGTCTCCTCTGAATGAATGCTTGGAGGCGGTAATGGGCTGGATGGGGAAAAACAAACTGAAGCTGAATCCAGACAAGACGGAGGTGCTTACTGTCAAAAGCCCCAACCAAGGTTTGGAGGTGTGTCAACCAGTTCTGGATGGGGTTACTCTCCCCCTGAAAGACTGTGTTCGCAGCTTAGGGGTGCTCCTGGATCCAGATGACAGCTCAGATAGATGTGACGGCCAGGAGTGCCTACTATCAGCTTCAGCTGATATGCCAGCTGCGCCCCTTCCCAGAGTTGGAAGACCTAAAGATGGTAGTGCACATGCTGGTAACTTCGAGGCTTGACTTCTGCAATGCGCTGTACATAGGGCTACCTCTGTGCCTAGTCTGGAAACTTCAACTAGTTCAAAATACGGCAGCCAGGTTGGTCACCGGTACACCTAGGGGTGACCATATTACAGCAGCTTTAAAATCACTCCACTGGCTGCCAATTAGTTTCTGGGCTAAGTATAAAGTGTTGGTTATTACCTTTAAAGCCCTACATGGTTTGGGTCCAAGTTACCTGTGGGATCGCCTTCTCCCATACAATCCACCCCGCACACTCAGGTCCTCTGGGAAGATTTTACTACAGTCAGCAAAAGCTAGGCTGACAATCGTTACCCAGAGGACCTTTTCTTCTGCCACTCCCAAACTGTGGAATGGCCTGCCGGAAGAGATTCGTCAACTTAAAAGTCCCCTGGAATTTAAGAAAGTCGTAAAGACTGATCTCTTTCTGGCAGGCCTACCCAGTTGAATTTGAAGATGTCTTTTAATAATGTATTTGTTTCATATGCTTTTAATTAGTTATATATGTATTTTATAGTGTTTTGTATTTGTTGCTGTACCTCGCCTTGCACCAGAGGGAGAGGTGGGTAAGAAATAAATATATTATTATTTATTTATTATTATTAGAAGCCTGCTGATAAAAAAAATCTGAATAAAACTATAATATCACATAAGCAAAAAATAGAAATTGCAAAAAGAAGTTTACTTAGCCACCTTTCCTTGGCCCACAGATGCTTTCTGGAATTCTAAGCATCTCAGATTGTGTTTACAACAAAGGTTTCTCTCATGGTGTACCTGCATTAAGTGCAAATACTTAGATGTATTTTTCCAAATACAAGGAAAACTTAAAAAAGATCATTGCAATAGATTGGGAAAGGATTTCTGACTTCTGTTTACAGTGGCAACAAATAGTCTCTGTGCCCCACCCCCAATTAGACTGTTAGAATCCCTGATCTTATGTAGATTTGTACAAATTATCCTAATGTATAGCTCATAAGATACAGTAGGTAATAGGCTCCACCCCTCAACCACTATACTGCATCTAGATCTGATTGGCGGACCTCAGCATTTTCATAAAAAATATAGCAGATCCCACAAACCTGAAATCTGCCCATCTCTGCAGTAAGTAAGTGGAAAAACTTGAAGATGAAGCATGTGCATCAGTATTTGAGATTGTCAGAACATTTTAATCTAAAAAAAATACAACTCTTACAAAGTGTTCTACAATTTTACTGAAAAGAGATTAACAGCTTAATCCAATTTATTATTATTAGCAACATTACAGACTTCAGTATATAGGGCAATTGTGATGGTCACTCATTGAGGCTAGGCAAAAAAAGCAGTGAATGAACTTGAAACTATATTTATGAAAACATGTATGAAAAAATGTATTTATAACCTTATTTCTTTGCCCACTTTCTTTCACTTATTTACTAAGTTTGGAGATTCTAAGATCTCCATTTAGCACTCTTCCTCATCACCACCTCTGAAGCAAAAACACACTCACTACAGGCATCACATTTTGAACCCATCTGTATGCCTAACGCCTTTTGTAAGTGTCAGACTTGTCGTCTTTTAGTTCTATGTCGCAACTCAAACATAAATAAAAATATACACATTGGAGGACATTTTAAAAGCTATTAATAAAGACATGCCAAGATATACTGTAAACCCTGTAGCATCTTACACAAGAATAGTAGAATTATAAATGGATTAAGACTAACAATTGAGATTACTAATGAGAGGCTTGTACACTTACATCCTAATTCCAAGTATCATCATCTTTGCCTGAAATACTGGAAGAGCATGATGTTTTGTGATTATTTGATTACTTGATTGTAGCAGTAACTACACACAATTCTAACCACATATTCCCCACCACAAAAGTATGGGGCCTGATCCAGGAACTTAACAGCTCAATTATTAACATATTGTTTCCATGATTAGACTGGTAAGATAAACATTTGCAGTAGCATAACTATAAATGCAAAGCCTTTCTTCATTAACTATAAATGCAAAGCCTTTCTTCATGGTTTCCTCAATGTAGTAGCTATAAGTTATGCTGCTGATGAGCCACCACTACTATGAGTGGGTAGTGGTTCTGCAAAGAATGTCAGCATGTGTGAAATTCTGTGTACACTGTTCTGGTTGATTACAGAGGTATGATAAAGAACGGGGCATTTGAACTGGGGTTGCTAAAGATCAAGGGCCAGATATTTATGTGTGCACCATCACCTCACATATGACTGCCTCTGCTTTTGGTAACACTCTTAGGAAGTACACGAGAATCTGTTCTTACTCAAAAATCTAAAAGCCAAATAGCAAGGTAAGAAGCTTGTTTTCACAGCCATGGCTTAAGATCTGCAATAGAAGTACGCTAAATTTCAAAGCAATGTTTGCCTAGGCAGTTATAAATGTAAAGAGAAGAATTTATATTGTATAAACTTGAATGTTTATACTTTCTAAAACACTGAGATTTCCTTAAGTCTGCAAAATTGTAATTGTTTTAATTTAAAAAACAGAGCCAGGAGCAGTTGCATATCTCTGTACATTCAAAGAATATCTGGGATATATAAACATCAGCATTACTATCTAGGCGAATTGCCTGGTATAGCAAAAATGAGTGCTATGCAAGACTGATTGTAATAGTTAAGATGAAACAAAAAATTATGTTAACAGTCTATAGCTAATGTTCCTCAAATACTGAGAAAAATCCCATCTTGATTACTAGAAAATGTTGCTATTTAAATACATGCTACAACTTCAAAGCTTCACAATTAGTTTTAGTAAACATAACTGATTTTGAGGATTTTATTTTTAGCATTTGATTTTTTAGCATAACCCGGGAGAATGGCTGGGACTTCTAAATTGGTAGCCATACACTCAGAGGGAAGGTATTATTGGAGGACTCCAGTAACTGGAAATGGCATGGCACTTCTCTTGAGTACCAGAAGCCCTATCCAAAGTGCTTCAAGTGTCCAAACGTCAAAAAATTGCACACGTATTTTAATTCACAATCATGAAGCTACAAAGATTAGGTCAGTCTGATCTGCAAGATTCTTACTACAGCTTTTAGAGTCTACAGATACAACCACATTTCATGCTCTGTCTGTACATTAACATAGTTGTGCTAATTTCTAGTTTCTTGACCAAATTTTGTTCAACTAAAATATTATACTTATTATAAAATGAGTCATTTCAGTTAACATCTAGCAGTCCACAAGAGCTGCAAATCCAAGAATGTCAAAGATAATTTCAACGTTCGCCCAAATTATACCGTAAAGGTGATAAGTGACTACACACTTAAGATTTAACTACGTTCATGCAACAAATGTATCAATAAAATAATGCCATTATGCTTAAGAAACTACCAGTTGTTTCCTATTGGAAGTGAAAAGCTGTTTAAATTATCATGGTAAAGATTCTATTCTCTGACACATGGATAAATCTGTATGAGAGAGGTCTCACAAAGTAGTTCGGGGGAAACATAACTGACTACAAGGAAGAAAACATATAACAACATTTTTAACATGGTGATTTCTGACTAGTTAATGTTCAGACTGATACAGTCAGAATTATGCACTGTTAATAGCTTTGAGTTATTTTGACAATGCAGCTTGTCTATCTCTGATCAAGTTGTCTAGGCTGCAAAGATGCATTCACACAGAAATACTAGTGGAGATGAAATAGTTATCATAATCACTATTTAAATCCAACAATATGATGAGCATGAAAGCAATAGGGTAATAGTACTATCAAAATTGCTGTAATAGTTAACTATTTATAGCTTGCTTTCACATTTTGAGCCAGGTAAAGAGGTGCAGAGCATCTCTCTGTGATAATTGCTTCTCTGGTCCTTGGACTCCTGTGAATATGCAGCTCTGTTATGTCATGAATCAGATCACAACATGTTAAGCAGAAGGATTATCCTAGTCAATGGGTTTTTAGTTCCTTTTACTATCTACTCAGAAATCTAGACCAAATCATGGGTCAAGTTTGATCATGACATCACTCTTACTTTAACCTTTGTAGTTCTTCAAGCATGGAAGAAATAACTCTACCCATGTCCTTCCTGTAGTCTTTAACAAGTAAGCTTAAATGACTGTTTACCTTGGAAAACTCATTATGATATAGAGAACTATTAATCTAGAATAGACTCTACTACAACTTTATTCCTGTACAATTTGTGAGAATAGCTACCCCATAAGAAGTTGTTACAGCTGTGCACTATTTAAGCAGAAGGCTGGCAGTTTGTCAATTGTGTTAATTGTGCTTAAAGTAGACCCACAGAAATTAGTCAAGACTTACTTGCCTCACTGATTTTAATGAGTGTAATGCATACATGGTAAGTCCAGATCCAGCCCTAAGACATACAAACCTATGGCCCCTTCACTAGGATACCTGTGCCATTAATGAGATTAAAAGACATTCAGAACAGGGAGGCAATGTCAATTTGACCAAAGAAACTGAACAGAGCAGGTATTTTGGTCCACATGTTGAAAGACAATTCAGTATATTCCTGTGGATCCCTATGAATTTGAACATTTTAGATAAAATTTATGACACATGTGTAGATTTTAGGAAGTGTCATGTGAGAGCATAAGGAATCTGCTATGTATTAGTGAGTATCTCTCTCATTGTAACAAACGAGAGTGTAAATAATGATGGAGCTACTGGCAGTTAGAAGGAGACAGAGACAGTGATCCTGTTCAGACTACAAGCTAAGCCATGGTGGTTAAGCATTTTGAGATAACATTATGGCTTAGCATGTTGTGTGACCCATGATTCAGCCTTTAATGCGAACTATTCCTAACCATGGTGGTTACATAACCACAATTTAAACATTCTCACTAACCATTTGCTGCAAAAAGGTTAGCCTGACCATGGGTTAGTGTGTTGTCTGAACAGGCCCAATTAGTGAGAAGTCAGGGAAGGAGGGAGTAGATTTAGGATGGAGAAATAATGACAGGAATTAGGAGCCAAAATTAGTTAGTTCAGTTAATCCGTGAGTAAAATCAGAGACAGCTTGTGAATGAGAAGAGGGGATGTGGTGTTGTAGAACTATAATTAGTCATTGTTCTGAACACTGACCTATAAAATAAATAAATAAATAAATAAATGTTTATACTTTCAAATATCTATTTTCTGGTCTGGGTGGATTTGAAGATTGACATACTTCACTCCACATGCTAAGGATATAAAGATGAAATTCCTACTGCTTCTCTCTATAAATCAGTAGGTGGTGGCAACTGGTGTTTTGGGGAGTCCTGGTTAAAGTCTGGACCAGGGGCCAGAACCTTAAAGGGGAACTGTAATTACATGATAACCACATTAACTTGCTTGCATGATTTGGATCACACCTTTTCACATTTGGCGTAGTATAATTCCTCATATTAGGCAGTGATGATTTTAAAAAAACACACCCACAATCATGCTATTGCACCAGTGATGTTCTGTTTGACTTGGAACACTAAAAAGAGACACCAAAGCAATAACAACTTATGCTACATGATTATCAGCAAGCCCACCAGCTCTTTATAGTTGTATAAAAGTGTTTCGCCTTTCACTAAGAGTATGGCATCTGATTAAGAAAAGAAAGACTTGAAACTAGATCAAAGTATATTTTTGGAGTAGCGTCTATAAAAAGAAACCTAGAAGTAGCACCATAATCTCTCAAGAATGTTGTTCATGCTTTGTTCAGTACCAAAAATATTTTAAAATGAATTGCTCTCATTGAGAAAAACAAAAATGTTATGGTACTCATTACTCAATATGCCCCAAAACAAAGATGGGTATTTCTATACACCACAGATGGCAACCAAAAATAACTTTGTACTTATTAATAATTAGCCATCATTGAAGTCATTACATGTAGATTTCAGAAATAGAACAGCAAGATATGTAACTTTATAAAAATGTTGCCAGTCACCAAAGCAATCACATTTAACCCAAATTGTATTACATTAGCCAATAAGTTTCTATTTTGTTAATGCATTTCACACAATCATACAATTTGTAAAGCTTTGATGTTTTTGCAAACTAGATACAAGCAAAACAAATAAACAAACCAAAGACAGAAGCTAGCAGACAAGTATTCACAGTGATCTATTTGAGAATTCTGAATAGCCAGGTTTCTAGCGAAAACTGAACATATATTCACTTATTTCCAATTCTGGCTTACTGTGAATAAGTTGTGTGCTAGAGTCCAACCTGGACAATGACACTTTCCTCTCACAGGCATGGCCTGTACTTGCTTATGGACAGTCCCGTCCTCCCATCTAAAACAGCTACTCACTAGCAACAGGCCACATAACAAGGATACAAATGAAGGACCAGACCCTGCAACAAAGCAGATGCCAGTTGTACTCATATCTACTCTGAAAATGCTATTAAAGGGCCTAATAATGTCACCCACATCACTTGTTCATCTTCCAGTGTGATATGCCATTTTCTGTCAGCAATACCCCTCTGCGTTCTACATAAGACAAGCAGGCCACTCTTTATAGAAAAGAAAAAATGGACAAAAATCTGACATAAAAAATGGCAATATTCAAATAACAGTGGAAGAACATTTTGTCACTGACTTTAAAGTGGCCATTGTGGAACAAATAAACTTCAAAGGGAGTTTAGAGTGAGAGACTACTGAGTTTCATTCTATTGCCAGATGCTTGAACCGGGATAAAGAATTTTGATCAGTTCACACGTAATGATTACCCAGAAGTCGTTTGAACCATGGGTAGCTGTAATCGTGCAGAACTGAGTTCTAGGTTATTTGCTGTGACATATGAATCCAGACCCCTGGGTTGTTGAGAGAGAAACAACACAGAGTTTTAACCCATGGCTTGCTGCTGGATTAAAACCCTGTGTTATTTATCTCTCAACAACCCAGAGTTCTGGGTTCAGACATCACAGCAAATAACCATCCGTCCCGACTCTATTATTCTACTTTAAAACAAAGTTTGGTGGGATTTTATGCTTTGATTATACTAAAAATATCAGGAAAGAAACCTAAAACTGATGGGATAAGCTCAAACTCACACACACACACTACTGTTACTTGAAGGCAGCAAAAAACTATGGTACAATATTTATTTATTTTAGTATTTATACCGATTACTAACTTAAGTTATCTTGCAGTGCATTTACAAAATAATAAAACAGTCAAGAATAATTAGAGAGGGACAAAGAGCTGCTACTGCACTTCTGAATCTCCGGACCATGGTAGATCTCAGATCAATTATGTTCAGCTACTGAGAAGATATTGTAAAAGTACATGGCTGCAGTTCTAAACACTAGCAGCCAGAACACTAAGGAGACTGGGGAAAAGGACTTCTCATTGCTACACTCTGGCATTTCACTTTGGAAGATGCAAACCATCCAGCCTGATGAGCCATGCTCAAGATCTCAATAGTATTTCAACCAAGCTACTGTGATCCTAGAAATGAGCAAGACCAGTACTAGCACTGGAGATTAAATTGTTTGGTATAAATTTCAACCTTGCTTTTGTATCTGATTGCATCATTTCATTGTAATATTGAATGTAACATGTTAATTCTATACTATTTCTATCCTATTTGAATCTGTTTGAAATGTTTTGTAATGAACTGTTTGTGATGTATTTTGATATTTATTGTGAGCTGCTTTGGGCAAGGTCCACTTTGGAAAAAGTGGCATATAAATTAAACTAAAACACTTTACTAGGAACTAAACCTCACTGAACACAATAGTACTTACTTACAAAATAACATGCGTAGAATTGCGTTGTAAGAGACTGTAAGTCGGAATATATAGTATCCTATTCCCAAAGAAAAGCTATCCATACTTACATTTTTCTATTTATTCCAAAATTAGATCATATCTTTCAATCAAAATCCCAGGTAATTAATTACAAGGTTAATGCAGAGGCTAGGTGCCACTGCAGCTTTCTTCTCATTTTACCATCGCTCATAGATAGCAGTAGACAAATATTAGCCAAGTTTTCATTGTGCAAGGCTGGGAAGAATGTGTTTGGCCACAACATAAAGAACTTCATCAGGAAGGCTTTAAACTGAATCCTATGGGGGAGGGAGACGTAAACTTGGAGGCAACAATGGATGAAGGCTCATGCCCCATAACAGAGAGAACTCTTAATACATGAAGGCAAATACTACTTGAGAGGTATAACTGAAACTTGGTGGGATGACTCCCATGACTGAAATATAGCAATTGAAGGATATAACCTGTTCAAAAAGAACAAAAGAGATAGAAAGGGAGGCAGAGTCGCACTATATGTTAAAAATACTTATTCCTGCACAGAAATACTGGAGGATGATCCTTGTAGCCCCATCAAAAGCATTTGGATTAAAATAAACAGGACAAGGAATAAAAGGAGCATGATAGTCAGAGTCTACTACCGACCACCCAATCAAGGAGAAGGATGAAACTTTTGAAAAGCAAATTGCCAGTATTTCAAAGAAGTGCGCTGTAGTAGTGATGGCGGACTTCAATTACCCTGATATCTGTTGGGAGACAAATTCTGCCAAAAGTGGCACTTCCAAGAAATTCCTCACATGTTTGGCTGATAACTTTCTCCTACAGAAAGTGGAGGAAGGAACTAGAGGATCAGCTATCCTTGACTTGATACTGACCAATAGGGATGATTTAGTGGATAAAGTGGCAATTAAGGGAACTCTAGGGGAAAGTGACCATGTCATACTTGAATTCTTGATTTTAAAGGAAGCAAAACCTGACTGTAGCCATACGCATACTCTGGATTTCAGGAAAGCTGATTTTAATAAACTCAGAACTATGATAGGTAAGGTTCCATGGCAAGTGACCCTAATGAGAAAAGGAGTCCACGATGGGTGGGAGTTTTTAAAAAAGGAAATTTTAAAGGCACAATTACAAACAATTCCAACAAGGAAAAAAGATAAAAGACAACAAAAAAAACTAACGTGGCTCCACAAAAAGCTTAGAGATTACCTGAAAACAAAAAAGGACACACATAGGAAGTGGAAGGAAAGGCCGGCTACAAAAGAGTGCAGACAGGTAGCATAGAAGTGCAGGAATGGCATCAAGAAGGCTAAAGCTGAGAATGAGCTGAGACTAGCAAGGAATGCTAAAAGCAACAAAAAAGCTTTCTTCAGGCATGTGCATAGTAAAAGACAGAGGAAAGAAATAGTGATTTAACTGCTTAATAAGAATGGCAAATTGGTAACAAAGGACAAAGAAAAGTCCGAAGTGCTCAATTCCTACTTTGGCTCAGTCAGCAGGTCTATGAGATGCCCTGGCAAAAGTGAAGTACAAGCTGAAGGGGAAGGATTGCAGTTTGAGATTGATAAACAAATGGTCAAGGAACACCTAATTTCTTTGAATGAGTTCAAATTTCTAGGGTCAGACGAAATGCATTCTAAAGTAATAAAGGAGCTGGCAGAAGAACTCTCGGAATCACTGCCTATTATCTTTGCAAAATCATGGAAGATGGTCAAGTGCCAGACGATGGAAAAGGGCTAATGTTGCCCCTATCTTCAAAAAGGGCAAAAGGAGGAACTTGGGAACTATAGACCAGTTAGTCTGACATCAAGCCCTGGGAAAATTTTGGAGTAGATTATAAAGAAATCAATCTGTAAGCACCTTGAAAACAATGCAGTGATTACTAGAACCCAGCATGGATTTGTCAAGAACAAATCCTGTCAGACTAATCTGATTTCATTCGTTGATCAGGTAACCTTCCTTGTGGACTGCGGGAATGCTGTGGCCATAATATATCTTGACTTCAGCAAAGCATTCTGATCAGCAAACTAGTAAAAGTAGGCTAGATGGAACAACTCTTAGGTGGTTTCACAGTTGGCTGCAGAATCGGACTCAAATTGTGAGGAGGCAATGAATGGGATACCACAGGGTTCAGTTCTGGGCCCAATGTTCAACTTTTTTATTAATAACTTGGATGAGGGGGTGCAGGGAATGCTCATCAAATCTGAAGATGACACAAAATTGAGTGGGATATCTAATACCCTGGAAGACAAAAACAAACTTCAAAGTGACCTTGATAGGCTGGGCTAAAAACAACAGAATGAAATTTAATCTGGATAAATTATTATTATTATTATTATGCTTAGAAATGCCTAGTTCTACACCTGGGAAAAATAAACCAAATGCACAGTTACAAGATGGGGGATACTTGGCTCAGCAATACTATAAAAGCGAGAAGGACCTTGGAATTGTTGTAGATCACAAGCTGAATATGCGCCAAAAGTGTGATGTGGCTGCAAAAAAAGCAAAAGCTATTTTGGGATGCATTAACAGAAGTATAGCTTCCAAATTGCAAGGTACTGATTCACCTCTATTCGGCCCTGCTTAGGCCTCATCTTGAGTAGCGTGTCCAGTTCTGGAAACAAAGCCCTATGAAGAAAGGCAGAAAGAACTGGGCTTGTTTAGCCTTGAGAAGAGAAAACTGAGGGGAGACATGATAGCACTCTTCAAATACTTGAAAGGTTGTCACACAGAGGAGGGCCAGGATCTTTTCTTATTCATCCCAGATTGCAGGACACGGAATAATGGGCTCAAGTTACAGGAAGCCAGATTCCGGCTGGATATTAGGAAAAACTTCCTGACTGTTAGAGCAATATGACAATGGAACCAATTACCTTGGGAGGTGGTGGGCTGTCCCACATTAGAGGCATTCAAGAGGCAGCTGGACAACCATTTGTCAGGGATGCTTTAAGGTAGATTCCTCCATTGAGCAGGGGGTTGAACCCAATGGCTTTATAGGCCCCTTACAACTCTACTATTCTATGATTCTATCGTAGTCTCCAACTTTTATATTAGTAGAAAAGAAATCCACCAGTACCAAACTGTAACATTCATTCTGGAATGTTCATATCTAAACAGAAACAAAATGGCAGATCCAATTTTTTTAAAAAAAATCCTCATCAAATAACAATAAAAACAGTTGCATCAGGTTCATAAAAAGGACATAAATACTGAGAGAGAAATAACTTGTCAACACGTTATTAAATTCTCCAATTCTTCTCATGGCAAGTGAATTTTTAAGTAACTGATAACTGCATATATTGAACCACTGTACACTAATAGTTACAATGTAGGTTATGAACAGGTTTCTGCCACAAACTCACTAGGTGTGGTCTTATTTCTCAGCCCCAGCCCATCTACAATGTGGAGTTAATAATACTGAATTCCCTTACAGGGTTGTTGTAAGGGATTATCAATATGCCATGAGTGAAACACTCTGAACACTTAAAAGTGTTATACAAACACTATGTATTATTTATTCCAGCTTTTTGTACATCGCTGTAAACAGTAATTAATTTGTTTCAGTTTTGCTGTTGAAAAAGCAGACAAGCTTCCAAATTACACTGAACTCTCCCATGCTAGCAGGAAGTAACATAATTTTCTTTGCCGCCATCTCATTTCCCAATTTACACATTACTGGTGTAAGAACATGGAAGCATCAGCAAGGTAATTTATGAAACAGCTCTTACTTAGAGCACAGGTCGGAAGTTTAATGATAAGAGTACATCACATGCTTTGCAACCAGGAAGTCCCAGGTTCACTCACCATCATCTCCAGTTCAAATAACATCAGGTAGCATAGCTGAGAAAGACCACAACTGTCCAGAACTCCACAAAGGTGCTACCACTGCGACTAGGCAGCAAAGGTATAAGGCAGTTTCGTATGTTCCTTTAACACCAAGGCACAAGTGATTGACTTCAGGGGACAATAGCCTAATCACAAGGTATTCAACATGTTACACAACAGTACCTTTAATCCTAACCAATAGCTAGACCACTTCAATGAGCCAAAACATACAACAGCAAAGAATCAGCTGCCTCACAAAGATTTTTGTGTATCTTAAAACCTTGCAAACTCTTCTGTAGCAAACATACCACAAAAGAGTGTTCATGTTGAGCAGAGGGTTGGACTCGATGGCCTTATAGGCTTCTTCCAACTCTACTATTCTATTATTCTATGATGTCTTAAATTGGAACAAGGCTGCACCCACTCTCTATAGCAAAATATATATATAATTGGCATTCAGTCAAGAAGACAGAAGACAAACAGTAGGAAATCTAAGCCATTTAGAGAAAGTACCAGACTCCTGAGAAAACAGGAGTGACATAGCTGTGCTCACTTCCCCCCCCCCTTTCATTTGCACATCCCCTTCTCCCAAATAATTTGGAGTTGTTTCCTACATCCTTTTGCACTGACACAGCTCTGTAAAACAACAACTCGGCCTTTCCTCTCTAAAACAAGCCGCACAGTCACATGAGAGAAACTGAGGCAGATAAGAAAAGTGCTGAATGACATACAATGAAGCATTGGGAGCCGGAGCCAAGAGTGTCCACCTCTCTCAGCTAACGACACAAAGCTGTTTCAATGCTCAGTTAATGGTGTGGGGGAACGTCCCGTGCTATTCCAAAGGAGCACGAAACGCATGCAAAGAGAGAGCCGGAGGACCTACATTTTGAAGCAAACTCCTTCCTAAAGAGGCCTAGTAGTGGAGAATAGGAATGTTGAGCAGACATTAGCCTAATTATACTGACGTCTTTATGAGATCCAAAGAAATCCTCGGCTGGCCGGCCTGCTAAGAAACGCGGAGAAACCCCTCACCAGTTTGGCTATTAAAGTAACCCAAGAGCACCAGCCAGACGCACAAACCACAACTAAAGATAAGACTAGCTGAGAGGCCAACCGATCCCAGCTGGAGCAGCTCCGCACCCACAGCCTTGATAGGGGGCCCAGGGCGGCTGGACACTCTCCCAGACAGGAGGCAGGGCCGCGGAAGGGCCCTGCAGGAATGAACGACAAAGTCCCCCGCCCCGGTCTCGTTTCCTTTTCGGCTGTTTTCGCCTCCTCCGCTGCCGGCCTCTTACCTCAGCTAACATCATTACTCGCGGTGGAAGCCTCCGGCTCTAGCCCCGCCGCATGGTGTGTTCGTTCTCAGCCGCAGCCTGCAACTGCTCTTGCCTCCCACCTCAAGAGAAACGGCGCCAGCCGGCTGTCAACCTCCTCAGCGGTCCCTCCGTACCGCCAACCCCATAACAGCCGCCGCCGCCTCCGCAGGTCGCTCAGGAGAGGCGGCCATCTTGAAAAGGCTACGTGAGACGCCGCCGACGCCGCTCCTGCTCTCTCCGGCGCGACCGCCCATTGGGGCGGTGAGACGCGGGGCAGGCCTTTCTCCCGCCGCGGCTCTTCGCCTGTTGCTTGCCCTATCCTCGGCTTTGTCCTACACAACTTCCTTCGCAGTTTACACAGACACGCTCGCTTTTCTTCCTTCCCGTGTACGGGGCTCTGGCTGTGCAACCCGGGTCTAGAGCGGCAGTACGCGAGAAGGTGGGAGGAAATATGGAAGAACCAATGGTGGTGAAAAGCGTGGGATTTAGACCGTGGAGACCCAGGTTCAAAATCCCGCTCGGTTACAAAGTTTACCGAGATAGTAGTGACTATCTGCCTAACCTCCCTCACAAGATTGCCGTGAGGATAACGGAAGGTAATAAGAAGGCAGGAGTTCTGGCGAGGGGTGGCGGAGCGAGGTCAGACTGCTTAATTGGAGGATCAGGCTAGCAAAGGGGAACGAAGTGAAAGGCAGTAAGACAAGGCGGCACAAGCCTGTTCACTTAGGGAGGCAGTCATAAATACGCTTACTACGGAGTAAGCATCCCATAACATAATAGGACTCACTTCTGTTTAGGATGCTGCTGTTCACGTGACTCATTTAAACTAAACCACATTGCCACACCCACCAAAAAGGCTTGGCACGCCCTTTCAACACTTGTGTATGATGTCATCCAGAGTGGATTTTAATCCACTTCACTAACTGTGTTTAGAACTAGGAACTGGTAATTCTACCAAATCAACCCGTGTGTCAAATTGTATGTTTGGGGTGGGGCAAGGACGGCAGAGTAGAGTAGTAGAGGTTTTGAACCAGAATGTCAAACAAGTTCAGAGGAAGTGGGAAGGCAGCACATGAGTCAGAGGTTAGAGATTTGGAGTGACAGAGGAAGCAGGTTTAAACATTCCAGTTTAGGAGGTCAGTGTATGAGAGTAACAACTTCTTAGGAATGAGGCTTGTGGGTAACTGTAGGAGATAATGGGGTCAAATTAGCATTGGAAGCAAGTCACTACAAATGACAAAAGCAATGATCATACTGCAATAGACATGTCTGGAATAAAATTACCATTGAAAATAACAGAAGCAAAACTGACAGATAATACGATGACAATGCTCACAGAAGAATAAAAGAGTTCAATTACTCTGCTTGAAGTGTGAAATGACCAGATGGCAGATAGATTAGAAATGTACAATTTCCAAATATGTTGAAGCTATGGTGCAGGGGGATATGCCCCACTATTGGACAGGACTGAAGTCTGGGGAAAGCTTAAATATTTATGTTACTTATTTATAAATGTATGAGTCCTGCCTTTCAGCACAAACAGGTGACTTACAGTTAAAACTTGCAAAACTTTAAAAAACCAAGTTAAAACAAATTTAAAACGGTACCAGCAGCAGAAATTGAGAGCAGAAGAGAATCTTAAAAACAGAAATTCCAGGAGCAATGCTGGATCCAGAAGCACTCCCAAGTTGTGAACATGTTCCTTCAGAGGGGATGTCACCCGATCCAGAATGGGTTGTACCTCCAACCCTAGATTAGCTTTTCTATTGACCAACAGTATTTCTGTCTTGTCTGGAATTAGGTTAACCCCCATCCAATGTATCACTACATCCAGGCAAAGATTCAGGACTTACAAAGCCCCCTTGACATCAGTTGACAAAGAGAGAGAGAGATGAGTATTATCAGCATAGTAATGACATCCAACCCCCATACTCTGAAAGACCTCTCCTGGCAGTTCCATGCAAAAATTAAACAGGGATAAAACAGAGGCTATGGGGCTGGACAGTAATCCTCCAGCACCAGCTTCTGAGAGCACTCAGCCATGTAAGATCTAAACCTTTGCAACGCAGTGCCTCCAAGTCCTATAATGGCCAAACGCCCAAAAAGGATACTATGGTCAGTGGTATCAAAAGCTGCTGAGAGGTCCAGAAGGACTAACAGCGTTAATTTCTGGCATGGGTAATCCACCAAAGTTGTTTCAGTCCTGAAACCCAACCTAAACCTTGATTGGAAAGGATCCAAATAATCAGTCTCATCCAAGAAAGTCACCACCACTCATTCTAGGACCTTGCCCAGAAAAGAATAACTTATGTGGCCAATAGTTATATATGCAACAAGTGGGGTCTGAAAAAACTGAAAAACATGTCCCCCCCCCCCTCCTCCCATTTCCACATCTCCAGTCTAGACAAACTGGTGCAATAGCACCTGGGGTGGGTGATATGGCAATATAATTATAATATCTGGAATAAGCTATAACTCAATGTTAAAAATGGGGGATATGTCACATATTAGTTACAAGAACCTCTAGCATAGTGTTTGTCCATTTCAAGTTCCATAATCTGTTGTTAATTTTAGTATGTGCTTGCAGGTGTAGAAACATGGGAAACTGCCTTATTATAAGTCAGACTACTGCTCCGTCTAATTCAGGATAGTCTACCCTGACTGACAGCAGCTCTCTGGGATTTCAGACAGGGGTCTTCAGCAGCTCTACTTGGAGATGCCAGGAATTTATTTATTTAAAATATTTATATACCACTACCTATCTGAAGATTTCGGAGTGGCGAATAAATGGAATAAAAGAATAAAATCGGGGGGAAATCCATTAAAATATGTTTTAAAAGAACAAAGTTCAGATAAAACTGTGGCTTTTCATTCAGGGAAAGCTTCCTGAAACAACAGTGTTTTCAGGAAGTGCTGGAAGGAATACAAGGTTGGCACCTGCCTGACCTCCAAAGGCAGGGAATTCTCTAGAAAAGGGGCGCACCACACTGAAGGCTCTTCTGGTGGACTCCAGTTGGACCATGGGTCCATGTGAAACCACCAGGAACATTACCTTAGTGACTGGGCAGGTTCCTAAAGGAGAAGGCACTCTCTCAGGTATCCTGGTCCCAAGTTGTTTAGGGCTTTGTACACAAGTACTAGAACCTTAAATCTGGCCTGCTAGTGAATAGGCAACCAGCGCAGTTCCCTCAGAAAAGGTGTTTCATGCTGGAAAGGGACAGTTCCCAACAACAGCCAAGCTGCCGCATTCTGCACTTGCTCCAGTTTCCCATTGCAGTAATCCAGCCTGTACCACCATGGACAAGCTATCCCTGTCCAGATAGGCCATAGCTGGCGAACCAGGTGAAGCTGGTAAAAGGCACTCTGAGCCACTGCAGCCACTTGGGTCTCCAACCACAGTGATGGATCTAAGAGTACCCCCAATTGAGCTTGAGACCTTTGGCATGCAAATCAGGAGCTCTACCAACAAGTGGTGACCTTTCTTGAACTATAATTCATGTGTATATGAGCTTACTTATTTATATATGATAGCATGAATATTTGTAGACAGTTTGACATATATTCACGTAAACACTTGCCTCTTTGCTGAAACTGTGCAGTTCCTTCTGACACTATTTCATTTATTTTTATTTTATGGATTACATTTATATACCACCCTATAGCTAAAGCTTAAGGTAGCTTGCAATATTTACAAAAGTAGAACTGGTAAAACTGTTCACTTCTGACATTGCAATCCATTGCACTGCATAATACATTTCAATCTATTCTCCCATCTTCCACCACTCTTTGAAAATGAATGCAGAGGTGGAAAAGGTGTTCTACGTTTGAACAGAGAACTTTTTTAAAAAATCAACTAAATTTCATCCCAAAATCTAAATCTTCAAAGGAGAAATCACACTCTAGTGTGAAGAGAGAAGTTAGGATTTGAACTGAAACATAGAATGGTGTCCTGAAGCATTGGTATGTGTTGAAGTGCAAGTGTTCCTCGTGACAGAAATTAGGACCCAAAATAATGGGTACAAGTTACAGTTACCTAGGTTTAGATTAAATATAAGATAAAACTTCCTGACGGTAAGATCTGTACAACAGTGGAACAGTCCACCTAGAGAGGTTGTGGCTTCTCCATCTCTGGAGGTTTTTAAGAAGAGGCTGGACAGCCACCTCTCATGGATGGTTTAACTGGTTCTCCTGCACGTTGGACTAGATGATCCTTGTGGTCCCTTCTAACTCCACAATTCTATAAATTCTATGACAGTCCCCATAGCCATGTTCCCAAGGAGAATCCAAAAAATGCAAGCAGCTGTGTAGATAGATACTTGTGTTTGTGTATGATGTGTGCATCTGTACACGGCCACATGCACCCTGCGGTGGATAGCACATTGGACTTTGGCTGGAGACGTGAGACTGCCTGAGAAAGGGAAAGAGGTGGATACATTTTCCCAAACAAAAAGACCACCAGCTCAAGGTTTTCCAGGACTTTCTAGCACTATTCATCTTCAAAAGCAGTTCTTTTGTAATGCTAATGGTTATGAATTGTCCATTCAAAACCAAACCAACCACAAGGTCAACAGGGAAAGTTCACAGCGATATATTGTTGCTGGAAAATCAACTTTCCCTTCAGCTACTGTGAGGATTGCAGCTCAGCTGCGATGGAACAGGGAAGTCAGTGGCAATGGTGACAGCAGATGACATCATTCTCTGTGTTAATCAAGAAGTCCTGAGTCTTTGACCCTGTGATCCCCCGATCTACTACACCACTGCCTGAAGGTAAACACCAACTTTCATTCTGATATATGAACCTTTAAAGTAGATATTACATTACAATATCTTTTACTTTTTCCTGCCTCTCTTTGAAAATGGGGGAAGAGGCAGAGCTGGGACTTTACTGTGAAATGTAGAATTGTACTAAACAAGTGTACCAAATTTCACTCTGGTATCTCAGTTTTCAAGGGAGCTATTGTATTACAAACAGGCAAGATGCTGAATGGACTAGTTAAATCAAAAGCTTCACATTTGCTTGGTCAACACCGTTTCTGAGCTAAAACAAAACATGGAAGTGTAAACATCAATGGTGGTCATGTTTAATAACAAAATATTTGAATAAAGTATTGAGAAAATGTTGGTAAGAGAACAGTTTGTGCAACATGTTCAGTGGAAGGATAAAAAAGGGGCTATGGGGAATTTGTTGCTTCCTCAATGTCATATTACCTCTGTACTAGCTGGTAGTTACTTGCACTCTTGTTTCCAATGCTACATTGTAATGCTACGATTATTCCACTGCTGAGTAGTCTACTTGGGGCACCAGATGTGGAAACTGTATTCTTATAAAATAGTGAGGGCTAGCAAAATGTCTTCGTGGATAAATTGGGTTGTAGGTTGTTTCTGAAACAGCACCTGCTGTTCCTGGTAAATCAGCATTTGCCTAATCTACAGATTTCGGTATTTTCTTAGCTGCCTCTTCCTTTCCTTTTCTGTTTGCCCCCTTTATTTGGAGGAAAGGATTATCCCTGCATTGCCTCTGTACAGTTTAAGATGAATTGCTCCTTTCATCAGCCTGTTCCTGTGATCTCCCCTGAGATTTTCAGGATGGCCACTGTAGTGCCTGATTATTTCTGCTGCATTATTCCTATCATTAGCACCTGGGTTAAAATAATAATAGATATTAAACCAACACAGTTATTCAAGAAACAAGCAGCTCTTTTGAGACATTAGCAGTGAAAAGTATTTTGGGAGAATGAAAAGCCACATGTTAAAGAATCAACACAAGCACTGTGTTTTGGATAATACTTTTATTACCAATCTGAGCATGAATTTATGTATTCAAATAGGCATGTCATCTCCAGAGATCTGTAGCTTTTGTCACTTTCTAGCTTGGCTACCACTGGGAGGTGAGTGTATTTCACTGATACAGTGGACTGTGGTGACTCACTGCCAATTTTCACACATGCAGTTTATTTATATTAATTTTATCCCACTTGTCTGTCAAAAGAGACATCCAAGCCAGTTAACAAAGTTCACACAAATATAAAACAATTAAATACAAAATAAAACAAAATGATCAGCCAAATCCAAGTAGCCTATAGAAAGAAGTCACAACAGAAAAAAATTGTGCTATCCTCCCCAAAGCCTTTTGAAGAAGCTAAGTTTTAACTGCTTGCTTAAGAGTCGCACAGTCCTCCCTTGAGAGGGTATTCCATAATCAAGGGACCACAACTGAAAAGGCCCTGTCTCATGTATTTATTTACCAGAAGAGATACAGAGTAGGAATTTGATATTTACATGAGTATTTCAATAGGTATATATGGAGGAATAGTCCTTAAAGTATCCTGATCCTAGACCATTTGGCTTTCAATGTTATATGCTCCATATGGAGAGCTCTGTCCTGTTTACAGGGGTGCTGGGACAGAGGTCCATAGTTCCAGACAGGGCCAAGTTCAAAAGCAAGGTTAGTAGGCAATCCAAAGTAAATCAACAGAAGCACAGGAATAGCAGAGAAAGGTAAGGACCTAGCACTTAGGCAGTGTACTAAAACATTTTCTCCTTCTTCTGGGATTTAAAGGCATATCAAGGCCAAATGGGTCTCATAACTGCCACCTACTGGAAAACAGAAAAAACACAACTAATTCTTACAAGCAAGCATAAATGTGTGTAAATTTAATACATAGGGTTTTGAGGACCACGCTTCTAAGATTCTTAAGTTGGAGAACAGACTGCAAAGAAAAGACTTCAACCCCCAAGCTCTGAAGCTCATTAACAAGAAAGCCCCATTCTGTACTGTACAACCGATAATCCCAGGGAAGATCTATAGTTTCACCCATTCCACAAACCTCATAAAGTCCAGCACCTTCTACCAGGAGCTGAAGACTTTTGAGTCTGAGCCTTCCCAGATCACAGCTGCAGACAATTAGTGCACTTGAGGAAAAGTCAACTTGTGAACAGGGTCTTGCTCACAGGTATCCCTGTCCCTCAGGCGGGCACCTCTGCAGCTAGCTGAGACTTGACCTTAGTTGCCTGCGCTCCCTGAAGCTAGATGGCCGCTCAGCAGCTGTTTCTGAGTCTGAGAAGACTACGGTTGACGTCTGTCCAGGATTGCCCTGATCCACCCCACAGGCAGCTCTTCTGTGATGCTTGGCTCGGGGCGGGGACTCCCTATGAACAAGAATACATAGCAATATGAATATACAGAACTTGTTTTTTAGAAGATGCTAGTCCCGACCAATACGTTCTCATCGTGTGGACTGTACTATTCAAATAACCGTAGAGTTACTTTACTCTCCAGTGTCCAATGCCTGAATTTTTCATGGTCCAATCCTATATTTTCAATATGCCCTCTTTCTTTTTGAGTTCAATAACTACATGTTGTGGGAGGGGAACACTCTCTCCTTTGGGATTCCAGAAAGATTTGTGGTGTTGCAGAGAGAAATGATAGATAGTGCTAGGTAATACAGAGAGGAAATGGAGATTAATGGAGAATGAGCTTGCAAGAAAACACTAAATTGCAGACAAAATGTCTTGGGGGGGGGAGGTTTGACATGCAGCTCAGTTGAGTTAATAAAGATGTCAATTGGCACATCATATTCTAGGATCGGCCCTCCAGGAAGACTGCAACCACTTTAGGATAGTGTGTCTCTCCCCTTCCCCTGAAGTCAATAGGTGTGCCTTAGTAATTTCAGTATCCAGTCATGATACACTAATACTAGACCTCAGAAACTCCCTTTCATAATATTGCTGCTAACAGGGAATAGCAGTTTGATAATTGTATGACAATTGATTCTTGTAAGCCACTCTGGGAGTTCTTTGATTGAAGGGTGAGATAGAAATGTGTTAAATCAATACAATGACGTGTAGTCACTCATAGGCTGACCATATGAAAAGGAGGACAGGGCTCATTTAACTTTAACAGTTGTAGAGAAAAGGGAATTTCAGCCAGTGTCATTTGTATGCAATTAGTCCCAGGTGAAATTCCCTCTTCATCACAACAGTTAAAGTTGCAGGCACTATACTAGAGTGACCATAGACAAAAGAAGGCAGGACCCCTGCAACTTTAACTGTTGTAATGAAGAGGGAATCTCACCAGGTACAAATCGCATACAAACGATGCTGGCTGAAATTGCCTTTTTTCTACAATTGTTAAAGTTACATGAGCCCTGTCCTCCTTTTCATATGGTCAGCCTAGTCACTCATAACTCTGAAAAACCAAACATTAAATATTTAAACTATAAAATAATTAGAAATGAATGCCATATTCTACATTTGTTTTTCAAAATCGATAAACAGGACTAGTCTTTGTTTATTTGTTTTTCTCTCTCCAGTTTATTGCTTATTCATACTGGTATTTGTCTGGCAAAATTAAGTTGAAATATCGGATTTACAGCATTCCATAATGTATTTTCATAGCTCTAACTGTTCTTCACCGTTATCTTCAACTATTTACTGTGCTCACATTATCAGGGGAATTGAAGCTACATCAAAGTAGCATTATTAAACGATGTTGACATGTCATTCTGAACCAACAGAGATTAAAGAAATAGCCACATACTTAGCTCGGGCAGAAACAAGTTTCAAAATTCCTCAAAAATACCATGCATTTTCTAAGCCTGAGATATACTACCAACTGATATAAAATGGAAAAAACAAAATAAACAGAATTGGATATGTGAATTTGTGATACCAGTTGTTTCCCCAGTGACAGTTGTCACAATCCCAGAAATGAAACAGGAAGTATTACTAGAGCTGTAAATAGTACTTTTTGGGGTGCGGTGGGAGAAATAGAATTGTGGGGGGAGTTGGAGTGAAAATAACATGTAGGAAAGATTTTCCCCAGCACTGTCGGGGGGGGGGGGGGCAATGTTCGTGTTCAATCCTACAAGTCATGAGAAAGAGTAATGTTCAATCCTAAGCACATTCTTTAAACATGCTCTTAACATATTTGTTTGTTTAATTAAAAACATGCCTGTACCATCCTTCAATTTAAAATTTCCAAGCTAAATGATGTGTAGTTTGGCCCTTAGCTGCAACTCATGGTAAAAGCTATTCCATCTCTGAACGAAAAATGAGGTGTTTTTCTTTTCTTTTCTTTTTAAATAGAACAGCTATTTTTAGATGAAACTTGGTCTAGCCTTTTTGGTCAAGCAGGCTGGCTCAAAACACCTGGAGTGGGGGTAGGGGTGAGGGGACCTTCCTCTTACTTGTTTTAGGATGCAAGCCTATTTTAGCAAATTCTATTATTTCAGGGCCTAAGGAACTATCTGCCACCATAACTGAGAATTCCACAGAATTCCTCTGCCACCAATCCTGTTAAAATACTTTAAAACCTCTTAGTAGCTTCATATAAGAGGGGTAAAATGAAACATGCTCCACCACTACAGACAAGATGAACACAAGATGAACAATTAAATGTTACTCTATTAAAGAGATACTAATATTTACAGGGTTTTCAAGACTGCTTCCTGACACATCTTACAAGCCCCCTAATTACTTCTTTTACCTCAAGCCAAATTCCCGCCTCAGCCAAATACATTCACAACCCATTCCAACTCTTGGGTACAGTCTTCCCCTGACTCCCAAAAGCTCTTCCTGTTGTACTTCTGGCTGCTTGGGCTATTTATCTGGGTTTTAATGCCTGTTTGTTTAACCTTCTTCTGGCAAGAACTTAGGGAAACCTCCTGGCATAACACACCCTCCTGCTCCCTACTCCTGATCTTTACCAGCCACATATGGTTATCCCACAGAGAAGAAATAGCTTAATATTCATGCCTTAGCTATTGACTTGCTCCACAGCTTTCTCCTAGTCCTTCTATACAACTACTCACCAGCCGGCAGAACTTCCCTCTCTCTAACTACCCACACACTGACTTCCTGAATCCCTCACAACCATCAAATTCTAATTGCTCTTTTTCATCTAGCTAGAAGCACCAGCCAAACAGAATTAATTTTACCTGATCTAGGCCCTGTCTACAAATATTTAAAGTAATAGTCTGTCTCCCCCTTCAGAACATCACCAAGCAACTACTACATAGGCCTTTGACAGTAACAAAGCAAGGCCTTAGGCTTATTCAGTTCTCTTATAGCCTCTCAGAGGCTACACATAGTAAACATTACAGAACAATAAAGGTTATATATATGACATTTCTTCACAACATGTTTCAACAAAAAATGACATACAACCCCAGCATCTTCCTGCCAGCATGGGACTTTTGTAGAACTTTTTTCTGTCTAAGTATGCATAGGATTGCACCCTTAAACTCCTACTGAGTCATTTTTCATCTCCTATCTCTGAAATTTGGACAACTTGTACCTCTCACTTTTATCCCTCACTGAAGAGGCATATGAACATGCAAAATGATACAATTCATTTCAATAACACACAGAACATATATTTTTAAATATTAACAGAGAATGCAGCATGCCTTTGTGATAGATAAGCATCAGACCATTTTCTCCATAGAAGACTACAACCATGGATGTTAAATAGTTCCTTTTTGCTTTTTCTGTGTTTTTAACACTAGCTATATTTGGTGGTGAGGGTGCATCTTGTACAATAATCTGTCTGAATTTCCTTTATTAATCATATTATCCCTTTTTGTCTTTTCCATGTAAGTGCTTGGAGACCTAACTTAGTGTTTTATTTCCTCCAGAGCTATGGCCTACCTTTGCTGTTTAGTTTAAAAAGTCACTACAAATGAAAAATAAAAACCTGCACAATCAAATGAGGTAGCTGGTGGTAGGCTAATGCATTTCTAAAATTATTTCAAGGCAGCAAACCCCATACCAACCAGAGGTACCATCTGTCAAAACAGACAAAAATAACTGACTAACACAATTACTAGGGACGTGCACGGCCAAAATTATTGTATCGTATCGTTATTGGAAATTCCAATATAAAAACATTTCAGATCCGATCATATTGGGGGGTACCCGTATTTGATCGGATCGGAAATCCGATAAATATCAGAAGTTCCAATACGATAACAGTGTTTTCCCCATAGGTTTGCATTGGGGGAAAGAAAGCTTTCCCCCAATGCAAGTCTATGGGGAAAACACTGGGCCGGCACTCCCTCCCTCTCCCCACTCGCGCGCCTTACCCACCGCTTCCATTGCCACCGCCTCCATCACCTCCGCCTCTGCCGCTGCCTCCGTCGCCGCCACCGCTTCCGTCGCTGCTTCCGCCGCATCCATGTCACCGACGCCACCCCCGGTCTGTAGTACTGCTAAACAGGCTTTGCGGCCTGATCGTCAGTACAGAGAGGACCCAAGTGACAATGTCATCACTTGGTAGGGTGACCAGATGGCCCTGGGTTTCCCGGTCCTAACCGGGAAACCTGGGGCGAACCGGCCCAACCGGGGGGCAGGGGGGGCAAACCGGGGGGGCGGGGGTCACGCGGCGGTGGCAGCAAGCTAGGAGCGGCGCCGGTAGACCAGGCGGCGGTGGCGGCGAAGGAGCCCGGGAAGCGGCCGCTGGCCTTACGAGCCCAGCAGCACCGGTAGACCAGGCGGCGGTGGCGGCGAAGGAGCCCTGGAAGCGGCCGCTGGCCTTACGAGCCCAGCGGCGGCGGTAGACCAGGCGGCGGTGGCAGCGAAGGAGCCCTGGAAGCGGCCGCTGGCCTTACGAGCCCAGCGGCGCCGGTAGACCAGGCGGCGGTGGCGGCGAAGGAGCCGTGGAAGCGGCCGCTGGCCTTACGAGCCCAGCGGCGCCGGTAGACCAGGCGGTGGTGGCGGCGAAGGAGCCCGGGAAGCGGCCGCCCGCCCCCCCGCGCCGCCCGCCCCCCCCGCGCCGCCCGCCCCCCACGCGCCCCCCGCCCCGCGCTCCTTACCTGGGCATGCGCTTCCCTCCAGTGCTTGATTCTACTGAGAAACAGGCTGCGCAGCCTGTCTCTCAGTCTCAGTATCGCGCCGGGTCCCACGCGATACTGAGACTGAGAGACAGGCTGCGTAGCCTGTTTCTCAGTAGAATCGAGCATCGGAGGGAAGCGCACGCCCAGGTAAGGAGCGCGCCGTGGGGCGGGGGGGCGGCCGCTTCCCGGGGTTCCTTCGCCGCCGCCACCGCTGCCTGGTCTACTGGCGCCACTGGGCTCGTAAGGCCAGCGGCCGCGCGGAAGAAGCAGGGGAGGGCCGATTGGATCCGGCCCTCCCCAGCCTCTTCTGCGCGGCCTCTGGCCTCACGAGCCCGGCAGCGGTGGAGGAAGACCCAGCCAGCGGCGGTGGCGGCGGAGGAGCCCGGGAAGAGCACGCCCAGGTAAGGAGCGCGTCGCGGGGCGCGTGGGGGGGCGGCCACTTCCCGGGCTCCTTTGCCGCCGCCGCCGCCTGGTCTACCGGCGCCGCTGGGCTCGTAAGGCCAGCGGCCGCTTCCATGGCTCCTTCGCCGCTGCCACCGCCGCCTGGTCTACCGGCGCCGCTGGGCTCATAAGGCCAGCGGCCGCTTCCAGGGCTCCTTTGCCGCCACCGCCGCCTGGTCTACCGGCGCCGCTGGGCTCATAAGGCCAGCGGCCGCTTCCATGGCTCCTTCGCCACTGCCACCGCCACCTGGTCTACCGGCGCCGCTGGGCTCGTAAGGCCAGCGGCCGCGCAGAAGAGGCAGGGGAGGGCCGATTGGATCCGGCCCTCCCCCGCCTCTTCCGCGCGGCCTCTGGCCTCACGAGCCCGGCAGTGGCGGAGGAAGACCCAGCGGCGGCGGGGGACCTGGGGGGGGTGGCGGAGAACCCGTAGGTCTGGGCTGATGTTTTTTGGGGGTGGGTGGGGTGGCTTGGGGAGTTGTTTGGGGGGGGTTGGTTTGGGTCGCGGGGGGGACCACTGTTTGTAGGCCCAAATTATAATGGATTGGATCTAGATTTAGGCATACCCAGCTGTTTCCTCAAAGTTTTTCTTCTCTCCTCCCTACCACACCCCTGTCTAGTTTTCTTTCCTTCTTTGGGATTTGAGATTTTTTTTCACACCAATCTATGACCGACTTTGTCTGCTTGGGAAAATGCAAGTCTTTCCCTTTCCATTAATATTGTACATATTACGAACATCTGTTGGATGATGCCTATGTCATGAATGGTTTCATCTAAAGCAAATGTTTCTTCCTTTCTCCTCCCATCCCCCACTGGCCTATGCCATTTGGTAGCTTTTAAGGCTATTAACACAATCTGAAGCAGGTTTACTTAGAAGCAAGTCACACCCATTTCTGTGGAACATCCTCCTTTGTATGATGCTTTAGATTTCAGTTTAGGATTGCAGCCTGTCTATGAATGGATTACTGTATTAATTCGTACATACATAAAAGGTATACAAGTCCAGTGTGAACTACTTTATTAGCCTGGCCTGGTGTGCAGAGCTGGGGCTGGATGTTATGTTATTTTTCTTGTTGTTTCTTCTGTTATTGTGGAGTGCTGCTGCTACTCTTTATAAACTTTTCTTTAAGCAATTTGCTTTCCTTGTATGTATGCGTTTGGGGTTTTATTAAATTAATAGAAGGCCAAATGAGCTGTCTTTAGCTGCAATTTAAATTCAGTGGGGGGGTAGATTGGATTTCATATCTGGCAGCATTGATGAAATTAGTTTTCACTTATTTTCCATAAATTCCTTGAGTACTGATTTTTATTAATTAATTGGGGGGGGGGTGTTTTAAAACTATTATTAGATTTGCCATGGGTGAATATGTTGGGGTATGTGGGTGTTTATTTTATTTTTAGACTTGGTTAAGTCTGTGTAGTTGGTTGGTTGGTTTTTGCCTTGGTGCATGTGTGGATTTTTATTATTTTTCCTTTGGTGAGTATGTGGATGAGTGTTGTATTTTTAATGTTATTTTATTGCCTTGGGTATTTGCATGTTTGTGTGTAGATTTATTATGTCGATTACTGTTATTTTGCCTTGTGTGGGTGGCTGATGATGATGATGCCTTTGGTGAGTGTGGGGGTGGATTTTTCTTCTCCCTCCCCTGTTAAGTGTATGTGAGGAGGTTGTGTGTGTGTGTTTTTTAAATTGCCTTAGGGAAGGTGTGGGGTTCCCCGCACACACACACACTTTGAGTGAGTGTGCAGGGGTGTGTAGATTTTAATTTTTATTGCCTGAGTATGAGGTGTGTGTGGATGATGGTGATGATGATGACACAAAATTGGGTGGGATCACTAATAACCTGGAAGACAGAAACAAACTTCAAAATGATCTTGATAAACTGGAGCACTGGGGCTGAAAACAGCAGAATGGAATTTAATAGGGATAAATGCCAAGTTCCACACCTAGGTAAAAGAAACCAAATGCACAGTTACAAGATGGGGGATACTTGGCTGATCAATACGACAAGCGAGAAGGATCATGGAATTGTTGGAGATCACAAGCTGAATATGAGCCAACAGTGTAATGTGGCTGCAAAATAAGCAAACACTATTTGGGGCTGTATTAATAAAAGTATAGCTTTCAAATCGTGTGAGGTACTGGTTAGAGTTAGGGTGCTGCATGCATACAAATGACACTTGCTGAAATTCCTTTTTCAATACAGCTCTTAAAGATACAGGAGCCCTGTTCTCCTTTCCATATAATCACTCTAACTAATTTAATAATTGTTAACTTTTTCCTGTTACCATAGTTCTTTAACTTCCATAGCCAGTGGTGTATATTTTTCTTTCTTTTCCTCTTCCTTTTCTGCAACATTTTTGTCATTAGGTATTGCTATGTCAGGTAGGTGTGTTTTTTCTTTTTTGTTTTTGACTGTCATGTCTGGTTGATTGCAAAGTATTGACTTGTCCCAGAAATGTTCTGTCCAAGCAAGGTAATAAATGAGTGTGTAGCATGGCTTGGCTTGAGTGTGTCTGAATCTCCTAGGCTCTGAAAGCGTCTTTCTGGAGAGCACCTGGTGGTTGCATGGTCCACGAGGCCAGATTCTGTGATTGCATGGTTGTCCTTGACAGGTGGGGCTTACAGTTGACAGAGTAAGGTGAACAGATGTGAAGAGGCTGCTATCCTATATTCATTTATCTGGGAATAAGCTTTATTGAAATCAACGGGACTTATTTTTGAGGTTTCTTTTGGCAGGTTTTTTTGGGTCCATGATCGGGATTTCTGTTCTCTGCACACTGAGGCAGTGCAAATTCAGGATATATTTGGATAAAAGGAGGGAAAGATCCATGTCTAGCATTGTGATAATGGGCATCTGTTCTGGCCTTTCTTTGTATTGCTACGGTCTTGTTTACATGGCTAATGAACCAGAGGTATAATTACAATTTTTTAAAATTAGTTTCCCATTGATAAACCAGAAGTTGAAACAAGCTAGGAGGTGCTAGTGATAAATGTCTGCTGCAAGCCTTTGGTCCATTTTGATACATGGCTAATGTTTGCAGGATAATATATTTTATACTTTTCTGAATGTTAGGTTGCTAGTTTGTTGTACTAGATTTTTCTGCACTTGTCAAGTGCTACATTTGTTCAGTGGTAGCAGTATGCTGAATCTGTGAGTATGGATACGAGAAAGGTGATGGGGAAAGAGTGTTAAATGTTAGGAAAGGTGAAGGATTTACAGTAAGAAAAGTTATTTGAAGGAGGGGGAGACTGTACCACACATAATATAGCAAAAGCTTCAAAATACAGCAAAAGCTACAAAAGTAGGAGTGAGTGAAGTTATTTTCAGATGTATTGAATGTCTCACTTGTTCTTTAATTCAGTGATTTTAATATTAAGTTGTTATGTAGAACAGGTTTGTCTTCATTGTGTGCTGTAAATCAGACATGTGACCAAGGCTATGTTCAGGTGGGCACGCCCCTTGGGGCTGGACCCGCCCCCTGGGGCTGGACATGTTGGTGGGCACGCCCCCTTGGGGCGGCCATTTTGGACCTGGATTTTGGTTTCCAAAATCTGGTCACCCTATCACTCGGCGCCTCTCTGTACTGATGAACAGACCGCAAAGCCTGTTTAACAGTACTATGGACCGCCGGCAGTGGCGGGTAAGGCGGCAGGTAAGGAGCGCAAAGGGAGGGAGGGGTTCCCAGGGGTCCCCCTTACCTGCGGCCTTCCGGGCTGCCGGCCGCTGTCCTCCGCTGCTCCGGACTACTGAGAACTAGGCTTTGCGGTAGGGTGACCAGATAAAATCCAGGTCAGGGCTCATGTAACTTTAACAGTTGTAGAGAAAATGGAATTTCAATCAGTGTCATTTGTATGCAATTAGTTCCTGGTGATATTCCCTCTTCATCACAACAGTTAAAGGTGCAGGCACTATACTAGAGTGACCATATACAAAAGAAGGCAGGGCCCCTGCAACTTTAACTGGTGTGATGAAGAGGGAATTTCACCAGGAACTAAGTGCATACAAATGACACTGGCTGAAATTCCCTTTTCTCTACAACTGTTAAAGTTACAAGATCCCTGACCTGGATTTTATCTGGTCAGCCTACTTTGTGGCCTAGTTCTCAGTAGAGCGCCGGCACGCCGGGTGATGCCATAACCTGGAGCATCGTCGCTCTACTGAGAACTAGGCCGCAAAGCCTAGTTCTCAGTAGTCTGGAGCAGCAGAGGGCAGCAGATGGCAGCCCGGAAGGCCCAGGTAAGGAGCATGAGGGAGGGAGGGGCCTAAACTGGCGGTCTGATAATCCGATATTTCCAATAGTTATTGGACATATGGATTTCAGATCGGATCAGATAGGACCTCCTGAAATGTTTATCGTTATCGTTAATCGGATGTCCGATAACAACCTTATCGGATCGTTATCGGACATTTGAACGATACAATACACATCCCTAACAATTACTATATAATTTCAGACTAGATTTGTTCAGTCATTATTTTCCCTGATTTGAAATGAGGGACTGAATGTTACTACACTAGTTTGGTTCAGATATAACACCAAATCATGGGTTGGTGATTTAGAGCATCCCTGTAGGCTCAGATACGCTTTTCTCCCTCATGAGATCAATGCTCTGTTTCCCAGTTTTCATTAAACATAGGTTGCCAGGATGTCCAAACTGGCAGAATATGGTTAGCTCTAACCTCTAACTATGGTTTATTAACCTACTTCAAACTATCTTTTCAGACCATGTTTTGGAAACAAGGCACTAACTGCACTGTCAATTAGAACAACACAGCAAATTATGGCTGGCAAAAACAATAATAATAGGAAGCTGAGTAGGGAACCCACCCATGAAAAAAGGTAGCGAAGCGAGTTCACAGAGACACAATCAACAATTACAATAACTGAGCCACTATGTACAAAGGTGTGTGGTGTGTGGAAGACCCTATATGACTGAGAAAATGTAAATAGCGACTAATTAATTAAATAGATTTCTAAGCCACCTTTCAAAATGTATTCTTCTAAATCAGCATACAAAAATCACATTAAAATAAAAATTAGAAAGTAACATTACAGAACATGGAGTAAAACTATTTAATTTCAAGCCAGTCAACCTGTCATAAGATTTTAAAATAACAACCTTAAAGTCAGCAGAAAAATATACAGCAGCAGAACCATTAACTTGCCCTCCTCATTAAAATCAGACTGCAATAAAAGCAACTAAAAGAAAACGGGAGGGGAGCTAGTTATGCCACTGAAGGAAGGGAGTCTCATAAATGTTGGTCAACCATGGAAAAGGTCCTGCTCCTTGTATTCATTATCCTGATTTGCTCCAATGATGTTTCACTGTGACAAGACTAGCAGGATTGAGTGGGCAACCCATGCTCTCTTGATGCCAATGCACATGGTAGTCATGTCCCATGGTAACTGCAAGTCCAGCATCAGTGTGAAGGAAGCCTATGTGAGTTCCCATTTGTATGTGCTTAATGGGAACCCTAGCAATCAAGGTTCCTGTTCATGTAGAGGACCCCTATTTGTACATGCATAGACCCCTGTCACCAATGCCAGATCTGCACCAAGCAGGATATGACACTTTGAAAACAGTTTGAAAACTGTATATGGAGTGTGTCCTGGGCCCCAACAGTTGTCAAAACCATTATAAACCATTTTTAAGCAGTAGTGTAGATCCTGCCCAAATGTGCAGTTAATAGGGCAGGGGTGCAGAAGTGAGCTCTGCTGGCCTAATCTGACCCATGCCTTTAAAAAAAAAAAAAAAAAAGGAAACAAGGTCCAGGAGGACCTTTTTGTCTTCCACTGCAGACAGACTCTAGTTCCGGCAGTCTTATGCAACTTCTTCCCTGGCAGATCAAATATCCCAGCCTACCAAAGGTGACTCGATTTCTTAGGCTGGTAGTCCCAGGTCAAGAGTCTGGAGTTTAGAACATTATATTTTATTTCAATTGGGACAGGCAGCAGTTTACTCAAGAGAAGGCAGTCCCCATCCAATTCCCAGATGGGGTGTTTCTCCTCAGGTCCAATGTTCAATACGCCCCTAGATGTGTGGGATGTGTGGAAATCCCTGGTCCCTGGGTTTATTTAATGAGAATGAGAACATACCTCTATTGTTAATTTAAAAACTGTATTTATTTCTGCTCAAATTCTGGGATACCTGTGTATTCTGGGATACACAGGTATCCCAGAATTTGTTTACCCTTTTGGCTTCTGTCAGTTCCACGTGTTACCTTCTTAACAATACTATCTGTGAACCAAATTAGGACATCAAGATGTGTTCTCCGTTTTCTGTGAGAAGGACTACCAGATTTCCGTGAATAGGATTGCCTTGAGGTATACTTGGCCTGTGTCTTAGACATGACAGATATGTATTGATGTTTGGGTGATGTGTCTCCATGTGAGACAAGAAACTTAGGTGAAGGTCTGAAGAGATGACACCTTATTTCTCTCCTTTAACCAGAGAGGCATGTCCTGGCATCTTCAGGTGGGTCTAGGAAAGAATCCTGTCTGAAACCCTGTAGAACTGCTACCAGTTAGTGTCGACAATACTGGGCTATATGGACCAATGGTCTAACTTGATGTAAGGTGGCTTGTTTCTATGAACCAGGGGGAAGGAGCAAGGTGTCAATCCTCATCTGATTCCCTTCTCCAAGTGACGCCACCAAATGAGGTGAGTGGATACAAGAGACAGGGTCTTTTCAGTGGTGGTGCCGTGCTTGTGAAATGCCCTCCCGAGAGAGGCTTTCCTGGTGCCTACATTATGACATTTCTGGCACTAGGCAATTTAGGAGCTTCTTTTTAGTGCTTTTAGATCTTTGTTAGATCTTTAAAGCTAAGTAAGAGAATGCCCCCTCTTATCGCTGACCCACCATCAGCGATAGCAACACAGATTCCCCTGTGTGCCACTTGTCCTTCCCTATGCACCACTCACCCTATGGCCACAACAGCAGGGATTCCTATTCCTGCACCCTCTCTAAGCTCCTGGTATCTTCCAGGGGTAAATGCTTGGGGAGGGGAAGGGTCCCAGAGGAAGTCCAAGCCTCTGCGGGCTAGATGTGGAACCTCCTCCATGGGCCAGAGTTTTCCCATCCCTGCCTTGCGCACTGATGCTGAAGCAAGGACTCCGCATAGTATCTTAACAGAGAGGATCAGTATGGTACATAGTCTGAGGTAGGATCTGATTTTACCTTATGATGCTCAGAGAAATACTGAGCTCCAGTGTTCTGCTGTGTGTTGGATTATGCTTGAGCAGCCCCAGGTTCATATGTCCCCACAGCCCTGAAGATCACAGGTGACCCTAGGCAGTCATTATCTCCAGATCTACCTTACAAAGTTGTTGTGGGGATTAAAAAATGGAGATAAGGTGGGATATTAATGTAATAGATAAATACAACATACAGAACAGGAAACAGAATGAATTAAAGCTGTCTGGTGACCTGAAGGGATTAAAAAAAGGTTTAATAGAATATAATATAACCTAATATAACACAATATTATTTTTATTTTCATACTTATATTTTGTTTTCTGCCTTGGGTGGACTTGGTCCAGAAAGGTGGAGTAGAAATATTTCAATAAATAAAATATATGTTTTTTAAAAAGCAGAGGGATGTAGAATGTGTTTTGTTTCAAAAAAATATTCAACAGCAGATTCTATGTCTTTCCAACTGTTGATCCTGATGTTAGCTAGAGATGATCAATTACTACAGCTGCCTTCAGCACTATTTTTAATGGAATGATGGAATATGTTAGTTAATTAGTTAGTTTAATAAATAAAACTTCTCAAACAAGCAATTTGAGTGAAATAGAATGTGAGTGTTCAAATTTCACTTAAAGCTCTTGAGTGGCATTATAACAGCCTGCAAGCCCCCTGCTGTTCAGCTTCTTGTATTACATATGTTAATATAATACAAGCGGCAGGTTTAAGAAGTTGAACGAAAGAAAATGCTTCATACAACTCGAAGTTAAGTTATTGAATCTGCTATCTCCAAATATTATGGTCATGTTCATTAACAGCTTTTGAAAAACATTGCTTACATTCACAGCTTATCTTTTCCTTTTCCTTTTCTTCTTTCTTTTTAGCCATAATTAAAAATAAAACATCTATGAAAGGGAACAGGATACATTTATCCTAATCAAAAAATGGTGCCCTCCAGATATCTAGCTCCTTAAAATCTAGGACAGCCATCCCAAACATGGCACTCCCCAGATGTGATTTATTCATTTCTATACCGACCAATAGCCAAAGCTCTCTGGGTGGTTTACAAAAATTAACACCATAAGGTACAGTGAAAAATATAAAATATGGAAGCTTAAAACCACAATATAAAACCATGATATAAAAGCAAAACCAGAATAAAACCGAGCAGCACCTCAGAGATGTAAAATTCAGATTTAAAACAGCTGAGCTAAAAGACTAGGATGCTAAAAAATGCTAAAATACTGGGAAAATAAAAAGGTCTTCATCTGGCACCAGAAAGAGTACAATGTGGAATGAGCTGTGGAATGAGCTCTCAAGGGAGCTCATTCCACAGCTGGGGTGCCACAGCAGAAAAGGCCCTGCACTTCACTTTTCAGAAAAGCTCTGCCTGGGGATGATGAAAGTTGTAATCCTTCATGGTTTGAGGGCACACATTGGAGACAGCTGTCGTACATGGTAAGGAGATGGACATGCTCTTGTCATGAACTTTCCTGGTTCACTGGGATGGTCACTGATAAAAGCAGAACCAATTATTTAGATGACTATTCCTTTCCTCCAGCATGGTGATTTTACTCTGAATTGCAATTCCAATTCTTCTCTTTGTATAATATTATATTCTTCATTTATTATGAACCCATTAATCTTTCCACTAAAAGTGTGCAAGAAAAGATCTGGGAATCAAGAAATTTAAAGTTATTTTCTATAAGGATAAAAGAAAATCAGGATAAAATTATTTGGAGATGGTATCTCACTCCGGTAAGATTACATCAGATAGATAAGAAGGCGTCAAGTTATTGTTGGAGGGGTTGTCAGGAACTGGGGACATATTACCATATGTGGTGGACTTGTGAACATGTTAAAAAATTTTGGGAGAGAGTTTTTAAGGAGATAAATGAGATAGTGGACAAAAAGGTAGAGGCCAGTCCGAAGATAGCTTTATTGGGTTTATTTGATAAAGAATATGGTAATAATAATATTAAAGAATTAATAAATAATCTCCTGACACCGGCAAGACTTATGATAGCCAAAAATTGGAAAACACAAGGGGATTATTGTATGGAAGAGTGGTATAAAGGAGTGTGGGATATTGCTATTAATGACAGATTAACTTGTGCAATGAAAGTAAAGATGGGATTAACTAAAAAGAATGATTTTGGAAGGATTTGGGCTATGTTTCTAGAATATGTTTTAGAAAAGGGGAGAGGCTATACACCGTCTAAAGAATCAATGCAGTTTTGGGGAATTTATAAGCAATAGGGTTAGAAGGTCTCGGGGGGTAGGGAGCATGGGGGGTTGTTGAGGCTTTTGTATTGTGTATTGTTATGTTATATGTAGAAATTAATAAAATTATTTTTTTAAAAAAGTGTGCAAGCAACTAGCAATAGAATAAATAAAACAGTAACAAGATATAACAAGATATATTAATAATAAACAGGACAAAAAGGTTATAAAACTTGCAAATCATGGCCGAGAAAGCCAAAGCTACTTATCAATAAACAATAAAGAGCAGCAGTCAAAACATTTCACAGTCGCAGGAAAGGGAGCCAAAATGAGTGGCACAACACAGACCCAAACTTCTCCCACTTTAAGTGGGGACAGACATTGTTCTGACATTTGCTTTTGAGGTCATAATATAAAGACTAGGCATTCTTTAACAAAATAAGGAATACCTGCGAGTGCCTAATTTGGATTTGTATTTCAATAATTTATTTTGCAAATTCCCAATAAATAAAGATACTGATGCTACTTGTCAAAGATGCTTGCACTTGCAGATTTGTCGCATTTCAGTTTACAGTGTTGATAAAACTCAGGCTGCTCTCCTGTTTTAAAGTCCAGTGCATTGTCTTTCGGAAGGCCAGGTAGAGACTATCCCATAAGGATTAAAATACTTGAGAAATACCAGCTCTTATACACACCTTTTTCATTAGAGTGTCCTTCTCCACACAACACATAATGAATTTATGGGAACTACTGCTGCAAGAGGTGAGCTAAGATGGTTTAGGAAGGAGATTAGATGAATTCATGGAACTAGGTCTATCATAGCCTGTTAGTCATGATGGCTACATGGAACTTCTGGGTTCAGAGGCACTATACCTCTGAAGACCAGTTGGGGAGCAACACTGGGAAAGAGCTTTTTCCTTCATGCTCTGTTGTGGGCTTCCCAGAGTCTTCTGATTGACCACTGTGAGAAACAGAGTGTTGGAACTGGTGGACCTTTGGTATGATCCAGCAGGGATCTTCTTTTGCCTCAGGCCAAGGGTCCCCAACCTTTTGGGGTCACTGAGCACATTTGGAATTTTGAGAGCATGTAATGGCTGCTTTCACAAAATGGCTGCTGTGGGGAGGCTTGCCCATTCATAAAATTGCTGATCACAAAACATTAATTTCCCTGAAGGAAAACTGGTGAGGCTAAAAGAAAAGTAACTTGTCCTTTGAACCCAAATAAAAGTGACACTGGAGGGAAGCACTTCCCTTTGCGGTATACCAGCCTCCCAGTTTAATTATTTTTAAAAATATCTATTAAAAAAAAGTCAGGAGAGGTAGAGAAACCAGCAGTTGTGAAGAGTTGTGTGTGCTTCTGCCCCATGAGGTGAACCACTGAACTGTAGGTGGCAACTTTTCAATGAAGTACTTTCAGCCTTGGAGGTGTCCTCCTGGACAGGAAGAAATATAAAAGGTCTTCCTGTTCTAGTTGAGCCTTGCTTAAGTAACAAGGCCACCCTGAGTTCTAAAGTAGGGTGACCAGATAAAATCCAGGTCAGGGCTCATGTAACTTTAACAGTTGTAGAGAAAAGGGAACTTCAGCCAGTGTCATTTGTATGCAATTAGTTCCTGGTGAAATTCCCTCTTCATCACAACTGTTAAAGTTGCAGGGGCCCTGCCTTCTTTTGTATATGGTCACTCTAGTATAGTGCCTGCAACTTTAACTCTTGTGATGAAGAGGGAATTTCACCAGGAACTAATTGCATACAAATGACACTGGCTGAAATTCCCTTTTCTCTACAACTGTTAAAGTTACATGAGCTCTGACTGGATTTTATCTGGTCAGCCTATTCTAAAGTATTCTTGTATCCTTGGCTTTTCTTTGGTCCTGACTTCTATCTTGTTCCTTGTTGTTGCCTCCTGGTTTGTCCTTCAGTACTGACTGTCATGATTCCATGGCCTCCCACTGAGGTGTGAGACAATAAAGAGTTTTCCATGCAATCCACAAAGCTTTATTCAGTAAATAGACACCTCTTCGCATCTGAAGGGAGTGTGTATGCTAGGAGCTATCCTCTCAGCTTAATTAACTTAACAAAGTAAGGTATTTGCCTATCAACTAAATGGACAGTTTCCCAGTGTGCCTGACAGGCTTTTACCAGATCCCTCCTTCAGGGAGGGTCTGCAAGATAGAACGTTTGGCAAATAGCTAGTAGCTAGCCTAGTGGACCGCTTACCACCTCCTCCCAACTCTGCCCACTTGATCCTGCGGTAGATCAAGTGGGATCTGTCAGTTCCAATGCTCAGGGAGGGGGTGAAGAGGGGAAATTATTTGAGCCTGGGCCTCCTGTTCAATAAGCTCCTGGGAAAATTCTTTCTTGACTCCTGGAGAGTCTTGGAGAATTTCCTCCCCCACTTCCTGTCTTAGCTGGTCTAGTTCTTCTTCAGGCTCTGAGTCCAATTCGGGATACACACCACGGAGACCAAGCCTGATTCTGACATTGACATATGTTTCAGGCCTGACTATTGACTTGACCCACAACTCCTAGTTCCTGGCTCCTGACTCACCTGAGGCCACTGTAATAATTGAGTTGATGCAGATGAAGTTAGTTGCACTTAGGTCCCACTGAAATCCACATAAACAGTTAGCCATTAACTTTAGCTCATTGCAGTTAATTTAGTCTGGACAAAAAGTCATTATGGTCCACTTAGTGTGCATTCATCAGAATCAAGTAGTAAAGTTTCCTTGGGCTGTACCACTTCTGACTGTAGGTGTGTGTGTAAGCGCCTTTGAATGTTTCCTTGGAGGGAGGGAACTGAATATAGAAAACAGAAAGAAGCATAGGCTGAATCCTTCCCAATGGTCAGGCATTCCCAATGATATGCTAGGTTTCTATAAGCAGCAAGCCTTTTAGATGGGAGATTCTCTCTCTCTCTCTCTCTCTCTCTCTCTCTCTCTCTCTCCTCTCTCACACACACACATGACCGGCATCAAAGGTAGGAAGGTAGGCATAGTTAGGAACACACCAAGGGCCTTTACTCCCAGCAGGGGCCCACTGACAATGCCCCCCCCCGGAGTTGCTCCTCCTCTTCTTCATCGTTGCAACAAACTTGTTGTCAGATGTCAGGTGCTTCATGGACAATTCACTAGGCTGGCCTAGTGAATTGTGAGTTTAAAGCTTGGCAATTGTTGTGAGAAAGTCTGTCTCTGTTCTGTGCTTATCTGTGGCTGCTAGCCGAGGCCTTGAGTTTCCTTGAGAACAAATGTATGTTTAGAAAAGGTGGGGACTATCTTGCAAGCTGTCTCTCACATAGTGTCGTCATCAAGAGGTTGAACTGTGCTGCCCTGTTGGCACATGAGTTTGAGTTACGGGCCTGAAGCCCTGTCTGTCAAAGTGGCTTGGAATTAGCCAGCCTCCATCCTATATAGTGGAACAAGCAGGGGAGGCCCTTTGCTAGGAATCATCTGTTCATCTGTTCTATGCTTGCCATGAAACTCCTCGTGTTTGGGATTCTATCTGGTTTGGAGATGTTGGATGCACTCTGTACATGTTCTGTTGCTATTTGGACTTGGAATTTCTAAGAACTGTGCCATGAAAAGTGCTCTGAGGCTTTTCATAGATTTGGACTTGCAGATTACTGTTCTGGATTTGTGTTCTATAGCCTGCTTTCGCTGCATGGAACCAAAGTATGGGCACAGGGAAACTCTGAGGCTGATCGTTGCTGTTCTGGAATTGTGTGTGTGTGTGACCTGCGAGAGAGCCTTCCTCAGAGCCAAAGCTACGAGCAGGGGAGGTTTCCTAGGTCGAAGAGGTTCGTCCCCTGACATCTTGCTTACGTGATCAGCTCAGTGTCCCTGGCAGGCTGAGTTTGGTTTGGTACAAGATGATCTTGTCTACTGTCAGACTTCATGCACTTCTGTGCTGGGGTTTCTCCTTTGAGTTTTGCTCGTGTTCCTGATGAGTCAGTGTGTGTGGCCACAGCTGTCTGTTTGGCATGGGACAGGGGCTAACTCTAAATGTCTCCCCCTGAGTGATTTGCTGTTCGCATTAAGCCGTTGTACCTGAAAGCTATCTGGTCCATCTTCAGTTTCAAGTGTGTGTATGCAGAAATGAAACCGTTATGCTTGAATTCCATGTGATTTTACAATAAAAGGTCTCACCGTTTTTGGAGTGTGTCAGTTTGCCTAAATTTCATGAGCAGAAGCCTGGGGTGGGCTTGCGTCACGACACTTGTTCACCTGCCCCTCACTCTGGCCCAGATGACGGTAGTGGTGAGAAGGAGGTGCAGCAAATGCCATTCCTGCTTGCTCACTGGCTCTCTGCCTGTTAAGCAAGCAAGTAGTGGTAGCGCTGATGAGAAAGCGGAGGAGAAGCAATAGCAACTGGTGACCATGAGAGTGAGATAGGAGACTCTCTGTGGGAGGGGCCCCATTAAGTATGTCTTGCCCAAGTGCTGTCAAAAGCCTGGAGTTGGCACTGTGCGCATGCATGCGCACACATGCACACGCATGTACACACATGTGCACATACCATGTCTTGTCCAGTTCTGAGGAACACATAAACAAGTCCTATGCTGCAGTTCTTTTGAAAGCAAACCCTATGATTGCACCTGATCCAACGATGCACAACAATTGCATCTAATACATGATACACAATATGATTCTAGAAAATCATATAGGCTGCAGTTTATCAGGATAGCATATCCTTAGTCTTATTTGTAATTAATTATACTGATTTTGTCTTCCCTGAAGCAGTGCTTCAAGATGATGCTGATGCTGTCTAAAAGGAACCTCTATGTCACAGCAACACATAAAATATAGCCATAGATATCAACCTGGTTTTCAACTCTAGGTGGCAGCTTATTCCATCATTTTTCTAAAATGAAAGCATTTTAGATTAACAGTTTGTGGTTCCTATGAACAATATATAAACTAAGTCTACAGATAATTGCACAGTAGGCTGGCATACAAAGATCACTTTCATTTGAACACATTATGGGTGAAAAAAATCACAACAATCACTACCTTAGCAAAATTAAGAAGAAAAGCAACAACTTCTGTTACCATGAATATTTTCAATGCACCTAATATTATTTTAGATCTTTTATCTGGGTAGAGGGACCAGAAGTTACATCATTCAAATGATGTAAGCTGGTATCCTCCAAGTATTTTGAACTGCAACTCCCATCAGCCGCAGTCAACATGGCCAATGGTCAGGGATTCTGGGAGTAGTAGTCACAAACATCTGGAGAGCACCAGGTCAGGGAAGTCTGCCTTAAAGTTACAGTTCCTGTACCAACTAGCTGGGGTGGAAATAGTTCAAGTAGCCTGATGGAATGGCTACCACTATGTGACTGACTGTCGCAGGAGAGCAATCAGAAATCTCCCAAGAGAGCTGATGGAATAGCCCTTCTTCCCTTCCCTCCTTCTGCTGCACTGGGACAGAATACATGTGCCTGGCATGCTAGGGCATCTGTCCCCATTAACCTTTTCCTGTCCAATCTCCCAAACTCACAACACTACTATTTGTTGGAGTACAGATGACTGAATATGCAAATTGTGGGCTGGATAGTGCAGGAAAGGATCTTTACCAATGGTTAAAACTCAAGAAAAATAGTGAGGGTGAAACTGATTGGTCATTCCCTCTGAAGCCTATTGAGTCCTAAGGTGATCACAAGTGCTCTGGTCAGCATCCCCCATCCCTTTCTATCTAATATTTGGATAGAAAGAAAGGGGGAGAAAGAAAAATACCCTAAAATGATGCCACATAGGTTTTCTTCAGTGCAACTCTGAAGTATGATCCCCTCTAGAACTAGCAGTCCCAGCTTGACTGTCCCAGAAAACATCAACAGCTTGTCTGGATTAAACTTAAACATATTCACCTTCATTGCAGCCCTTACTAACCCAGGCATTGAATCAGAGAGTCCAATGTTCAGAGGAAAAGGAGAAATTGAGCTGGGTGTCATCAGCAGCTGTCCTGCTCCAGCTGAAGGATGACAGCTAGAAATCTTTCATCTAGAGCAGTTTATGCATGGTAGGAATGGGCAACATCTGGTTCTCCAGATGTTTTGGCCTACATCTCCTGTCATCCCTCACCATAGACCATGCTGACTAGTGCTGATGGAAGTTGCAGCAAAACATCTGGAGGGCCACAGGTTGCACACCCATGGTAAATGTGAAGCCATGAAAGCTTTGTCTACCTGCTTAACTTAACTCATAGAATCTAGTCACCATTTGGGCAAGAGAAAATAGCACTGTCAACCAATTAAATATTTGTTTCCTTTGAGACCTGGTCGTAGAGTGAACTATAGCACTTTTCTCTTCTAGCTCTTTCCAAGAGACCAATATATGGTCCACAGCAAAGTAAGGGCAAGGAGAGCAGGTGGGCAAGCAGAAGTTGGGTGAGATGGAGGAGGAGAGGGCAGGTGGAATGAGCAAGGATGGAGGGGATAGATGGCGGGTTTAATCAAGAAGAGGATGAGAAGAAGGAGGTAGAGGTGAACAAGGGAGGGCAAGGCACATGACAAGAGATGAGAAGGAGCAGAAGGGGGTCCAGCCGTGGTGTGGGAAGATGATGTCGATAAGGACATTGTGGTGTGGATGTTGCAACATGCTCACACTTTTGTACGTGTTACTAGGTCCTCACTTGCATCTGTTTGCAGGCTGAACAGAGAAATAGATTCTGCTCATAGAAGCATATGCATTTACAAGAGTTCCCTTTACAATTTCTCAGTTTCAGCTTTACTGATATTTGAAGAGATGCAGTAGCTGTTGTGCTGAAACACTTTGCAGAGTATTTTGCAAAAACAAACTTTTTCCTTCACTTGGCTCTTTGTTGCCCCTATGAATGAGGCTCATGGCATTTGTTGCTACTGCTTATTCCCCATTTGAGGTCATAATCCTTGCTTTTCAAATATCTTAATCTTTTTCCATTGCTACCAGCTGGAATGTCAAAAACAAAGGATTACGATCCCAGTAATGGAAGGCTTGCTCCTGTTCCACTGAATTCAGTGTAGGTTGAGACAATCCATTACTACTGATAATACAGTGGAAATCACCCAGTTATCTTTGGTGGGATTCAGTGTGAAACCAGAATGCTCCAGCTCACCTCACTCTAAGGCTGAACTTCCTTGGTAGTTAGTCCTACTGAACTCCATAGGGCTTACTTCTATATGCTGAAAGATATTTACTGGCTTCCAGTTCGTTTCCTTTTACAATTTAAGGTGTTCACCCAAAGCATCATTCCTCAGCCTGATGTCCCTCCAGATATTTTGAACTTCAACACCCTTCAGCCCCACTATCATGGCCAGTGGTCAGGAATTCTGGGTGCTGTGGTTGCAAACATCTGGAGGGAAGTAGGTTGGGTAAGCCCTACATGACTTAAGAATGATCAAGGTGTCTGACGGGCCACCACCATAGGCGTGCGCACAGGTGGTTCACCTGGTGCCCAGGCACCACCTAATGAAAAGTCCGGGAAAGGTGTGGCACGAAGAGAAGGGTGGGAAGCAGGCTGTGCGTTGTCTGAAGCTATGGAAAGTGCACAGATGGCCTACACTATTAGCATGCTCTGCCCCCTCCCCCCCTCACCTTTCCCAGTATGAAAGGGTGTCTTAATGCTTGAATTAAGAGGCCCTTTTACACTGGGAAAGGTGGGAGGGGGTGGAGGAGGCGGCAGAGCAGGCAGCGCATTCTCCAGAGCTCCGGAAAGCGTGGAGATCACCTAGCGCCATTAGCGTGGCTGGGAGGATTCTCCCAGCCACAATGGCGTTAGGTGATCTCCACACCTCTAGAGAACACATGGCCTGCTCTATCCCCCTCCCACCTTTCCCAGTATGAAATGGCCTCTTAATTCAAGTGTTAAGAGACCCTTTCATACTGGGAAAGGTGCGTGGGGGGGGGGGAACGGAGCACTCACAGCTTACCTGCTCTCTCCTCTCCCCCAGTCTCGCGATACTTCAGGATGAGACTTCTGACATTTCATCCCCATCTCGCGAGACTTGTGGGAGAGGCGGGGTCTGAGTACGAGCGGCAAAAAAGAAGGATGCAGCAGCAGCGTGAGCCTGGGGGTAAGTAAGGCAGGGAGGGCGGGCAGCGTGGGCAGGCAAAGGGCAGGGCATGTGGGCGGTCGAGCACTGGTGGCGGTCGAGCGAGCAAGCGAGTGGTGGGTGAGCGAGTAGCGGGCAGATTGGGTGGGCAGGCGGCGGGCAGCGTAGGTGGGCTGCTGGCAGCTGAGCAGCAGGAAGCCTAAGGATGAAGGGGTGAGGGGTGAGGTGGGGGCTCAAACTGCAGGCTCAAAGGAGTGGTTTTCTGCTTTGCACACAGAACCTCGGTCTAATTACCAGCCAATATGCTTCACTTTGCTTTTTAAAAAATGGGTTTCTGCAGGAGCAAACAAATGGGGATTCAAAGGACACAGAGTTTTGTGTTTTGGATGTTCAGACTCCACCTCTGTGCTTATTGATCCTATTTCTGCTTACCCAGGTGCCCAAGTCTCTGAACTTTCTTGCCAGTTCTTTTATAAATTACCTGCAAGGATTTTCATGTATATATCAAAATGTACAACATTATGATGTATAACATATGACCCCATGCCTTTTACAGCTACTCAATGTTCCTACGTAGCTTTTCAGACAAGGGAATAACTTTGGATCATTTCACTTGCATGTGTTGTAGATCACAAGCTGAATATGAGCCAACAGTGTGATGTGGCTGCAAAAAAAGCAAATGCTATTTTGAGATGCATTAATAGAGTATAACTTCCAAATCGTATGAGGTACTGGCTCCCCTTTATTTGGCACTACTTAGGCCTTATCTTGAATATTGCATCCAGTTTTGGGCACCACACTTCAAGAGGGATGCATACAACTTGGAGGCCTAAATCCAATTGCTACTCCTAACTAGAATAGACACAGTGAATCAATAGGAACTTGTTAAATCCACACTTATCTAAGTTTCATTGCTTCAATGTGTTTGCTCTGGTGGGGACTAGCAATTGGACTGGTGATCTGATCTGTTTCTGTAATAGCCAGAAATGCAGAATGTGATACTGCTGGACCCAGAGTTCAGCCACCTGAAAATCCGAGTTTTTCTTTTAAAAAAGGATTCTAGCCTTTATGGCTGCAAAGATGTCACTGGAAATGTGTCATAATGCCTGCTGAAATCTCAGCATTTGTATTCTTTGATGGTGATGTAATCCACTTTTGTTTTTGAGAGACATGTTTGTAAAATAAACATGGGAAGTGGTGATGTTGTAGTTCTGTCCCTTTCCCCCTTTTTCCAAGCTCTGACTGTTTCACAACAGTAATAGTTTAGTTGTAGGATTCAGAGATGCTTGACGATATCATATTTTATTGACTTTTAGAGTCTGGTTTACAGTTCAGTAAATCAGACATGTGACCAAGGTCACACACCCTTGGGGACGGTTATGTCAGGATGGGCACATATCCTTGGGGGCTGGACATGTTGGGGTGGGCACGCCTTCTTGAGGGTTGGCTATGATGTCCTCCTTTTTGGTTTCCAAAATATGGTCACCCTAGTTAAATGGAAATTACTCCCAAGTTTACCTTAAAAAATCCCTGGGGGCACCACCTAATGGAATGTGCTGCGCACGCTTATGGCCACCACCTATCGCTGTATGAACTTGTATCAGAGGCCCTGCTCTGGGTGCCTCCTCCTGCAGAAGCGAGGCTGGTGATGTTGTGTTTACCCCTCGGGTTTCTGAGCAGGAGAAGCAGCTGCCAGATGGCTTGGCAAGAGAAGACAGGGTTCGTGAGTTTGATCCAGATCCTGGGTCTGAGGAGGAGGAGAGTAGCAGCCCCTCTCTGCCAGCTGATGCGAATCAGCGCTCTGAAACGAGTGCTAATCTAAATGATGAGCCAGCAGGTGGAACCACGCCCGTATCCTCTGAGGACGAGGAAGAAACCTCTTTAAAAGATGCCAAAGAACGCAGACGTCGGAGGAGAACAGAGGCGAGAGGGAGACCACGCCGGTCTGAACGTTTGCACGGAAAGGAGCAAGCAGACCTTAACGAAGGAGAGTTGTCAAGGAAGCGAGTTCGTTAGCCATTGTTAATTTCAACTTTTAGTTTACTTTGCTTCCTTTAAAAGTGCTTTCTGAATAGAACTGTTTGCTTTTGCCTGAATTAAAGGCGTTGTTTGTTTCAAAGTTTAAGTATTATTTCTTTCAAGCTACCGCTATCAAGTGCAGTTTTATAACAGCTTGAAATTAACAATGGCTAACGAACTCGCTTCCTTGACAACTCTCCTTCGTTAAGGTCTGCTTGCTCCTTTCCGTGCAAACGTTCAGACCGGCGTGGTCTCCCTCTCGCCTCTGTTCTCCTCCGACGTCTGCGTTCTTTGGCATCTTTTAAAGAGGTTTCTTCCTCGTCCTCAGAGGATACGGGCGTGGTTCCACCTGCTGGCTCATCATTTAGATTAGCACTCGTTTCAGAGCGCTGATTCGCATCAGCTGGCAGAGAGGGGCTGCTACTCCCCTCCTCCTCAGACCCAGGATCTGGATCAAACTCACGAACCCTGTCTTCTCTTGCCAAGCCATCTGGCAGCTGCTTCTCCTGCTCAGAAACCCGAGGGGTAAACACAACAGGTGACCAGCGTCAAAGCAGAGCCTCTGCAGCAGAGATGCCCTAGTTATGAAGCAATCCACTCAGGGATGCTCAGCTGGTACCTTTTGGACAAAAGGTGAAGATATTTTGTTTTATCTTCTGAGGCCTTTAAAGGTTTGTTTTATTTCTGCTCTTTCATGCGCTTTCTCTCTTTGCTATTTTGTTTTCCTGTTTTTAGTGCTGCTATTATAAATTGCTGTATTGTAGTATTTTATTTTGATTTTTTCTGAATTGTTTTCTTATTCTTTTGTTAACCACCTTGCAAGCTTTGATTGACAGTCAGCCTAAATATTAGGGATGTGCAGGGACCCCCCCGGATCGGATCGGGACCCAGATCGGGACCTCCAATTTTGTCCCAGATCGGATCGGACAAAATCAGAGGCCCCCCGGATTGGATCAGGCCTGATCCCAATCCAAAAATCGGACATCTGATTTTTGGATTGGCTGCCATTTTTGTTTTCCCCATAGACTTGCATTGGGGGAAGAAAGCTTTCACCCAATGCAAGTCTATGGGGGGGAAATGGCAGCGGGTGGGTGAGTGGGGGCCTAACTCCCCCCTCCCTGTCCCTCCCCCCCCGCGGTTACCTCCCGGGGCCATCCACGGGCGCCCGCGGGTGCCCGCGGACGGTCCCAGCAGATAAGCCCCCCCTCGCGGTTCTCCTTACCTGCCGGGGCTGTCCTCTTCCTTCACCTGCCGGAGATCTACTGAGGACTAGGCCGCGAAGCCTAGTTCTCAGTAGATTTCCGGCAGGTGAAGGAAGAAGATGCCCCGGCAGGTAAGTGGACCCCCCCTCGCTCCCTCCTCCCCTCCCTCCTCCCCCCCCCCCCCGCGATCCTCACCTGGCCGGGCTGTCTGCTTCCATTGGCGGGTGCCCGCTGGTGCCCACCGATGGAAGCAGACAGCCCCCCTAGGTAAGCCTCTCCCCCCGCAATCCTCACCTGGCCGGGCTGTCCGCTGTCCCCCCCAGGTAACCCCCCCAGATTACCCTCCCAGGTAACCCCCCCCCCCACTGTCCGCTTCCATCAGCGGGTCCTTCCGGACCGGTTCGGAAAAGATTGGACGATCCAGAGGGGTGATCGGAAATCAGATAATTGCATCCGATTTCCCCTGGATCGGCTCCAGATCATGGATCAGAGCCGATCCAGTGCACACCCCTACTAAATATCTCTTAAATAAATACTATGTGCAAATAAATCAAATGTTACAAAAATGCCATTCATGTCCAGGGGCCTCTCATTCAAAATAAACCAAGCTTGAGTAGTGCTGTCCATGGAACTTGCCATTGCAACATTACTATTACTCAGATATCATCATTATTAGTAGCCCCTCTATAGTGTTCATGTTCGAAATAAACCATCTATGGCTCAATAAGCTTAAAATTAGAGACAAACATAGAAAGGGTGGACAAACAGGATAAAGACCTCAAACAAGGCAAAGCTTACAAGCATAACAGGAAGTGGATATGACACACTGGAACTTCACACGAAGGCCGCCTATAAAAAGCTACATTTATTTCACAATTCCCTTGTCATTCAGCTAGTGTTTCCTCTTTTCTCTGGAGTATTATAAAACTTCCTATGGATTTGGACAGAGTATTCACACAGTTCTTTCCCAAAACCACATGTAGGACATAAAGTGTTTTGCAGTTAAGGGATTGCTAAATCCACAGTCAAATGTCTGTTTTAAAGTCAACAGATTTGCTCAGGAACTTACTAAGTCCATAGCCATGACACTCTTTTCTTGTGCACAAGAAATACTCTATTTTTCCTACAAGTATATGCTATGGCTTAAAGATTAATTTATTAAACTTAATTGCATGAACTGACCACAGTTCCTGCCATTGTGGAACTGCCCTGGGGCTTGAAACCTTCAAGTGCATCCTGATTCAATGCATGTTTATTACCAACTGGAAGCAATGGTTACATTAAAGTTAAGAATCAGCACCTACCTTGAATTGCACCCACACTACCAAATCCATGAAGTCCTTTTAATACAGGTGTGATAAGTTCCAAGTTGCTGATCCTACCCAACAACTAGGCAGCAACATTTTGTATCAGCTGTAGCTGTCTCCAAGAGCAGCCCTGTAAAGAATGCATTACAGTACTCAAAATATGAATTTACCAGAACATGTATAACCAATCAAACCACTATCTATTGGCTAGTGCCCATGCCAAGTAGTACACCACCCTCAACATGCACACTTTTCTACTTGTGAATCTGACAGAAAGGTCCTGACAGCTCTGATCACCCTCAGACTGATGTTAAATATAAGATGGCTAATGATGCACTTAAATTGCCAGATTGTTTTTCCCCAGGAAAGGATGCAACTTGCAGATCAGCTGAAACTGATAAAATGCAGCCCTGGCCACAGATGCTGGCATGACCCCAAACCTGAGCCAGGATTCTGACTCAAAGGAGGAGGGGCCAGTTGGATCACATGGTCCAGCAGCACAAGTTACGGATGTGCTGAACCCAGGCCCTTACACTGAACTGGAGGTGGAGTCTGTCACCCAGGAGCCCCTTGAGCCAGTCACCTTTGAACAGGGACACTCAGAAACCTCCTGGGCCAGATTCTCCTGAGGGCATGGGCCATTTTACACGAGAGTCTTCCCTTGCTCTCCAGTGCCTGCATGTCAGCAAAGGCAACACCCAAGGCAGGAGCTGACTAAGAGGCAATGGAGGGCCAGGCTTCAGGTTGGAGGGTACTCCTTTAAAGGGCTCTTCAGGAAGTGGCGTGATCTGGAGGCAATCTGACCCAAGAGGGATCAGAGGCCACAGCTGAGCTCCAGACCTTGTGGAGCAAATGGTCTTCTTGGAGCTATCCAAGGTCCTGCAACTCAAGCCTAAGCAACCCTCCATACACCATGGGTTCCCAGGGTCAAGAGAAAGGAGGTAACCAGATGTAATGCTGAATCCAGGAGCTGTGAAGTTGCACCTTTAGGAGTGGGTTCCCTCCAGATCTAGCAGTCCCCCTACTCCCGGCTATCAATAGCTTGTCTAGATTAATCTTAAATGTGTGCACCCTCATCCAGGTCATTAGAGAGCCCAGGCTATGAATAAGAGAGTCTACTGCCATTCCCAGATCAGAGGAAAAGGTGAAATCAAGTTGGGTGTCATCAGTAGCTGTCACATCTTTGGGGCTTTGTTTTACTTGCCAAGCTGGGGAATCAGCTAGAAATCCTTCATCTGGAGCAGTCTGTGCATGGCAGGGCTGGGCAACTTGTAGCTCTCCAGATGTTTTGGCCTACAACTTTCATGATCCCTCACCATGGGCTATGCTGGCTAAGGCTGATGAGAGTTGCAGGCCAAAACACCTGGAGGGCTACACCCATGGTATATGGGACGCCATAAAACCGTTGTCTACCTAAAAATATCTGGGCAGGGCAACAGCCAGAGAAAATAGCATTATCAGTCAATTAAATGCTTGTTCCTGTGAGGCTTGGTTGTAGAGTCAACTGAATCACTTCAGACTGCAGAGAGGTTACACCATGTTTGAATGCTCCCCTATGTAAAACCTCCCTGTGTGTAAAAAAAGAAAAACCTTCTGCATATCAAGGAGAAAAGTTGTAGCCCATCCCATCCCTGGCTGTTCTAACTTTCTGCTTGCTGAGATAGTTGTAGCTGTTGTTGTTTACACAGGTAAGCATTCAAAAACATGAGCCTGCACTTGCAATCTGGAGTGGTATTTTCCATTCTACCAACTCAGAATTCTACCATATTGAGCTCCAGCTGTGTGCTAAGGGCATGAAGCAGTACCTCTCCTTGAACCCTAACCAGCCTGAGGAAAATAACTAACATGGATAGAGGCAAGGGAATCAGAGGAGGGAGGCAAGGAAGGGATGCTGGCTAAGTGTGGAAGTGCCTGGGGAGGACATTACAGGATTGAACCACATTTCCTGCCAAGGCTTTAGATTGGCCAGTTTAGGCTTCCCTCATGAGCACCTTGACTAGGTGGTGACTTGGAGGTCAGGAAAGCATTGATGTTGATCTATATTTTGCTACAGTGAAGGTCACACAGGTCATGAACTTTAATTACAATGAAGGCAGGTAGATAGTAGGGGTGTGCACTGGATCGGGTTCGATCCACAATCCGAATCCGATCCGGATTATCCAATTTCCCATCTCATTGCTGGATCGTCAGATCCAATCCAATCTGATCCGGAAAGGTCCCGATCCAGATCGGAGGGATCGGAGGGCACCTGCTGGCCGCCCGCCGGTGGAAGCGGACAGCGGGGAGGGCACTTCCCTTGCGGCGCTGTCCGCTTCCATCGGCGGGCACCAGCGGGCGCCCGCCGATGGAAGCAGACAACGGGGGCAGGGGGCAGCGGACGGGAGTAGACGTCCCTGGAAGGTAAGCAGGGGGAGGGGAGGAGGGGGGCCCACGGCGCGCTTACCTTCTGTGGCTGTCCGCTCCTGTCCGCCGCCGGCCGCTACTGCAAGCAGGCTTCTCGGCCTGCCCCTAGGTAGCACGCCAGGTGATCATCACCTGATGATGATCAGGTGATGATCACCTGGCGCACTACCTAGGTGCAAGCCGTGAAGCCTGCTCGCAGTAGCGGCCAGCGGCAGACGGGAGCAGATGGCCATGGAAGGTAAGCAGGGGGAGGGGGAGTGGTCTTACCCGCCCGGGGCCGTCCGCTTCCATCCGCTGGTGCCAGCGGATGGAAGCGGACGACCCCGGGGGGATAAGGAGCGCGGGGGAGGGGTCTTACCCCCCCCGGGCTGTCCGCTTCCATCTGCTGGTGCCAGCGGATGGAAGCAGACGGCAACGGGGGGGGGGGGGGTAAGGAGCACAGGGGAGGGGGCTTACCTGCCGGAACCGTCCACAGCAGATGGCCCCGGGGGGAGGAGGGAGTTAGGCCTCCCCACACCCACCTGCCACCATTTTTTCCTCATAGACTTGCATTGGGGGAAAGTTTTCTTTCCCCCAATGCATGTCTATGGGGGGGGGGGGAAATGGCGGCCGATCCGGTCCGGGGGGCCTCCAATTTTGTCCAATCTGAGACAAAATTGGAAGTCCTGATCCGGGTCCCGATCCGATCCAGGGGGTCCATGCACACCCCTAGTAGATAGCATGCTGTCATCAGGATTTGTTTGCTCCTAGCTTCTACGAGCATCTTGCCCATGCAGCCTTTTCAAACAAATGACAGGGTGATACCAACAAATTACAAGTGTAAAAGTCATCATGGGTGAACTTTTCTGTACCAATATGGACATCTGAGAAATAAAGCTATGAATCAGCCAAACAAATGCACATATATGCTGTGATCCAGCTGTTGTTGTTTTTCGAGGGGCTGCGCAGGCTCCTCACCTATGAGTGTGTGTTTTTCTGTCTGCAAGTGCTTCTCTCCATTCAATGGATAATTACTCTGAGTTATCCTTGGCAAAAGGTTTGAGGAGTTAAATGCTATCTCATCTTCTGTTGTTCCCACCTGGTTGCCAGTCACGGACATGAAATATAATCAAGACAGAGATCACGTAGCTTGTGGAAACTCCGCTTTAAATTACTAGGCAGTGTTACTTGGCTCCTTTAATGTTCTTTTAAAGAATCGAGCCAAAGGGAGGGTGAGTTTCATGAATATTTGCATTGGATGTGAAATATCAGTCCCCTTTTGGTGGTTTCTTTTAGGGACCTTTTTGGGGGAATGGGCCAAGCTGTTCAGCTAAAACCTGAAGGTCTCCAAGAAGCCGAGCGACTGCAGCATGATCCTCATCCACACCCGCTCTTGAATCAGGTAGATATTTATGGCAAGGTGTTGAGGGAAGGGCACTGAAAAGCAGAGGCAGGGAGAGGCAACAAGAACCAAGAGCATAGAGGGACCACTCCACTGCACAGTCTGCAAGGGAAGGGGCTGCTCCCAGAGCACCAAGACAATGACCTTTGTACTGAAAATGTGAGAAACAATAGTCATTTGGTAAGAAAATATGAACAAACACCAATATAACAGATCTAGCTTTCCCTTTTATCTGGTTCAGATGAGGCAGTACAAGTGTTAAATTGGAATCTGGAATCAATAAAACAGCATGATCGTCTACCGAGAATAGTTTGTCTCCACAGAGAGGAGCTGTTTTTCCTGTTCTTGATGGGGTTGCAGTTCCCATAAAGGAGCAGTTCCACAGTTTGGAGGTGCTCTCAGAAATAGCCAGTGAAGGCTGGTGGCTCCTTTGTCAGTGGGACAGTGAATCTACTCTGGGTTTCAGTCAGAACTCTAAAGGAGCTATCAAGAGTGCTGAACTCTATACCCCAAATGGGTTCAGCACCTTGGATAGCTCCTTTAGAGTTCTTTCTGGTTTTGACTATAACCCAGAGCAGATTTTGACTGCCCCACTGACATAGGAGCCACCAGCTTCCACAGGAAAGAGTGGCTCTGACATAGAATGCCTATCACCAAGGGAGGCTGGTGTGCCAACTGTGTGCCGTCCAGGATAGAGGTAGTTTGTCCACATTACACCATGTTCTAGTAACCTCCAGATTGGAGTATTCTAATGTGTTCTATGTGGGGCTGCATTTGAAGACCATTCAGAAACTGCAGTTAGTTGCTAATTGGGATCAGGTGCTGGGACCATGTTTTCCCAGTGCTAAATGATGGCACAGGCTCCAGCCCTATTTCTGGTCATAATTTGACTTGGCTTAGTGACATCAACACACTCACTACATAATCTCTGATAGGTTGGGGTCTCTTGAGGAAGGAGAGTTTATTGGGGAAATAATAATGCTGAAGTAACAGCCTCGGAAATCGTGAACTTGGACAGCAGTGAACAGCACCACATAGACAAGATGTAAAATCAAGGGCTATCCTGAAAGCACAATGCTCAGGCTAAACACTGGGCACACCAAAATGTTACTCTAGAATACCCTCCCCCAATCTCCAGATGTTTTTGGACTTTAACTCTCATCAGCTCCAGCCAGCATGGCCAATTCATGGAAATGCTGGTACTCGTAGTATATAAAATATCTGGACGGCATGAGGTTGGGAAGGGCTGCTCTAGATAAACTATCATATTCTCTGTTCTTGATCAAATCAGTACATTAAAAGCCTGATGACACAAGCAGTTTATTTTATTTTTTGTATTCATACTTCCCTGTCTTTCCTGATAGTGCAAAATTAATAGTGCATTATTAATTAGTGGTAATGCTGTTGCTAAGAATATATCACCATGATGAGTAGTAGCAAAAGTGAAAGAGGCTTGCAGGAAGATGAGAACATAAGAAGAGCCCTGCTGGATCAGACCAAGGGTCCATCTAGTCCAGCACTCTGTTCACACAAGCGGCCAATCAGCTGTTGTTCAGGGACCCACAAGCAGGACATTTTGCAACAGCACCCTCCTGCCCATGTTCCCCAGCAATTGGTGTTACTGCCTCTGATACTGAAGGTAGCACATAGCCATCAGGACAAGCTGCCATTGATAGCCTTCTCCTTCAGGAATTTATCCAACCCCTTTTTAAAGCCATCCAAATTGTGGTACATACATCTTGTGGTAGTGAATTCCAGAGTTTAACTATGCATAGTTTAACTATGAGGCATGAGCCGTTATACATTCTCCCACAAGAAGTGGAACTCTCCAGGTCATCATCTTGTGTGCACTAGTTCATTATTTTGAATCGTTTGTTTTAACCTTGGCTTGTCCCTAAGACATCTGCTATGCTATGATTAATAATGCTGGTGGAAATAAATTGTTGAAGGGCAGTGCTGCATTGCATGACTAATTAGCCTCCTAAATTATGTGTTCATATCTTTTAAAAAAAGCACTGTCTACACATGTAAGTGAAAGTTTGCTGCTGTTCCACACTTGAATAGTTTAGCAATCTGGTCTAGGTGACTTGTGAATGGGAGTCCTTCACTTTTTTCCTACGTCAGACTTCAATAGGTATCGCCTTTGTTGCTCTCCATTCAGCCTGTGCATCATTCACTATCTTTTGAGGAGATAAAAGAGTAAATTCACCATCAGAATGAGAAAGGATATAAGGAAGCCCATTCTGTATTGTTTATGTTTCCAGCATAAAATATTTTGCTGAGGAAAGCTAGATTAGTAATTTGGGGGAAATAAACAATTTCTAAATTTCCCCCTAATGCAATTGTATAAGGCTGTTGAGCTCTGGTATGCTACATTAGTAGCTTACTGTGTACCTATTTTAAATCTCAGCGTTTAAATACAGTCCAGTTGCCTACAGAAGTAGCCTTCAACTTTTGGGGAACTCGGACACACCTTTAGCTTAAGTATGGATGGGGAGCACTTTGTAATGTTTTGCAATATATTTGTATGCTGGTAATGCCACTCTATTGACCCATCTTCGGTTAGGCTGCAACACCATAGTAGATCCCAACCCGCCAATTGAAGGCCAAGTTCATATAGTTCTGATTGCTGAAGTTTGGATCTTGGTGAATGTTTAAGCAGCTCATCTAGACTGCACTCTGAGTGGAATGGTGCAGAATAGGGAGGTAAATTCAATTTTTCTCTCCCTGTGGTGTATGGGAGAGTTTTTGGGAAAGTTAGAGTCTGTTGCTACCTACAGAAGAGACCAACGCTAAGCTCCAGACAGCCCCAGCGCAAGCTCTCCCGCTACCTGGGATGGGGAGCACACATGCCACTACTGCCATGTGACCCCCAAACCCCTTCCTCTTCCGGCTGCTGTGTCATGCCCCCATCCTTTCTCCTTACCATTACCGCATTGCACTCCCCCAGCCCCTTCCTGCATCATGCCCCCCCTTCCCTTTACCACCGCCACCGCATTGGCTCTCTGGATCTGATGTTGTGTTTATAAGTTTTCAGTAACATTTTGTGTATGATTATCCACAAACCTAATGCATGCATTTCTGATTGTTTTTCAACAGAGGAAGGGTTTGACTTTCAAGTAATATTCAAACTTCTGCCCATCCATGAAGCTCACTGGCTGGCTTTAAGCAATTCATCCCCTTTCAGCTTATCACATGGTCAAGATCCTTAGCTTTGGAATATTCCCAGAACAAGGCTCCACGCAGGCGCAGAGACCATACGTGTGATGCAGAAACCATGAAGAGGAAGATAAGGCTATATTGTAGGGTGGCCATGTGAAAAGGAGGACAGGGCTCCTGTATCTTTAACGGTTGTGTGGAGAAGGAAATTACATGCAGAAGAATTTCATGAAGGAAATGAAGTAAAGTCTTCTTCTTTTCATTAAATACGTCACAGTTCCCCCTCTCCCCCGGCTATATTCCCCCCTGCCCCCCGAAGACCAGCCCACTGAACAAACTGAATTGCAGTGCTGTGACACACTACTCTCCCTCCCAGTAATGTGGGTATAGCAGCCATGGACTACTTTGCAGTGATGCCATAACCCATAGTGAGATGCAGCAGCAAGTTCTCAGAGCATTCAAAATCCATCCTTTGGCATATTGTAACAAGAACATTCCATACAAAAGCACTCCTTTGGAGCCACAGTTTTTGATTCCAGGAATAACCCACATAGAGAAGGAAACTGAAGCAAGTGTCTTTGAAATCATAAGTGCCCAAGCATGTGGGAGTGTGTGTGTGAGAGAAAGAGAATCAGACAAAACAGCCTGCACAAAAACACTTCTTTAGACACTAAGGGCTTGCCTACATTTAGCAAAAACCCTGCAGCCTTACTGGGCCTTTCTCTTCTGGAGTCTTCGCGCTTTAACAGCTGGCAAAATACACGGGCTTCCTCCCCCCCCCCCCCCGTTTTGGCTGGCTCCCTCACATATGTTTCATTGATACCGTTTGCATATAGTGCTGTTTTATCACACAATTTAGGTTTATTATTGCATATTCGGTTAGTTTTAAAATGGCGGATTATTCCTGGAAAACAACATGAGAGGAATCGGAGGTTGACTGCATCACAAAAAAGACCTGCAAACTTCCATGAGTGAACAATCACGGGTGCACGATAATTGCCTCATATAGAGACACTCAAAGTCTCCTGCTCCAGCAACAACTCCAATCACACAGAGAATTCACTCTAAGTTCAGGAGTGGGAGGGGGGAATCCACACACATATCAGCTTGATTAATCCTTCTCTTCCTCCCTTTTGTATATCCATCACGAAGCATCCCCCAAACTTGCAGACTGCTTAGAAGCAAATGTGGTGGGAAGCAGCACAATACAAAAATCCAGCTTATGCATATATACTAGCCATCCAATCTTCTGCACAGGATCTATTAGAGACATGAAATTTGGCACAGAATTTTTTAGAGAAATGAAATTTGTCAAACCACAGCCACAAAGGGAGACCAAAATGCTTTTTAAAAGATAGATCAGAATTAATCACAAATCATTTTAAAGGATAAGTTAATGTCCAGATAGAGAGACACACACACAAATTATTGTTTTAAAACATTAATGCAGTCCAGAAAATGACACAAAAGTTGTAATTAAGTTAGTAATGTGGTTGCCTAACAAAGAACAAAATAACAATGCAAAGCAATGATAAATTAATGTGGCTGGTTGCCCAACATACAAAGACACACACAAATGCTTTTTAGAAGTACACACAATTAAATGCTTTTTAAAAATTAATTCATGCAGCCATTGTAATAGAAAATATCCTTAAAAAAATCAATTTGGCCACAGATTTTTTTAATGTATTTAGATGCCACAGAGAAACATGGGTTTTGTTTTTTTAAAAATATTTTGGCATCCCACAAATAAGAAAACTGCCAACATACCTGTTGTATCAGATTGCTGGCTTAAGATAGTTTCAACTGTTGTGCTGGCTGGCTCACTCTCTCCCCGGCCCCCATCATCCCTTCTTTCAGAAAACATTGCAAGCAAATGAGCAAATAAAGCCAGTGGACACTCGGAGCTGCTGTTTCCTTCTTCATCAGTGGCTGCAACTGACTCTGGGCTAGCTGCTATTGCAGTTGCCCGAAAGAGTGGCAGCGTTCACCCCTCTTGGCCATGAAAGGATGGGATGAGGTCCTTCTTTCAACTTTCATTGGAATCACTTCCCCCAGTTGCCCTGGCCTTTTCCAGGAAGTGGATGTTCTGCACATGCACAACTGGGTCCATGTGCAATTGGGTTAGTGAGTCGGTTGGGGATGGGGACATGTTGGGAGCCAGCACACAGAGTGTGGTAGTACTGGGTGCAAATGGGCAGCTATGCCAACCAGCAGAGAGCCAAAGAGAGATGAGAAGTATCGTTAAAGAAGTCACAACTGACTCAATGACATCCATTGAAAAGGAGCAGGATGGTGTTGCATCTCACTTCAAGGCTTGTGCATATGAAAACAGGGACATGCGTATATCATCCTTAATCACTTAGAAAGGATCACTGCCCAAGACATTACTACTCTGTCTACTGCAGACTTCCCCAGCCTGCCCTCCAGATGTATTGGACTACAACTCCCATCATTCCCAGCTGTATTCCACTGTATTCAATTATTTTACAGCAGTCTGCTTTGCAGTGTTTAAAAAGTCAATGCTGAATTCGGACGACACAATAAGCAACTGGGCAGGGGGAAACAATCGTCAGTTGTATTGACTATCGTGTCGTCCGAATGCTACCATAGTCAGCTCAGTGCTGATCCTAATCCACACCACAGTTGATTATTTATTACCATGTTGTGTGAGGAGTACCCCCTAGATGAACAACTGTAAAGTTGATTATTACCCCACCATTGACTATCGTGTTGTCCGAATTCAGCCAATGTGTTGTTTGTCCAGCCATCTGTTTTGAACAGTTCAAAAAGGAGCCTCACCATTCTGTGACACCATAACAGGTTGTACACTCTAGAGGACTTTTGTGTCCATGCATGTGCATTATAGCCATCGCCACCACAACCTATTCAGGGATCTGACTTCTAGAAATCCTGGGGGGGGGGGGGAGAGTGGGGAAGGGGAACCTTGAGAAAAGACCACTCACACTAACAAGCAAGGCATCCGCAGAACATAAACAAAATACAAAGAATAATTCAATGGAAATAGCCACCAGATCATAGAGATGTCTGTTCCTGGCAAATAGGAATAGTTGGCAATAGTCAGATGCCATTTGAGTTACTTACCTTCTGATGACAAAAGCAGTATATGTGAATTTCAGTGTCAAGTTGTTTAAAAGGAGATGGTTGAACAAGTGAGCTCTGAGCTCTGCTTTGCTTTCTATCCCCAAAGTACACTTTCTTGTGCAATTGAATTTACGGAGAAGAGTGGGATCTTTTGGCTGCTGGCCAGCCTTTTAAAAAGAACATTTTTTTTCATCTTCCTAAGGAACGGAAGTACATATTAAATCAACAGCTTTCCAACTTTCCAGTCTTGGGATCCACCCAAGTTGAATTTCAACCTGCAACATGGGACCTACTTCTGATTTTGAAATATGTGTCTATTTCTTTGACTGAATTTCCTCTTTGCCCTCTCTCTTTGCAGCCAGGTTGGTCACCTAGGGGTGATCACATTACACCAGTTTTAAAATCGCTTCACTGGCTGCCAATCAGTTTCCGGGCGAAGTATAAAGTGTTGGTTATTACCTTTAAAGCCCTACATGGTTTGGGTCCAGGGTACCTACGGGATCGCCTTCTCCCGTACAATCCGCCCCGCACACTTAGGTCCTCTGGGAAGAACTTACTCAAGCCAGTCAGAACTAGGCTGGCGGGTGTTACCCAGAGGACCTTCTCTTCCATCGCTCCCAGACTATGGAATGGTCTGTCGGAGGAGGTTAGACAAATTGACAGTCTTCATGAATTTAAGAGAGTCATGAAGACTGTCCTCTTCCGACAGGCCTATCCAGATGAATTTTAAGATGTTTTTAATGTTGTATTTTTCTCTTGTTTTAAAATTTTTTTAACTGTTGTGATTTTTGTGTTTTATATTGTTGTTGTTCCCCGCCTCGATCCGGAGGGAGAGGCGGGCTACAAATAAATATTATTATTATATTATTATTATTACTACAATTGAGAATAAATGACAGTGCCTGAAAGTCACTCTGTGCCTGCAGCTTGATTCTTGCTGCGCCAGAGAGAGAAGAGAATCAAATGCCAAAAAAGGGGAAAGGCCCAACCCTTCCTCCTGAAGACCTGCCTCTCCCAGTAGCTCAGGTTCTAGTGACTGTGTTGTTAGGAGGATGAAAGGTAGGCCAGGTTGGTCCAAAGCCGCAGTAGGCAGTGATGTGACCATGAAAGGGGATAGGTGTTAATTTCCCCATTTTCAGAACACTGTCCTCCTGTCCAGTAAAAAAAAAAAGCATGTTGTAACATGTTGAGACAGCCTCATGGGTGGAATGCAGTCCTGACCTGCCCTGAATCTGGCAGCTGCTCCACATCCAGTGGCAAGGAAGTTGAGATCCCCACAGAGCCATCATCCTAGGGGTCCTCAACACCAAATCTGAGATACCCTCCATCAGCTAGGCAGAAAGTCTGATGGGCAGCACAATGGGCAGTACAGCAGCAGAATCCCTAATATGTTTCAGATACTCAACACATGATATAAGCACTCAGGATTGGCATTCAAATGGAAAGGAAATCTATAGATGGAGATAGTATTCCTGTAGATCACTCCTCCCTTACCCTCAAATCTACATTGGTCTGCACTGAATACCTCAGAGGGCACAACTGGGAGAGACTAACTTCTCCCAGTTGCTCCATCCACGTCTCAGTAATACACACCAGGTCAGCCCTCTCATCCACAATTAAATCATGGATGAGGAAGATTTTATTTAGAACTGACCTGGCATTTTATTTTGAAGTTTAGTTTCCCTGGTAGCCTTTCCCCTCTGCGAGGGTTGAGACATATTATAATGGTCCAACTGCTGAGGCTAATAGGTTTTGGGGGATTTTCCTGCTGGTATGACTGGTGCTCCTGTCAAAGCCCTGGTCACTTTGTGGAATGCAGTTGACATGATCATACCCAAGTGCTGGGGTCAGGGTCACTAGTAGGCATGGTCAGGTGCCTGCTGAGGATCCACACTCCAACAGGGGCCCACTGACAAGAGCCCCCTGGACTTGCTCCTCCTTTTCACCATTACTGCTTGTTCATCTGCCTCTCATTCTGGCCTAGTCAACGGTGGTGGAGCAATGGATGCCATTACCACTTGTTCATTGGCTCTCAGCCAGTCAAGCATACAAGTTCTCAATGATGAGAAAGAGGAGCAGCTGGTGACAATGGCAGTGGAAAATAGACTCACAGAGGGCATGGAGCCATTGAAGGTGACTTGCCCAAGGGCCTTCAAAAACCTGCAGCTGGCACTTTACCCTCTGAGCAGTTCCTTGCTGTACATCTGAGCTGAGGACAACGAAGCAAGAAATTGGGGAGCAGTACTCTACACTGATTCTGCTCCTACTTGGGGGAATGATTCCAGGACGTAGCACTGGATAATTGTCCTTCAGCTCCCTAGCAATTATGCTGTGTGGTGCCACAAGGAGCCATCTTGTCCCCAATGCTATTTGCAATCTATATGAAGCTGCAAGGAGCAGTCGTTAGATTTGGAGCAAGGTGTCATCAGTACATTTACACACAGCTAAAGTTCTCTGAATCAGGAGAGACCATGCATGTTCTGAACCAGTGCCTGGATGCAGTGATGAGTAGGATAAGAGCCAACAAAAGGAGACTCAATCCTGACAAAAGAGATACTCTTTGGGTGGGTGGTTTCTGGGAATGGAATTTTGGGAATTTGCCTATTCTAGAAAGGGTTATCCCTCTTTAAAAAAAAACAGTAATGTAGTGTTCCTGGATTCATTATTGTCATTAGAGGCCAATTGACTTTTGTGGTGAGGAGCCAGTTACCAGAGCGTGGATAATTATTTCAGTGCAAAAGCTAGTTGCAATGTATTGAAACAACTATTGTTGAGTTACTTTCTTGATTCTTATATGTTCTCCTATGATGGCATCGTAAAATAATAATAATAAAAAATGAAACACTATCCACAGGTCTTTTCTTTTCTTTTTACAGCCTGGGTAATGAGAACTGCCTACAATAATCAATATGTAAACACATTGGTGTTATTATAACTGAATTAATATTGGCTTTCATTATGCATGCCTGTCTTACCCTTAAAGGTTCTTATGTCCCTGGCTGGAAAAATACGACTAAGGGGGAAAAATGAGTTACAAACACTAATGAGCAAAGAAAAGTTCTGTCAACTCTTTCAGGAAGAAAAAAAAATAGTAATGCTTTCCCTAAACACGATTGCAGTTGACAAAATGCTGGATGTTTAGGTGGCAATTATAGCTCTTTCAGAAACTGTCAAATCTTGTCATAACACATGCCATAAACAAGGACAGATTTAGAGGTTCTTCATGACAGTTATGTGTAGGATGCAGACGGCTGGCTGTTAAATTTCAAGTGCAGGAAAAAAACTTCCCTTCTGACAGATCTTTGCTTATTTATTATGAAGGTGTTTTCTTTATGCGAATTCAATCATACATCTACTGCATCACTTTTTTAGCATTTGACATTTCCATTAAACTATATTCAGTCAGCTTAGAATGTGTGAAAGTCTTAAAACTTCAGGATGTTTTCTTCCTTTCTCAAATATTTAGACTTATTTATTTATTTATTTAAACGTGCCAAATTATATATGGATGGTTACATCAGAAGAAAGCAAAAGCATGTATTTGACATTACAGGGAAAGAAGAGAAGTAGCTTTGTGATGAATCTGAAAGTTGGTATGAGACCACGCCTTGTCAATGGTTTAAGACCCCCTAACTATACTTAATAATAATCATTAAAATAACAACTAATGAAATGTTAGTACATTCCACCAAATAATTTTCCTTACAAATCTGGAAGTGAACAACCGGAGTCCAAAGTTCTAAATACTTTCCCTGCATTAAATGAAAGGCCCCTGGTAGATTATATGTAGAAAGTTTATATGCAGAAAGTCACAGTTCAATCCCCAGCTTCTCCAGGTAAGGCTAGGAAAGAATTATGCCTGAAACCCTGGTGGGCTGCTGCCAGTCAGTGTTGACAATACTGGACTAGATGGTCCAAGGCTCTGACTCAGTATACGGCAGCTTCCTAGGTTTCAAAATGTTCATAATGTGATGCAGTTAGTTCAAAACACAGCTGCTAGGCTATTGCATGAGAGTGGAACACACCTTAGCAGAACTTAAAAGAGTTCCACCAACTTCCTGGCTGTTCCTGGGCACAATTCAAAGAGCTGGTGCTTGTCTTTTAAATCCCTATATGGCTTGGGACCTAGATCTATATGAGAATACATCTTTTCCCACATCATCCTGCCTGTTTGCTAAAAAAATGCTTCACCACCACCACCACCACCCATTAAAAAAAGATGACATGGGTTTGCATAAAATATTCTTATGTTGATGTGCATATAGTGATGCAAGATGTGCATGTAGTGATGCAAATTTGTAAATAATCATCATAATTGAAATAAAAAAATAATACTTCTCACCATACTAGGGAAGAGTGTGTCCAGGTGACCTGTGTTATGCCACTCAGTCTGCTCTTCAGATGCTAACCCCTCCTGCTGTGCAGTGTTACCTTTGAAAACATGCTAAATGTGGCTACTGTAATGTTCCATGGCACCTTGCTGCCAATTTTCAATGGCAAATTGGAGGGTGGGTCGGGTTTGCCACCACCTTGAGTTTCAGTGGCATAGCAGTGGCGGGGGATGTGAGGGTGAGGCACCTGTGACCTGCACGTTACCCAACCTTGCTTTATATGTCATTGTTTTTAAAATCTTTTTTGTAAGCTGCACTGGATACTTGTTGGTAGAAGAGCGAGCTATACATATTTAATAATAAATAAAATTCTTCCAGTAATGCCTTTAGCCTTGCCTTGATAACTGCACAGTATGTCCGAAATCAATGAGAAAATATAATAATAATAATAATAATAATAATAATAATAATAATAATAAAATAGATTTCTCTTAGACTTTCTAACCAGGAGGGAAAAGGTGGACCAAGCATTCTTCAAGGAGGTATCAAGGATATCCAAAGCTCATAAACACAGGAGCCTGAGATATAACTACCCAGATGTTTGTGGAGCTAAGAACATAGCTAAATATAGAATATACATAAAGTTAGTGACCTGTATAGAGAACATTTTGCACACAAAAACTAGGGAAATGGCGCCAGGGGGTAGGGAGGGTGTTTAGTAACCTTGGCAATCAAGAAATACTTTGAGACTGGGTAAGAAAAGTCTGGAAGATAAATGATATAAATCAGGGAGATTTAAGGGACAAACTAGATGATAAGCTAACTATGTGAATGCATTCAATGTGCCTTTGTTTGCCTTTTTAAATATCCACTTCATTTGAGTGGGGAACCAGGATTGGGACTGCAGAGTTTAACCCTTCCTTTGCACCTCAGTACTGACAAATATCACCCTCTAAACTATTATTTGCCCTGGAAAATAAAATAAACTAGTGGAAATAAATGAGGGGGGAGGGTCTTTTTTGTCATGACTGCAGGGGTCTTAAAGCAAAGGCTGGACAGCCATCTGTTGAAGATGTTGCCGCTTTGGATTTCTGCATGGAGCAGGGGTTTGGTATCATAGCCTACAGGACCCCCTCCAATTCCACAATTCTATGGGCCTGTTCAGAAAACACACTAAGCCAACACAGTAAACCACTAACCCTTTTGCAGCAAATGATTAGTGAGCGTGTTTAAACTGTGGTTATGTAGCCACCATGGTTAACAATGGTTCACTTGGCACGCTAAGCCATAATGTTTATCTCAAAATGCATGACCACTGTGATTTAGTGTGTCGTCTGAACAGGGTCTATGTTTTAAAGCAGTGGGCGCTGGTGGCTCTGGTGTCAATGGGGCAGTGAATCTCCTCTGGGTTTCAGTCAGAACTCTAAAGGAGCTATCCAAGGTGCGAAATAGTGGGGGAGGGAAGTGTGCTAAAGAGGTGAGGGGTAGAATAGTGAGGCTAGAAAGGGAGAGAAAGAAGACTGCCCTAACATTTTCCAAGTTTTTAATATTTTGTAATGTTTTTGGAAGGGGCAGGGAGTGAAGAACTTCATGGGCATCCACAATGGAGGCCCCTGACCTCTCTAGTCCAGCATTCTCTTCATACAGTGGCCAACAAGCTGCTGGTGGAAACTGAGAAATAGGATGCAGTAGCCTCCCATTCGTGCTCCCCTGTAACTGATAAAGACCTTCATCACACCTAATTTCCCCCCACCCCTGGTTTGCCTCTGTGTGTGTTTTTTTAACCTCTGAGGCAGAAGCGCATCAAGCTTATGATCCCTTTCACCCAAATAGTTGCTCTTTCACTCCTTGGCTCTATTCCACCCCTCCCCTTTCTCCCTCCAGCCAGATCCTGTCAGATGAGTACTTCAACTAGACAATCTTTCTGCTGGGCAAAAATGGAATGACCCTTTAGTCTGGCTCTTTGGGAGCATCGAGGGAGTACAATCCTGTCTCTGCAGAGATTCAGGCATTGTATGACTTAAAAAAAAATTCTTTAGAGTCTGGGATGCAAGGTTTGGGTTTTATATTGAGGCTTGGAGCCGGCTGCTGGGAGAGATTGCTTTTCCCTGCCAGGACCTGATGCAATCCATTCAAGCCCCCAGTTCCTTTAAAACTACATGGAGGCTTAGGGCGCATTAAATGTGCTTAGGGAAAATAATGCAGACTTTTCTAGAAAAGGCTGGGGAAGAGGTGGGGTGTCAGCAGGACAGGCAGACATCATGTACCGTGCTGCAAATCCACATACCAGGCATGGCGGGAATGCACTAAATTGCTGGTATGATGGAACTCATAGAAAGGCATATTGCCTCTGATACTAGAAGAATATAGTCATCATGACTAGTAGCCAGTGATTCCTTATGCTCCAGGAGATGCCTTTCCATGTACCTTTGCCAGCTCTATAATATCCTTATTTATGTGTGGCAACCAAAACTGTACACAGTATTCTAAGTGTGGTCACACTATAGATTTTTTTTATAATTAAAGGGGCTATGTTATGAAGAGGAGGAGGGGTCTGCTTTATAGACTTAAATAGTGGGAAAATGTGATTATCTCAGCACTAGAAACAAAACCTGCTTTTGGTACCAGGATTCTGAGTTGGCTGAAGAAGAGAACCACCTTTCTTCCTAAAACTGTTTTGAAAACCTTCAGAAGCTGATTGCATTTCACATCCCATTTACTCCACAATAGGCAACAGGCTGACCTAGAAGGGGAACGACTAACAGCAAAAACCATCCACCTAGTAATAGTTTCATATTTTCTTATATTTTTACTATTGCAGTTGAATGGAATGGAAATAGTTTAAAGCCTGATGGATTTTCAAGGTTCAGAAACTATGAGTGAGACTGTGTTCCTGCCCCCACAACACACAAAAAAACCTCTTTTTTCTTTTTTTTAGATCTGGTAGTTGGTGAAGTTACATTGCAGCCAAGTGATGCAATACATAGCTGTATGAAATAACATGGTGCTGTTTTCTTAACCTTCAGGGCGTAGCGTAATATTTACTCCACAGTTAACACAAGTAATGAAAGAATTTTACTGCTTATAAAATAAGCAATCACAATGAGGATTATTCTGTAGCAGGTGGGGTGGAATCAAAACCTTGAAGGAACTGTAGGCATATGCAAGGGTATACGCAACATCTCCATTCATGTTATTGAAAAAGAAGAATATGCTACATATCAATAAAAGGTGAATGGGAGCTCCTTGACCTGGAACATTCAATGAACTGAAAAATGACCTCAGATGGAAGAAATAATTTATCGTGGGTTATCTATAAAAGTCACCTCAGCTGTTCTGTTTGGAGAGAAATGAAATAAAAAGTCTAGCTGCTCACACAGGACAACAGAGATCACAAATGACAGCATTGTTGTAGTTTTTATTCATATATTTTGGCACTGCCCACATAATAAGGATAAACTTTATATTGAAACAGTCCTCCTAAACTACCTACCGGTTTCTTGGAAGTTAACGCATGGTCAGCGCAAATGGATTTTCCGAGCCCTTATGACAGCTAAGAGACTGATATTATCATGTCAGAAGGATAAATGTTCACCTCTTATAATGCAACGGACTGAGGATTTAACGCTATCAACATTTTAATGGGTTGTATGTAGACACTACTTGTGAGTGGATAAATACATGGATATTTGGTCTGCTTTTCTTGAAACCTATAACACTCTCCTTTTTTTTTTTAATGAATGGTGTATCCAAGCATGTAATGCTTGTTCAACCCTGCTCCCATGATTTATTTTCTGTTTTGTTTTGTTAAATTCACAATGAAAAATTAAAAAGCAAAAAGTAACCCCCCCCCCAAAAAAAACCATTGCGGTAGTTTACGCTTCCTACCTACCTACCTGTCCACTAGGATAATTGCTTGGAGCTATCAAGGCTTGACCTGATGATCCACAACTCTGGGCACAGATGCCTTTGTGGTGAATCAACAGGCCTACAAGCTGGAGCATCTCCCAGGGCAGTGAAGGTTTCCAGGTGTTGGAGTGGTTTTGCCAACCAAGACTGGCCATTGGCCCTCCTCAAGTGTAAGTGTTATAAAGGTACTTGCACTTGAGACAATTAGTCTTTCCTGGCTTGAACTCTTGATGTGTTCTGATTCTGTCAATTTATTCCCTGGCTCCGGCCCTTGGCTCTCACCTGACTATAGGTCAGAAAATAACAATATATGAGGTTAAGAACCTCCAATTCAAACTGCTGGTTTTGACCTTTAAAGTCTTCAGTTGTTTGGGACCAAGTTACTTCACCCATATCAGCCTCACCGCATGTTAAGATCAGAGAGAGAGGCCCTTCCCATTTGCCCACCTGTGAGAGCAGTTGGGTGACCACACTTGAGAGATCCTTCTCTGCGGTGACCCCACACCTTTGGAACAAGCTCTCATCGGAGGTCTGTCATGCTTTGTCATCTCAGGCTTCTAAGAAGGCATTGAAAATATATTACTTTACTGTGGCCTTCTCATAATATTATTGTTATTGATTTTATTGTTGGCTCTTACTATATTTATTGTTATTGTATTGTGTTTATGTTTTTATTATTTTCATATTTTAACTGTTTTCATGTATTTTATTGTTGTAAGCCACCTTGTGAGGGCTTATGCCCTAAAAGGCATCTAAGAAATATTTAAAATAAAATAAAAAAATAATAAATAAATAAATAAATAAATAGTGACAGGATTGGTAGTATCTCTTTTTTTTGGCAGTGGCCAAGATTAGGACAAAAACTGGAATGAGGCCTGATGGAATGGATTTGCAAAGTGGATCTCTATATTTTATATATTGTACTTTTCTAGCTGCTTCCCAGTCTGTTTCTGAGTGCAACTGAAAATGTTGACACTAACTTATAAAACCCTTAAAGGGTGTCTCTACAAGAGTGATTTAAAGCTCTTTCAAGGCGCATTAATTTTTTTACCTCCACATGAACGGAGCGCAAATCGGTGGTTGAGGTTTTTTCTCTCCGATTATGCGCATCTTCGCATTCGCGTTAAATAGCGAGTTTTAATTTACCGTGGCCGTTAAAGCGCATTATGACCACGTAAACAAGCGGTTCTCCGTATCTCAACAACTTTAAAGCGCATTTCACACAGCCGGTAATGCGCTTTACCGCCTGTTGTTTATTGGAATTAGGTGTAAAAGCGATCGTGAGAAGATGCGCATAATCGGGCAACCGGGTGTCAAGCTGAATTCTTGTAGAGGGGGCCAAAGGCTTGAAACCAGGTTACCAGAAAGCTTACCTTCTCCCATATATTCCTATCTGAACCTTAAAATCTTCTTCAGAAGCCCATCCTTTGCCCCCTGCCAAATTAAGTAGGGCAGGTGGCTATTACAGACAGGACCTTCATGGTGGTGGTGCCTCATCTATGGACTAGCCTCCCCAAAAAGGTTAACCTGGCACTTTCTTTATGGTCTTCTCAGCACTAGGTGTATGCCTTCTTACTCAGCTTGGCCTTTTAAACAAAAATATGTTTTAAATAGACCTTGGGTTCTCACCCTTTACATTTTTAAATCTGAGCTGCCAATTGTTTTAGTCTCTGTAGAAGGAAAGATTTATGTGCTTGACAGGGATGGAAAAATTCTGGCCCACAGGCCTAATAAGATCCATGAAGGGTTCTCCATGCACCTGGCTGGCACCTCCTTCCCTGGCCCTACACCCAGTGTCAGAGAGGGAAAAGATCTTATGTCTGACCAGCAGCTTATGGAGACAAGTGTTTTCCTTTGCTTAGCACTAAAAAAGGCTCTGTTTCTCAGTGCTTATTTCTTATCTCCAGACAGCTGCTGATCAAAGATAATAGCTTGTACTTGCAGGACAGAGGGGGAAGGAGTTGGGGAGGAAGCTGCTGAGTCATTCAGTCCTGCTTCCTTCTCAGCCTTGTCCGACAGAGGCTTGCCCTGCTCACTTGTGAATGGACATGCTGCTCATACTTCTGAGTAGGCACTCTGAGGCTTCATATTTGGGATGCCCACTTTTGCTTTTGGCCCCTGCTCACCACTATAGAGCTGCTCTAAAACAAAATGCTCCTCAGGCTGAAAAAGATTCCCCATTCCTGCTTGAACCAATGCCTAAAAACCAAAAGGAGAGCATCCAAATCAGCACAAAAAAAAAGGAGACGCAGGTTCTCAGGATGCTAAAATACTTTATTTAAAACCCTAACCAATGCCTGCCAACTAATGCTTAATTACATTACCCTACGCAACAGCCTACTTGAATCTCTATGTTGGCTTCCTTTCCCCTTCTCCCCCCAGCATAGTCTTCTTGTTCTTTCTTTTCCAATTTTCCCTTGCCTCATATCACAGAACAACCCTGCCCACAACCTTTAGTCCTCTAACTCTCACCCTCAGGTGCCCAAAGGTTTCCACTTCACTTAAATGACTCTGTCCTTTCTCACTTGCTGTCCTATCGCTAGAGCTACCTCAGAACATGGCACTACCTCCCTCTCTTCCATAACCCCAACTTTAACTCCTTAGCCCTTACATATAGTAAAACCTAAGTATATGCAACTGCATTTGGTCATATTTATCTTTCATTTCCATTGCCCCTTTATGCTTTGCCACTAGGCTTGCAGGATCAGTCATTTGGCCTCCAGAGCAGCCTGCAGAATGTATCTTCTTAATCCCTACAAATCACAAGTCTCATCCCCTCAGATGTCAGTGATGTCTATTAAATCATATTTGCTTCCCAGTATCAAGATTTCAAGTTCATCCTATTTCCCTTACTCTATGCATTGGTATAGACATATTGGATACCATGGGATGTACAACCCAACCAACCACCATCCATGTTTTTCACATCCCTAAGACTTTGTATCATATTGACTTTGGGAGTTTCATCATCCTGCTCCACAGGATTTAAAGCCTTCCTGATGGAAGTTTGCCAGACTCCTCTCAGGCATGTTCTCCCCTCAAGCGTGAGACGCAATCAATCTCCCACCAGATGTCCTTCATCACAGAAACATAGACCACAGTCCAAGAATCCAAACTTTTCCCATCGTCACCAGGCCATGACTTTCAACTGGAAGAAGGGTGGAGGAGCATTTTCAGCCTAAGGGAGAGCTTTGGCTATTGTAATAAGTAAATAAATAAATTCCAATCTGGGGAAGGTCTTCATTCTATCTGTGGGTGGGGCCAAAGGCAGACTGGGCAAAGCCAAAATGTGATTATTACCAATTTTAAGCTATTTAGAAGTAATAGCTTATGTCTGTTCTACTCAGACATAAGCAGGACTAAATCACACAGCCTTTTCAAATAGCATTCCAACTACCAAGCCTTTGAGTCTTTCTTCAGAACCATGAGCATGTCTAGTGTGGTGTAGTGGCTAAAGTGTTAGTCTGGGAGTTTGGAGATCAGGGTTCTAGTCCCCACTCAGCCATGGAAACCCACTGGGTGGCTTTGGGCCAGTTACAAACTCTCAGCCCAACATACCTCACAGAGTAGGGTGACCAGATAAAATCCAGGTCAGGGCTCATGTAACTTTAACAGTTGTAGAGAAAAGGGAATTTCAGCTAGTATCATTTGTATGCAATTAGTTCCTGGTGAAATTCCCTCTTCATCACAATTGTGCACCTTTAACTGTTGTGATGAAGAAGGAATATTACCAGGAACTACTTGCATACAAATAACGCTGGCTGAAATCCCCTTTTCTCTACAACTGTTAAAGTTACAAGAGCCCTGACCTGGATTTTATCTGGTCAGCCTATCACAGAGTTGTTGTTGTGAAGATAAAATGGAGAGGAGGAGGATTATGTATGCTGCCTTGGGTTCCTTGGAAGGAAAAAAAGCAGGATATACATGCAATAATAAATAAATAATAACAAATACTCACAAGTAAGCAGAACAACCTCTATGTGTCTCCTCAGAAGTAAGCATGAACAGCATGTCCACTCATAAGTAACCAGGACAAGCTTCAGAAGAATGCATGACAGAATCACTCAGCAGCTTCCTCCCCAGGTCCTGTCCCCTCTCCTTTGTGGGGAAAACTCTTATCTATGATCAGCTGAGAAGAGCTTTTTTGAGCTGGGAGAAAGGATAGAGCCTGGGGAAGAAACCACACAGCCAGATAGGGAACCCTGAAGGCCATATCCGGCTTGTGGGCCAGAGGTTGCCCATCCCTAGTTTTAAGGTACATTTTTCTGTGACAACATTTGCTGTTTGGCCTCCGACTATGTACCAGTTACAGAATGTTCTAAAGAGTTAAACAAATAAGCTATTATTTATTTATTTATTTATTTATTTATTTATTAGGGTGACCAGATAAAATCCAGGTCAGGGCTCATGTAACTTTAACAGTTGTAGAGAAAAGGGAATTTCAGCCAGTGTCGTTTGTATGCAATTAGTTCCTGGTGAAATTCCCTCTTCATTACAACAGTTAAAGTTGCAGGGGCCCTGCCTTCTTTTGTATATGGTCACTCTAGTATAGTGCATGCAACTTTAACTGTTGTGATGAAGAGGGAATATCACCAGGAACTAATTGCATACAAATGACACTGGCTGAAATTCCCTTTTCTCTACAACTGTTAAAGTTACATGAGCCCTGACCTAGATTTTATCTAGTCAGCCTATTATTTATTACATTTATATACTGCCCCATAGCCGAAGCTCTCTGGGTGGTTTATAAAAATTAAAAGACTGAACATTAAAAAGTCAATATACAAAATTTAAAACCATAAAACCTAAAACAGCTGCTAGTTCTGATTCTGTCAAACATGCAGCCTGATACTCTGCATCATGCTTACTCCAAAGTAAGTTCACTATGTTCATTGGAGCTTTCTTCCAAATATGGTTGTGGATCTGATTGCCATGAAAGACTATGTCAATTAAATAAAGTGCACCTGTTTGAATTCAGTACATGTTGGATGTGTAACTATCTCTATCTCTCACTTTACAGGTTAATAGGACTTTCTCAGCTGATCAATTTTTGCCTCTTAAACATTAACGCGGCAAGGAGAATGCTAGTAAGGAACAGCAGAAGCCCTAACAGCAATGAGAAAAAAATGGTATTTGTATTCTCCTAGCAAACTGCCATTTTAAAATATGAGTTTAATGCAGTAACTCTTTAATTCTAATTTGATTGGCATCTCATGGGTGCTAAGCACCTTAGACAACATTGACATTATGTTTTGCAAACTTACAATCCTTTGAGAAGCACTCAAACTTACAGTCCTTTGAGAATTACCAGTCTCTTTATATGAGAGCTAAACTATGAGCCTATCTACACTACTGCTTTAAAACAGTTTATAACAGTTTTAAACTGGTTAATAACAGGTATTAACCAGTTTAAAACTGTTATAAACTGTTTTAAAGCAGTAGTGAAGATAGGCTCTATGACACTTATACAGCAAGAACATACGTATGCTGTAATATTAGCTCTAAATATTTTTACCAGAACATTTCTTTGTAAAAAAAAAAAAAAAAGTGATAACATCTATTAGTAATAATTGCAAAACAACAATGACATATGACGAATGGTTCTTTTAGGTCAGGGCAACATCTAGGAATCTGGGAGTCATATTATGCCCACTGAAGTCATCCAGCTTTCAGAGGGCCCAGTTGACCCTTATATGCTACTGCACCTCTGCTCTAGGTACACAGGTGTCTAGGCTGACCAGATAAAATCCAGGTCAGGGCTCATGTAACTTTAACAGTTGTAGAGCAAAGGGAATTTCAGCCAGTGTCATTTGTATGCAATTAGTTCCTGGTGAAATTCCCTCTTCATCACAACAGTGAAAGTAGCAGGCACTATAGTAGAGTGACCATATACAAAAGAAGGCAGGGCCCCTGCACCTTTAACTGTTGTGATGAAGAGGGAATTTCACCAGGAACTAATTGCATACAAATGACACTGGCTGAAATTTCCTTTTCTCTACAACTGTTAAAGTTACATGAGCCCTGACCTGGATTTTATCTGGTCACCCTACAGGTGCCATTATATTCTTTTTGAACTATAAAGAAAACAGACAGCTGATCCATGCTTTATGAAGTAAACCTGCTTTTTTGTTATATTGTGCGATACTGATGTCTGTCTGAACTGACCCTTTGGCCTTGTCCCCAGCATCACCATTGTCACTGCCTCACCCATGCAATCAGAAGACCTGAGCGATAGAGGACCATAGAAAGCTGCATTACACTGAGTCAGGCCATTGGTCCATCTGACCCAATGGCCTGGTTTGGATGACACAATAATCAATGGAGGGGGAAACAATAGTCAGTTGCGTTGCTTATTGTGCCATTTGGAGGGCAACACACAACGCACACACAAATGACCGTACACTATTTGGGGCACTTAAACAACCGAGAAAAACAACGGGCTGCTCAGCTGTTTATCCCGAACTCTGTTGTTTAAAGTGTCATGTGGAGGGAACCCCCCCTCTCTCCGTGTACTACTCCATTTGGTCATAGAGTTCGCCGGCTGGAGCAGCCGAAACCCCCTCCCCGGCTGCTCTGATACAGCCGGCAGAACTTGTGATGCATGCTGGGATATGTCCGGAGGACTGAGGGAGGTGGAAGGGAGGAGACGCAGCAGTCCAGAAGGATGCCCAGACTTTCAGCCGTGTGATGGGGGGAGGGGCAACATAACGCATGGGCAGTAGGCTATTTCCCCCTCAGTTGTCTAAAGTATCGTCCGAATTCACCCAATCTTGTCAACACTGACTGGCAGTAGCTCTTCAGAGTTTCAAGCTGGTGTTTTCTAGCCCTAGCTGGAGATGCCAGGGGTTGAACCTAGAGCCTTCTGCATGCAGCACCCCTGCCCCACCAATTGGGTGGAGAAGCCAAAGCATGTTTAGCTGAATGTACGAGGCTTTCCCTTCAGACTTTCCACATAAAAGCCGGAGACAGGCATCTTGGGAGTGGGACCAGCAGGTGTCACCAGTTCAGAAATGTGTGGAGGGGAAATTGTGAAAAGGGGGTTCTGTGAGGCTCTAATCCTATGTGCACTTAAACCCCCTTTACACTGCTTTAATAAAGGGAGTCCTAGCATTAAAAAGAGGCAGCAGTATCATGTCACCACCCCCAGTTTCCTCCAACTAGGCATGCATGTATTATAAGTATTTTTATATCATCCTTCAATTATATTCTCAAGGTAAATTATAAAAATAAAGATTGCCCTTACCTTGCATTAGGTGTGATTGGAATCCATGTCTAATGTATAGATGTCGGGGTGTAGGCTGACCATATGAAAAGGAGGACAGGGGTCATGTAACTTTAACAGTGGTAGAGAAAAGGGAATTTCAGCCAGTGTCATTTGTATGCAATTAGGTCCTGGTGAAATTCCCTCTTCATCACAACAGTTAAAGTTGCAGGGGCCCTGCCTTCTTTTGTATATGGTCACTCTAGTATAGTGCCTGCAACTTTAACTGTTATGATGAAGAGGGAATTTCACCAGGAACTAATTGCATACAAATGACACTGGCTGAAATTCCCTTTTCTCTACAACTGTTAAAGTTACATGAGCCCTCTCCTCCTTTTCATATGGTCAGTCTATCGGGGTGGGACCAGGAGAAGCCATATATCAGGGGTGGGGGCAGCAGTGTGGCCCTGTTTCCCTTTCTACATGTCGACCACTTTCACATGTGTAATGCATAAAGGTAATTTACTCAGAAATAAATCTCATTGACCTGAATATGGGTTAAGTTTGAGCAAACATGCATAGGTTCACATTGTTAGATGCTACACTGCACCAACCCTCTAGTTTTGCCAAGTGCCCTGGGCTTTACCCTAAACTAGATGTGCACAGGATTGTAGCCTACAGTGCACTCCTGTGCATGTATATTCAGAAGTAAGGTCTATTATGTCCAATAGGACTTACTCCCTAGTAACTATGTTTGGGATTGCAGTCTTAAACACACAGTCTTGTTAACAATAAAGTAACAAGAGAATTTTAATCTTATCCCCTTGTGAGTTTTTTTTTAAAGAAGTTGATATGAGACATGAAGAAAAATTATGGTATTTTGTTGTTTATTTTCATGATCCTCAGTAGGACTAGTCCAGTCTAAGATACACACACACACACACACACACACACACAAAGGTTGGAAGTCTTCAGGAGGTAAGGTCAACCTACATGTCATGTTCATTCTACATAACCTTTTACAAAGCTTTTCCATTTCAATGTGTTCCTCATAAAAGGTCATACCAATTAATTGTTTAAAACCTTTTCTCCTCATCCTAATATTTACATATCCTTATTGAAATGTCAGCAGTGGTGTTGATGTATTTCAGAAGTATTATTTTCTGCCACAGACAAATACTAGAATTCATAAAACAAAAGAATATTTATTGCATTATCTTCACAAATAACAGGAATTGGTCTTCTAAAATGAGACTGGGTACAGAAGCCACCCACTAGTGTTGGCCTATTGCTCATGGTACTTAAAGAGAAGGAGCACGGCAGGGAAATGCATGTCTGGCATTTCCATTTAAATCAGGGATGGGCAACATGCAGTCCCTGCCGCCCCCCAAATTCAGGCAAATTTGTGTGTGTGCTCCATAGCTGGACTATACCCCCTTTAAGATTTTCTAGTCTGCTTGACATTAAGCCCTCTTTGATACACAGAGTGACACCTCTTCCAATACACTCTTCCCTGTCCTTTCTATAGAATTTATATTCAGGGATGATTGTATCCCACTAGATCTCTCCTACACCAGGTTTCCATTATGCCCACTATATCTATATTGTCCTTTAAAACCAGGCACTCCAACTCTCCCATCTTGGCTCAGAGGCTTCTAGCATTAGCAAAGAAACACATATACAAGGTGTCTCTTCCCAGATATCTCTAGTTTGTGTGTCTTTTGCTATGGCCCCTAGACATCATGTTTCACCATATGCTCATGGGCTATTCCTTCCCCGTCCCCATTTGAGAAATTGGAAACATTTTCACCGTTCACCCCTGGAGATGATTCAACCTGAACTACATGATTGCCAGCTCTTGATGACTTCCCCCCAGGGTTTAGTTTAAAAGCTGCTCTGCCACCATTTTTATGTTATGTGCTAGCAGTCTGGTTCCATTCTGGTTCAAGTGGACCTTGTCCCTCTTGTATAGGCCTGGTTTGTCCCAAAATGTTCCCCAATGCTGAATAAATCTGAACCTCTCCTCCCCATAGCACTGTCAAGTCCACATATTGAGACTCCCCAGCTTTGCCTGTCTAGCTGGCCCTGAGTGTGCAACAGGTAGGATTTCTGAGAAAGCCACCTTGGCGGTCCTAAATTTGGTTTCCAGGATCTCATGTCTACATTTCCCCACATCATTGGTACCAACGTATACCATGACCACAAATTTCACCCCAGCACCATATACAAAGCTATCTAGATGGTGCATGATATCTACAACTTTCACACTGGACAGGCAATTTACTATGTGGTCTATAAACCTGTTACAAACTGAGCTGACTATGTGTCTAATGATTGAATCTCCCACTACTATAACCCACCCCCCACCGCCCAGAAGCCAATCCTTGGCGTGAGAGAATATGATGGTCTTCCAAAGAATGTGTCCCTTTTAAGGGATCATTTCCTTCTTCCTCAGAATGATGCCCTCCTTCCGAGATCCCCATTCTCCTTGACAGCAAAAGGAATTATTATCCAGCTATTAGGTCCTGATTAGCATATGGGCAGGCTCACGTTGGAGAAGGTTAACCTACAGGCACCCAGGACTCAAACTATTTAAGGCTTGAAAGGCAAGCACCAGCACTTTAAACTGTGCCAGGTAACAAACTAGAATCCAGTCCAACTGTTTAAACACTGGCTGGGGATGTTCCCTGAACCTTGTCCATGTAAGAAGCCTAGCGGTAATTGCAGTAACACCAGTTTCTGAACAGTCTTCAATGGCAGCCCCACCTACAAGGTGCTTAGAGCTCCATCACACCATTAATTTAGTGCACTCTCACCATGCCTGGTGTGCAGATTTGTAGCCCGTTACTCACATGACGCTGTGCCTATCCTGCTGACACCCCGCCTCTTCCCCAGCCTTTCCTAGAACGCTAAAAGTCTGGATTATTTTCCCTAAGTGCATTCAATGCGCCCTAAGTCTCCATGTAGTTTTAAAGGAACTAGGGGCTTGAGTGGGTTGCATCAGGTCCTGGCAGGGAAAAGCAATCTCTCCCAGCAGCCGGCATCAAGCCTCAATATAAAACCCAAACCTTGCATCTCAGGCTCAAATCATACAATGCCTGAATCTCTGCAGAGACAGAATTGTACTCCTTCGGTGCCCCCAAAGAGCCAAGGGTTGTTCCATTTTTGCCCAGCAGAAAGGCAGTCTGGTTGAAGTACTCATCTGACAGGACCTGACTGGAGATAGAAAGAGAAGGGGAGGGGCGGAGAGGAAGAGCTAAGGAGCAAAGGAGCAAAAGAGCAGCTATTCAGGTGAAAGGGATCATAAACTTGAAGCGCTTCTGCCTCAGATGGAAAAAAATGCAGAGTCAAAGGGGGGGAATTAGGTGTGATGGAGGTCTCTGTCCCATAATCTCCATTGAACTGCTGGCTGGGGGATTATGGGAGTTGTAATCCAACAAGTTGGGAGGGCACCATATTTAGGACGACTGGCATAAATAACAGTGGCCAGCAGGCTGCCCCTATATAAGAGGGGGTGTGTATGTCACAGTTGGTGCACCAGCCTTCAGCAGGGAAAACGTGATTTGAGCAAGCCAGTCCAGAGGCTTATATGCAAACCTCAAAAAGTTGCCTCGTGGCTATATGGAACACCCTGATATTTCCCATGTTTCCATTAAAAGGGGAAGGAGGCAAATCAGGGAAATAAAGGGCTGGGGTTGTTATCCTCACCCCTCCGTTTCTGTTGTGAAAGAGAAAGCAGGTTTCCCTTCCCTCCGCACCTGCCTATTTCGTGGGGCTTCCCTCGGTCCTCCTCTGCCGTCCTCCGCGCTCTCAACTCTGGGCGGTGGCATTGGCAGCGACGGCAATGGCAACGGGGCGTGTTGGCTGAGCCGGCGGCCTCTCCCCCCACCCCATTGACGGCTATTTTTAGTAAATCCTCCTCGAGTCGCCACCGCGGGCTGCGAGAGCAACGCTCAGCCCCTCGTGGCGGCAGCGGCTGCTGCTGCGGCAGCTCCTTCCTAGGGTCCCTCCCTCCGCATCTCCTCCTCCTTCTCGTGGGCTCGTTCCTCTTCCTCCCTGCCCAACGCTCGCTCTGCCGCCTGCTGCCTGCCTGGGCAAGGCTCATGTTCAGCCCCATGCACAACAACAGTGGCAGCCGCCGCTGCTGAGGCAACTTTCCTCCCCCCCACCCGGTCTCTTTCCCGCCTCCCGGTCTTTCGCTGCTCCTTCAGAAGATGGCAGTTTCGGGCAGGTCTGCAAGTCACAGCCCCAGAGCGAAGAAGAGATAAAAACAAACAGGCAACCGCGGCCTCTGCAAAGGTGAGTGTGGCGCCAGTGACCGACCCTCGTCGCTGCCCACACCCGGTGGCTCAAACTCTGTGTGTGTGTGTGTGGGGGGGGGACTGAACGTGTGCACGGCTCAGGGTTGCTGCTGCTGCTACTACTGCCCTGAGGAGACTGAACGTGGGCACGGCTCAGGGCTGCCTTTTCTCGCTAGGAAAGGGAAAGGCGAGCTCCTTCCCAGCTCCTGTGACCCTTGCTTGGGCTGGGGCTACCAGAAGTTCGGCCCTGGGTTCTTGGTATCACGACGAGGGCTCTTTCGCCTGGCTTAGGATGCTGCTGCTGCTGCTGGGAGACAGAAGCCGTTCAATTAGTTTTGCGTTGCTTTTGAATGGTGGTGGGGCAGCAGGAGACACTTTTGCAGGGTCCCCTTCCACCTTCCTCTCACCCCCCTTCCCTGTATTACCTACTTTGAGCTATCATCCAACCGTTAGTTTTAAACAAGGCATCTGGATTTATTCTTAGAAAGCTCCAGAGCTGACAAAACGAAGGGGGGGGGGGGGAGGAAGAAAAGAAAAATCATTTCTGGGACACTGGTAGGAGCGAACTAAATTATACACTTGTGAAGATGAACTGGGTAATTAAAAGCTTCGCTGAGGTGTCACAGTAGGGAATGGGTATCAAACAGGTGGAAGAGCTCAGCACCTAACATCTGTGGGGTATGATCACAATTGCTGCGTTTTGGAGGGGCTGTGTGGATTTCAGAGCAGATTTGTTCGAATACTAGAAATGCATTAATTGTAGCTTACTCCCACCCCAAGAAATGAGGCTGCAATCCTATGCACACTTTTTGGAAAGGAGGCTCCAATGAACAAAATGGGATATCCTTCCAAGTTAGCATGTGTAGAATTTGGCTGCAGGTATATAAGAGGCATATTCAGATTTTAAAGTTGGGGTACTATTGTCTGTTGTTGCAAGCTGATTCCAATGACTGGATGTTTTCAGTACTTAGTTATAGGAAGGTGTGGGTTTTCTGCTTAAGAGATATGTTTCAACAAAGCAAACTTCTAGGATGAATAACGCTGAATCCTGTAACTATGGAAATAGCTGCTGTTGTTTTAAAAGAAAAAGTCTGTAGAATGCCTAGAAATGGCTCTTTAGAATGGGAATGCAATTTTAATAGTCAACAAATTTTATATATACATGTCTAAAAATCCATATGTATGATTCTATAAATAAAGCCGCGGGATGTATTTATATCAGCTTGAACCAAACAATTAGCTTATATTTTTTTACTGCACAAATGTACCTGCCCCTGTAATGTTGAAATATAGTATAAAGACCTTAAAAATGAGGACTCCATCGGAATTTTAAAATAATATTAAAACACACATGTAATGAGGAAAAAAGGAAAATAAAATCCTATTTATAGAAAAGATATTTAAATAGGTATACAACAGAGCAAGAAGGTATATAATGGTAATCTTATACAGAGAAGGTTTTATCGTTAAAGGAGGCGTAAAATAATATGAAATAAATAAAATAAATACATCTTTTGTCATTTGAAAAGATCAATGTCGTCTTATACACATTTTAGTCATCAACATCATGAAATGCTGATTGAAGGACAAACAACAATATATTACATATTCTACTGGAAAAATTATTTTAGGTGCATGAATGTTTCATTTCATGTGATATGATTGGAAGCACTTTTACTAATTATTACTGCTATGTGGCATTTCTAATTTTCAAGTGTTCCATAGTCCATTGTGCTTATACTCATGAGAGCACTAAATCCCCAGAATATAGTATAAATAAATTGGTGCACATAGATTTAAACTATTTTAAGGGGGTGAGCAGGATTAGGACCAGGATCAGTGATGGACCCTTTTGAGATTTGGAGTCCGGACAGCTGCCCAAGGATGCCAGGTGTTGACTCTGGCTCTGAAATCCCACTATGTTCAATGAGGCTTACACCCTTGTAAATGTGTAAAGGATTGCACCTTTTTATATCCTTTTCTGGATTTTTTTGGGGTGAAAGTTACCCAGTATGTACAGGCATGTATTTATTTATTACGTTATTATCTCTCGCTTCTCCAAGGAGATCAGAACGGTGCAGTTGGTTCCCTTCTGTTATTCTCACAGCAACTGTGAAGTGGGTTAGACTAAGAGAGAATTGGTGATCCAAGTGAGCGGGATGGCTTAGTGGGATTTAAAGTTGTTTCTACAGTCATAGCCTAACTCTCTAGACCAGTTTCTTCCAGCTTAATGCCCTTCAGAAGTGTTGAACTGCAACTCTCATCATCTCTAGCCAGCATGGCTGGAGGGCACCAGGAGCCTATCTACACACACAGGAAAAAACACTTTGAAACATTTTGAAAACTGTATATGGAGTGTGTCCTGGGCCCCAACAGTTTTCAAAACTGTTATAAACCGTTTTAAACCATTTTAAAGCTGTAGTGTAGATAGGCTCCTAGTTGGCGGACGCTGGTGCTAGCCACTACACCACACCACTCTCTTTCAGAAAATTTGGACTTGGACCTTGGAGACATTCTGCTGCTGCTGCTCTTCAAATAAAAATTTCTAAAGCGGTGATGTCTTTCTCGCCTCTGCCCTGGGCCATTGTGTGGTCTTGGGCAAGTCACTCATTCTTAATTATTCATCTTAAAAAAGATGTATACAATCTGATTCTAAATGTGGATACCTTGAAATAAGATCCATTGATTTTGTGGGACTGATTTCCAAGTAAACATGCTTGGGATTGTAGCAGCACCTTTCTCACAGTGTTGTGAGTGTAAACATAATCAATATTGTAGAGCCATTTAAAATCTCACGAAGTTTAGCAATCCGTCATCTTCTATTAAGAAAGCCTACAGTATCTATTTATTTTACATACAAAATATCGAATTATGTCAATGTAGGAATGAAGAACTGAGCTTCAGCACGATGAAAAAGGAAATATATTTTATGCAACCCCCAAAAACACACTTGTGAATTAACAGCGATGAACACACTTGACCATCCAGATCCCCACAATTGATACATCAGACCCAGTATGATACAATGCCTAAAGTATTGTATTTGGATGTGGAAAGCATAACTAATTTCACTGGATAGTGTTAGTATAATGCAGCCTAACCTTTTTCAGAGACCTAAAATGCCTCTTTTATACCGACATAGAAAAAATGCAGATATAACAGGTGTCACTATAAGTGTAATGCTTTGCACTCTGCTGATGATAGTACTAACTTGTCTCAACCACACATTGGGCTGGTTCAAACACAAGGCTCAGCCATAGTTTGGGTTTACAAGATTGAGCCTCAGGATGGCACATTCCCCATCTCCCTCCTTCATGAGGAGGAGTTTTGGAGTTTTTACTTCTATTTTAGATTAGCCACTGTTTGCCATCTCATCTAAACCTGACACACTGTGGTTAATCTTAACTATGGCTTGTTGAAGTGAGACAGCTTCAAATCATAGTTAAGATTAACAACAGTTTAGGGGTTGGACGTAAGAATACTGTGTACAGTTACAATACAATCTTGTGTGCACACTTGGAATACTATATACAGTTCTGGTCACCTCACCTAAAAAAGTTGCTGTAGAGCTGGAAAAAGTGCAGAAGAAGGTAACTAAAATGATCAAGGAGCTGGAACGACTCCCCTATGAGAGAAGATTACAACAGCTGGAATTGTTAAGCTTGGGAAAAAAGGACAGTAAGGGGAGACTTGATAGAGATGTACAAGATTATGCATGGTGTGGAGAAAGTGGATAGGGAGACATTTCCACCGCATAATACTAGAACCCGGGGTCATCCTATGAAGCTGATTGGTGGGATATTCAGGACAGATAAAAGAAAGTATTTGTTCACACAGTGCATAGTATAGCTAAGGAATTTGCTACGCAAGACTTAGTGATGACCACCAATTTGGATGGCTTTAAAAGGGGATTAGACAAATTCCTGGAGGAGAAGGCTATCAATAGCTACTAATCCTGATGGGGATCATGGGTAGGAGGTTGTTGTTGCATTCATGTCCTGCTTGTGGAGTTTTCTCTTTAACAGCTTGTTGGCCACTGTGTAAACAGATTGCTGGCTTAGATGGACCCTTATGGCTCTTATGTTCTTAACTTCAAACTGTGGTTAATCAAAAATTGAAGCAGAAGCTCCTGATCTTCTTTGCCTGGGCCAGAGGAAGATAAGAGTGTATGACCCAGTACACATGTCACAAATTGTGGGTTATTTAACCCACAATTTGTGGAGATGCATGCTTCCTGTGAGCTGCTTCTGGTTTCAGAAAATAACCTTTGATTGGCTTGATCTGAGGTTGCGAATGTGATGTGTGAACCCAGACCTATGGTTGTTTAGTGGCTAAGCAACCCAGCAATTAACCCATGGTTTATTGTTGGCTTAACAAACAGGTTGTTTAGCTCCTAAACAACCAATTGGTTTGGCTTGGCATGTCGCACTCACAAACTCTGATCATGTGAACAGTCCCTATGTGTTTGATGCAGCTTGTAATACTAAAGCATGGTTTAGTATTACATGTGGACCCTCCAGTAAAAAGTCTCCTTTTATACAAAATGGTCATTCATAAGCCATGGCTTTTAATTCTTTTTCATTCCTGTATTGCTTCCAGTACACTTCTATATATTTATGTGCCTTATATTATTGCATAGAGAGATGCAGGTAATGAGTTACATGCCTCTGCAGGTAATGATTTACATTTATACTTTTCCACAAATAAGGCTCTAGTTTTGACAAACTTGTAATGAGTGCAGAGCAGTTCCAGTAATTCCTGGAATCAGTGTTTAGGAGTTTCTAGTACTTTTATTTCCACCACTTTTCCTGGGCTTTTGTGAGGGTCATTTTATAGTAGTGAGCTTAACTTCTGAGATCTTTTGTAGTTTTATTTTAGAATTAGGGGTATCACCAATTGCAGCTTTTTGAATTAAGGTTGAACAACACCGACCAATTTAAAATTTCTGGAGGGTTTGTGAATGAAAACCTGTTAAGACTCCTAGGGCAAATAATTTTTGAAATTTGTAAAATAGAGAGAGAGAGAATAATCTCTTTATGCTAAAGTGATGGCAGGAAGTCAACTAAACTTTTGTAGTTGAAATACCATATCATTACTACTCTAATGAAAGTAATATTTCATTACTTTCATTAGAGTGGTACTTTTTTCATATGGAAAAATTCTAATGTTACTGTTTGATGTTGTCTCTGAAACTTATTGCAGGCCTATATATCTTACCTGCCTAAATAGGCAGTACGATGAAGGTACAGTCTGATGTTGACAGGATCCTTGCAAACCCTACTCATGCTGTGTAGTTGATATTATGTAGGCTACATGTATTGGGTGGGCTTGGAAACATGTACGTGGCTCGAGAGTTCTAAATGATCGACAGTGCAATTCTATACATATCTACTCAGAAATGTCTCACTGTGCCTTATTTCCAAAAAGTGTGTCTATGACTGCAGTCTAAATGGCTTAGACTATATGTGATAGAACATAATGCTGATTGTGGTAATCCTTGGTCACTCCATAGTCTCAATTTTTGTTTTAACTTTGAGTCAACTGAGATTATTGCATAAAAATAATTATAGGCATTTGGTGTAGAGAACTGCAACTGAACTACAGAGTGGTAAAATCATGTATGAATTGTCTAGTTCAGGTCCTGCCTTAAGAATATCCTAATGCATCCTACGAACAGACTGTATCATTTCTGGCAGATGCTTTTCCAGGGATTTATTTATACTATTGATTTGTCAGTGATGATTACAGAATCCAAACAAATTGCAATGAGATCTGATCCTGTTGTTGGAACAAAAATTGCAGAATTTATCCTAGTAGTTTAACACTGCGTTAAGAAATCTAGGACTGTAATTTGGAGGCTGCAATCCTATACTCTTTTACATGGGAGTAAGTTCCATTGAACTCAGTGGAACTTATTTCTGAGTAGATGTGTATAAAATTGTGCTGTAAGCAGTTTTACTTGCAAGTGACTTCCACTAGGCTGTCGATTTGCAAGAGTAATATTCGATTTGAATTGTTCAATAATACTTAGGCAGATTTTTTTTATAGAAACCAGCCATTGTAAATTTTCTTATACAGAGGACATGGTTTTCATGCAAACACACGGCATTAGTCTATTAAAATAAATATAGGTTTGATGTTTCTTCTTCGCATAGTTGAAATTAATTTGGAGGAGAGAAAATCACTTTTTAAATTTTATATGTACAACTTTAAAAAAATTACATGTTGAATTTTTTCCCCCTTAAAACTCTTTAATTTGCATGTGGACGTTTAAAATTCATTCAAAATCTGAATTCCTAATTTAGCACTTGTCTTTAAAAAATGAAGATTATAATCCTCCACACATTTGCTTGGGATTAAGCTTCACTAAATTAGTTGAGCGTACTTCCAAATGAATATGAATGAAATTGATCTGTAAGTGTTAGTGAAATGCTTCTGGAAATTATATTTGTACCACCACCTTAGAGACAAGTTTAGTGTTTTATTTTTTAAAAAAGTATATATATATATATATGTGTGTGTGTGTGTGTGTGTGAGGTCACATTAGTATTGTAAGGAAATAGACCTGTGCAAATACTTACATCTAATGAAGTGAACTCTAGCCCATAAAAACATATGCCACAATACATTTGTTAGTCTTTAAGGTGCTATAAGTGTTTTTGCTGTTTTTGCTGCAACTGACCAACACAGCCACCCCCTGGAGATTGTTACAAATATTTAGGATAAGTATGCCAACAAAATAAAGAACACAATGAACAAACTACAGCAGCTTCATATTCGCAACCTTGAAAAATGCAACTTATAAATTCAAACAGAAATATTTCTGCATATATACACTGATCTAGTGAGAGAGCCCTCTGTGTGGAAATCATGAATGATCTTCTGGATTTACTTCTACATGTGAAAAAGGGTGCTTTGCTAGAAGAAATTTCATATCCAGCCTCTGTTGGTGCTATCAGCTCTGATAGTCCTGATTATATGTTTAGAACCTTTAGAGGAAAGGAAGTGTGGTCCCAGGTACCCCCTTTCCTGTCCTCACTCCCTAAGGGTTGTCACTAGTGACTCTCTGTTTTATGGATAATTTTTTGTGAACCTGCTGCTACTGTACACCAAGATGTATGGATCAGGACCACTACCATAATAATGCTAGAGTAAAATTGTAAACCCTTTTTCTGGGGGTGTATGAGATATTGTGTAATATGAGTTGCATTCCAGTATTCAAAACTTACACCAGGTTCAACATGGGAAAATTGTATAATGCATAGATTCTGTTCAGCTGTTTTTTTAAAATGGACAAAATTCTAATTTACATCTATCATTAGGTCTCTAGGAGGCAAAGCTGTTAAATTCAGGCTTTGCTTTTAAAAGAGGTGGATTAGCCTAAGGCAAAAGTGTAAGTTATTCAAGAAAAAGAGAAGACGTAAATCCCAGATGAAAAGTGAAGTTTGAAGCTAAGTGAATGTGGTTTGTGTAACATGTGTTAATTGGGCAGGAAACATATTAGGAAAGGCATGCTATTTATTTTATTGGATTTTGAAGCCAGTTGATATTACATTCATGCAAATCTAAACTCTTTTAATATCCAGGTCGTCTTCTTAGCAGTATCTACCTGGTTATGCGACACTGTTTATATTTTGTGATTTAAGTAAACTGTTGCTTAACAGTTTGTAGATTATACAGCTTACTAGTAACATCTTGTAGGTATGATGGACACCTTTATATTCTTGTAAGCACTAGGGGATCTTTCAGGTTGAAATTTAAAGTCAGAGCTATATATTATATGATAAAGTAACTTGTAGAATCTATTTATGACTTTACTGTGGACTTAAACCATTTTTAAAACTGTTTTACTCTTGTTTAACTGTCATTTACTGAGACAGTGTCGTTGGCAGGGGTTGCGGCTCAGTGGTAGAGCACATGCTTTGCATGCTGAAGGTCCCACGTCCAATCCCTGGCATCTCTGGTTAGGGCTGGAAAAACTACGGTCTGAAACCCTGGAGTCAGTGGCCCCGTTCAGATGACACTCAGGGCTTTGCGGTAATGTTAACCATGTTCAGCTGTGGTTAATGCTAACCATGTGCGGGAACCCTTGCAGACGACACCATTAACCCTTTTGCGGTTAAGTTTTCCTTAACCACACGCTAACCACAAAGTGGTTAGTGGAATACCTCAGTCCTCCAAGTGATCTGCCCCGTATCCCAGCAGCTGTGGCTCTGGCACATTAATTGGAATCTGAGGGGTGCAATGGTGCTCTAATGAGGTAGGAGAAGCGGCTGCTTCGTATGGGGAAATTGCAAGTGGTGATTTCAAAAGATATACAGTAAGCACACTCTGTTAGGAACAACAAAAATTGCTCGAAAAAAATGACGTGAAAGCATGAAATAGTGGCCGCAGCGAGCGTATCAGTCAAGCGGCAGTCCAGAGCAGCCATAGAGCACGCCGGCTAGAGCCGCTGCGCCTAGTTTGGCTGTTCTGTGCTGGAAGCTCCATTCCTTAACCCCTTAACCATGACCCCTTGACTATAGGCATGTGTCAGATGACACTTTTAGCCATGGTTAGTGCTGCTAACCATATTGCACGATGGGAAAACAGTGTTCAGACGACACCGTTAACCATGCTGCCCTAACCACACTAACCACAAAAGGGTTAACGGTGTCGTCTGAACGGGAACAATGCGTCAAGAATACTGGGCTAGATGGACCAATAGTCTGACTCAGTATAAGGCAGTTTCCTATGTCCCTAGGATCAAGCCTTTAGTAGGACTACAATAAGTCAGTTAAGAACATAGAAAGATGCCTTTTACCAAATCAATCATTGCTCATCTAGCACAATGATGTCTGCACTGATTGGCAGTGGCTATCCAGGGTTTCTGACAAGAGTTATAGTCAAGCCCTACGTGAAGAAGCCAGTGATTGAACTTGGGACCTTTTGTGTACAAAGCATGTGCTAGACTGCCCATGCGCTAAATGATCACATTAATTAGTTTAAAACATTTCATTTAAAAAGCTGCCCCTGATTGATTGGGCAAAAGTGTTAAGTATATTTATTATAAGAACTCATGGAAAACTCCCCTACAGATCATGTTAAAAGAGGCATTTCTCTGACACAAGATTGGCCTGCTGTGACATATCTGTGACGTCTAAAAACAAATTGAGAGTGCTTTTTCTTTAGAAAATTGTTTTATTAATATAAAAATATATGCAGATTAAATGATTAAAAGCCATGCAATCAACTAACTTCATTCCTTTAATCAGGTGTTGGACTTAGCCTTTATGCTTTGCAGAACTGACTCAGCCAGTTCACACATCCAGCCAGTTCAAGCTGGTGAATGCACAAACTGTTCACATTTTTTGATTTGATAACTGCTTGCTAATGGTCTGACATGCATAAAAATTGTAGTTCACCATGTCCTGGAACATTATCAGTTTGTGGCTTAAGCTAGTTTGGCAGGTAGGGAGATGCTGAATCAGACTTGTGAGTAAGTGTTAAAGGCTGTGTTTGTCCATGCCTTACTCTGTTGCCTAGATGCTTCTCTCCATGGACCCTCCCCCACACTGTATCTCTCTGCTCTTTTATCCCAACACAGCTTGTCCTGTGACCTTCACTTGTCCAGCTCCATCATGCTCAACCATCTGAAGATCTCCTACTCCCTGAAACAACTTCACTCATTTTCTTTTGCTGCTCCTTATGCCAGGAACTGCTATACCAGAATGTCCCTGTATGACTTCAATGTCCCTTCTAAATTCACCTTTTCTAGGAAGCCTTTGAAAAACCCTCTGTGCCCCAATACCCTGTTGTAACTAAGCCAAAGTACAAGTAATTGAAATAATAGCATATTCTTCCTCTGCTTACCCTTGCCTTCATTTCCCTCCCTTCCTCCGCTGTTTTCCTATATCTATATTTAGATGGTAAAGCCCTTGGGGTAGGGACCTGTCAAACCTGTTTTTTGCAAAATGCCATGTAGATAAATGGCAATAAATAAATACGAATGCACAAGTTTTTGTAAAGTATGTTTGTGCATAAACACTAAAAACGGAAGTTAGGTAGTATACATACACATATTTCATTTCTGTAGTTATTTGTCAGGTGCAGCCTTATATTTGGGCAAACGGAATGCTGGTTATATGTGGATCTAATTGGATTCAAAATACTATCTTGAGACCTATGGGATAAACTCCACTACTGAGGTCAGCTAAAAGCACCATGTACCGGTACTTTGGCAAGACGAATTGCCAACTTAATTTTTCTTCCTGACATGTAGATTTACAGCCTCCACATCCTACCTGCTATGCGTTCACTTTTGTGCTTCTTCTTCTGTATCTTACAAATCATAAACCATCCCTAATTCTGTGTGTGTGTGTGTGTGTGTGTGTGTATGTATGTATATATATATATATATATATATCTTGGATTTATTTTTTTAAAAAAGGGAAAAAAGATGAAAGGATGGAATAATGCCAGCTGAATCTCAATAAAGAGTGTATTATCAAAGCTGTGCTTCTTTTAAAAATACATTATATTGAAAAAGGTATAAAATATGGTTTTGAAACCAGTATGCCATATTTGGAGGGAGACAGGGAAGCTAAGTTGCTTTCCGTATTACTCATACTAATTTGATTTTTCCTCTGGTGCTGGTGAGCATAAGAAGAGCACATAAGAGCAAGTTTGTAGTCGGAGGAGTTGTAACCTCACATATTAACAAGTAAAATGTAAGAGTAGGAAGATGTTGTTAAATACAGGAAAAGCAAGCTATTAAATGCTTAATGGCTGTTGTCAAATCAAAATAAAACAATTCCAGTGTAATGTTTGGCTACGGCACACTAAAAGGTTTAACCTTTAAAATTGGCTAGATGTTCACCAACCACTTTAGAACAAAGATGGGAAATTGGAGGGTTGGTTGAAAACTGTTGAGCTTCACCTTTCCATTCCATCTGGCCTCCTGCAGCTTTACTCAGTGATTTGGCCCTCCCTTATTTTTGGTCTGGCTTCATCCTAGTCAGTATTGGTCATATCAACCAGATGTGAAGGCTTGGCCTCAAGAGAGTTTATTTATTTAACCTTTACAAGGAACAACTAACTTGAACCAAACATCAAAATTAAACTAGCTGTTGTCAGTTTCACATTTTCAGTTTCAAAACTACATGTTTGTACAATGGGAAAGGGTCGCGGAAGTTTGTTTACGGAGGTTGCAGCTTGGCTTTAGGTTCTTTTGGCAGAGGTATATACAGAGTAGTTACTTGATTTGCCCTCTTCATTCTTCACAATCTCTGTATGGAGAGCTATATATTAAGGACTATTTCCCAAGGGTGAAATACCATTGGATAATCTGTTTAATAGAGTTTTTCCTGATTTGAATAGATACTACCTGTGGGATTTTTGAGCCCAAATTCCTTCACATAAGCTGTCCATTATTTCAGTTTGCAGATCCTTTCCTCACCTTTAGAGTCTCTTCCCTCCCTTCTCTGATGAGTTTAGAAAGGATAGAGCCTAAGGCCTTAGTGGTTTAAGATAAGTGTTTCGAAGGGCATGGGCATTTTTTCTGTTTATTTTTGTACTGTAGATGGGTAATAAAACGTACTTTTGTTATATTTGTATCCAGCTGGTACATACTTTCCCCCTCACATTTTTCCTGGATTAGTTCCCCAGTTATTGGTTTCTCATGAAGACTAAATCACCAAGTCGGTAAAGACTCCTTTCCTTCTACTGCTTAAATAGTTTGTGTTTGTTTTAGGTGGAAGAATAACTGATGTTCTAGAAAAGGGATCAGTGGGGAAATAGGTGTGGCAAGCTTTCCTATTCATTGCTTCCATACTAGCAACATAGTTTTAAAACACATTTTGTATATACCAGTATTTTACTTTTTTTCAGCCAACCAGGCTTATATAGGGAGTCCCCACTGCATACCGCAGAGACTTCCACAGGAAACCAGGGTTTGTCTTTATCATTATTTAATGCTGTCTTATTAACTAAGGCAGTTTCTGATGGATTGTAAAAGCAGCATGTTGAAATATCTGTATTGCTTCCTCTGTAGCAGCTTTCTCCTGGGACTTTAACATGCCTTTCCTAAACAAGCTAATTCTGCTAGAACAGAGGCAAAAGGAATATTGAGAGGGTTCCACCCTTGAAGGCAACTGGAAATACTTTTAAATCAAAAACAGTTTGTGCATGAAAAAGTTTTTTCCCTGAGCCAGAAGTCCACAGGTAGAGCTTTTACCATATCAAGGACATCTCTGTTGAAGTGAATAGGGAATCCTGCAATTTCACTATGTTTCATAAGAACTTTTGCATGTACAAGACATTGCTGAATCAGTGTGACTGTGTTGTGTGAGGCTGTGTATGACTGCAGTTCCATTCAGAAAAGGTTCTTCCATCGTTTGCTTTATTGTAGAACTTTGCTTTATTGTGAATGCTTTATCCTTCCGTGCTGCTATTAAACACAATATTATAGACAGCTTTTGAGAGAACTCTTAATTAAACTAGAAGAATGAGGTTTAGCAACCAAGTTGGATTGAAGTCTAAATCTTTCTAAATATTGTCATGTTTTAATAATGCATCTTTTGCTTCCTGGTAATATTGAGTTGCTAGCCTTTCTTTCAAAGCAATATAACAAAGTCCATTATCTTTGCACATGTGAAGTCCTTACTTTAGAGATTTATGCACAATGCACAGTGCTCTGAATATGAAGCAAAAAAGAAGAGGGGAGTATTGTATTTTGATATTTTAATCCAGACTATTGAAATATGCGTGCTTTTAGGAAGGGCAATAAATAAATAAATAATAAATAGATTAAATAACTCATGGTAAGGAAAAAACTCCCTTTTTACTGTATAATTGTAATCATCTACATAAAATCAGATGTGGGATTCAATAGAATATGTCACCACAGACAGGACTGACCAGAAAATTGTTTTAGTTTTGTTTTTACTATTGTAATAAAAGGAAACCTAGAAGCAGACAGCTATTTGAATTTGGGTGTGATTTATTTATATTGGAGGAAAAATATTTATAATGGAAAGCTAGCACTTATGAAAGAAAATTAATAGTAGTACCATTATGTTTTTTTTTATATGACACTTATCAAGAATGTAATTATAGGGACAACTGATTTCTCTTAACATTGATTCTTCTTTCCATTGATATTTATTAAATCAGTTTCACTGAAAACACACTGGTATAAACATTTATTTATTTATTCAATCAATCAATCAATCAATGCCTTTTAGGGGAAATGCCTCTTAGAAATTTACACTTTATTAGAACTATACAATTAAAAGAAACCATAAAATTGAAAACAATTTTAAACCTGCAGGAGCTATTTTTTTTTAAAAAAAAAAAACACAATTGAAATCTGCTTGAAAATCACCATTGGGCTAGGGCATGCCTGCATCCTGGGGGAGCGAATTTCCCGATTGATGAGCAAGTGCCAGAAATACCTGTTATCTCTTCATGGCAGTGAAAAAGAAAGTATACCAGTAGTTAAAATGATGAGGTAGGCTCACATCTGGCAGTGTTGCATCGTTAACAGGAGGAACATTTAAGTGCTTTACATATAATGATCAAATTGAATGGCTAAACAGATCATGATAAAAGACTAGAACTTGCACTTGGGTAAAACATTAGTTATGAAGCATACAGCTAGAAGCATATGGGTAGTTTGCACAATTGAAAGCCCATTATGGAGTATTTTAGCCATGACAAGGTGTTTGTGTGGGTGAGGCCATTTTGAATATTCACTGCATGGCCACGGCTTGTTGTGTCATGTGAAACTGGACGGTGGGAGTTGTCCTAGGGTTAAACAACCCTCACATAATCCGTGGCCTGTTCTAGGGTTATAGAATGGTTATTTAACCCTTGCACAACACCGCCACCCACTTTCGCAGGACATAACAAGCTGTGGCCGGGTGGTGAATATTCACTGCCTGGCCAGCCCACTGTGGTGTAAATAATAAGCCATGGTGGCTTATTTTGACCATGCGAACTACGTCTATTTGTTTTTAGATGTTGCGTGCGCCTATAATAGAAAAGGGGAAATACCTCTTTTGAGATGGTGCTAACAATGTGCAACTTTTATTAGGACTTGCATTAAAAGAGCAGATGTGTGTAATGAAGACACATGCTTGCTCTTTCTGTCAGAGAATATTTCCCAGGAACGGACTAACAGGCAGGGGATGGTTAGACATCGCTGCAGAAGGTGCTTTTACTATTTCGTTTCTCAAAGAAATTTGTTCCAATACAGTCTTTTTAGGACCAAGGTTATTTTCACCTGGTTGGAACTTCTAGCTGTTGATGACTAGTTAATATTTCCCCATATTACATTGTTTTATCAAATACTGTCCTCTTTCTTCCATATTCTTCTGACAGTGGCAAAGGACCTTGTCTCTTCTTTGTCCTATAAAGTGATCAGTGCATTGGTAATGTTAAACTTGCAAAATAATATCTGACAAAGTGGGCTTTAGTATGAGCTAATGCCACAGTACATTTGTTAATCTGTACCCCAGAGCTCTTATTGTTTTGCTGTATTAGAATAACAAGGCTACCGCTCTAGTTTTTAAATGATAATAACAGCCCAAATTCACTTCAAAGGATTTTCTCAAACAGATTTACCCAGATTCATCGAAGTTGCATGCTGAAATGTGCTTGGGGCTAGTTGTACTCTTTATCTTTATAGATAGAACTCTTTTAGATGGTTCCTTAACATTCTTTGTAAAGAAAGTTGCATACTGTACTGTTTTGTGTCTTTATTCCCCAAGTAGAGGAAACTTATGGACAATGTTTTACAGTTTCTGTTTCTACTAAAGTCTTATGGCATCTTTGTAATTATCTCTTTTATTTAGTGTAGACTGATCTGGTGCTTTGCTGGCAGGGAAACAAACACCCATAGAAAGGCAGTGCCAGATTTTACATTGTCTATAGCCCTCTTTAGGTGTGCATATAGTAACATGCGACAGGGCTGTGAGAACTCAGGGTTCCCATCCCTTTGTTGTAAAGCCTACTTGCAATGAATCTAGTTCGCTTTAGACTCAAACTGATTGCACATTGGCTTGGAAGTATTGCTGGCATGCACACATAAAAAGGGGGTGGAGCTAGCCTGATGTGTTCCTAAATTAACACCTGAAGAGGGGTAATATGAAACAGCAACAATCCTGAAATCTCCCCAAATCTTATCTGTCTTTCAACCCACCTCAGGATGCCCTGACATTGAGACTGGGTAAAGCAGACCAGTTTTAACAGCCTCCTTCCTCCCTGCAGGTTGGTGTGAACTCACAGTCCAGATGGTCATGGTGATTTGTTACACCACATAATTATTTATTATTGCATTTATATCCTGCCTTTTTCCTCCAAGAAACCCAAGGCAGCTTACACAATCCTCTTCCTCTCCATTTTATCTTCACAACAACCACCCTGGGAGGTAGGTTGGGCTGAGCGTCTGTGACTGGCCCAAAGTCACCCAGTGGGTTTCCATGGCTGAGGGGGGACTAGAACCCAGATCTCCCATCTCCTAGTCCAACACTTTAGCAACTACACCACACTGGCACCACATATGTGTAAATTAGCCTCTGTTGATAGTGACCAAGCCATGTCAAAACCAAAGGAAGGTCTTGAATTAGCAAGGCAGCTTGACTCTTAAGCATGCCTGTGGGAAAAATATTTATAAATTGGTTTTATAAGTATTGGAATCCAGTATATTTGAGTCTTGATTTGGATCCTGATGCACAGAACCAGTTGAAGATAGGGACAAAAATTAATTCTCCAGCCAGTCGGTTATTGTCATTAAAATATAGAGGTTGGGGCCCAGTGAATGGGAGCACCCGATGCTGCTGCATTGCTGAAGCTAACCAGATGTGCATGTGATTAGTCCTCTGGATAGGAGACTGCTGGGAGCCAGAGCAGGATATAAATACAATGAATGTAATAATAATAATAATAATAATAATAATAATAATAAGAGTTAAACAAAGCAAAGACACCCCATATGCTATTTCATTCAGCAGTAATGTGCAGATTGCAAATGATGTTCCATTTTCGTGAATTAATTTTTTGGATTTTGTATAGAATAATCACAGTTCAACTTCTTTCTAATTTTCCAGTCCACTGCCCATGACCACCAACCTGTATGCTGATGAGAGTTATCTAAACTTTCAGGTGAAAAAATCCATTTGGTATATATGATGGGCTCAGTGATATGAGGTATTGTTTGCCTGATCTTCCGTGCGGTATTTATACACACTGCAGTTGGGGAAATCATTTTTTTTTAAAGGTCCTGCGGTAACTAGAGATGCTGGCGAAACTTGTACTTCCAGGATTTGGGTACAAGTTTGGAAGGGCTTGTAATGCTTGCCTCAGACAAGAGGAGAGTATTAAGAGATCTGAATTTTTATCTGGCATCCAAGCCAGAGATGAATTCCCATTCAAACCTCCTCTCCCTCAATAGCCTCCAACTTTTCTCTCTTCCCCCTTATCTCCAAACTTCCTCCCCCATTCCCTTTACCTCATTTACCTGGGTAGTGTAGCTGCCGTTGGGAAGGTGTCACAAATAGAAGGAAAGATGGAAAACTCTTCTTCCGTTTACCCCCTATCCAGTGCCTGGATGTAAGGACCAAATAGCCCTCAGGAAATGTAGTTTCCCTTAAGGCTGTTGTAATATCAGTAGCCCTAGGGGAAACTATATTTCCTAGGGACTACTGGGACTTTGCATTATTGTGCTGGAAGGTGGTGAAAATGAGAGAGAGAGAGAGAGAGAGAGAGAGAGAGAGAGAGATGGGCATGCTGCTGTCAGAATGCAGTCGCTGCCTGTGCCAACCAGATAAATATGTATAAAGGAAAAGAAGACAGTTCTGGGTGAAAGTGGGCTGGGTAGATGGATAGGTGTTTGGGAGATTACAAAAGGACAGGACAGGTTGAACGTGGCTTGTCTTGGAAAGGAGCCAAGCCATTTTTAACTTTTTGAGAAATGGCTCAGCCTATTTCCAAGCTAGTGTGATGCAAGGGCGACCTACATTTAGTAGCAACTGTAGTAGTGACCATTTTGAGGGGATAACAATTTTGGAAGATCTGAGTCCTCCTATTACTTTTGTTCAGACTTTCTGCTCCCCCTCTCTCATATACACATCCACATTCTCCCCGTTCATATACATCAACCTATAAACACTCAATGGCTGAATTCGGACAACATGATAGTCAATGGTGGGGTAATAAACAACTTTGCAATTGTTCATCTAGGGGGTACTCCCCACACAACATGGTAATAAATAATCAACCGTGGTGTGGATTAGGATCAGCGCGGAGTTGACTGTGGCAGCATTCAGACGACACGATAGTCAATACAACTGACTATTGTTCCCCCCCCCCAGTTGCTTATTGTGTCGTCCGAATTCAGCCAAATATCTATCCATACACAGACACCCATTCATACATAATCCATATATAACACAAACACTTAACATAAACCCACCTGCACAACACAAATCTACACCCTACCTATTCATTCATTCATTCATTCATGCACATGCCAAGCACACGCACACACAATTACCCCCCTTGGTGCAGCAATTTGTGGTGAACCAGATGCCTGTGGGAAGCCCACAAGCATGGCATGTTCCCCAGAAACTGGTATTGAGAACCATACTGCCTCCGATACTGAAATTAATCCATAGCTATCATGTGTAGTAACCATTGGTACCCTTATACTTTATGAATTTGACTAACCCCTTTTAGAACCATTCATGTTGCTGGTTATCACTACATCTTGTGGTATAAATTTCATAGTTTAACTATATGCTGTGTAAAGAAGTGTTCCTTTTATCTGTTATGAAGTTCCCACCATTCGGTTTCATTGGATGACCCTGGGTTATAGTATAATTTTTCTCCATCATGCATAATTTTATACACCTCATGTTCCCTTTTATAGGCATGGAAGCTTCCATTTCCTCCAGTGAGTGCTTTTAAAAAAAAGCATGACTGTCCCCGAGCTGTGGGTAGGAGTAAGGAAGGGAGGTTATGGAGTTGAACTGAAGTCTTCATCTTATCTGTGGGTTAGCAATTATCCACCCATGTTTTAAACAAATGAAGCCTTATGTCTAAAATGAGTATGAATATCTTGGCTCTCTAATCTCAAGGGTTTGCACAGGTGCATTTGTTGGTGACACTGGTGTAATGTCAGTGCATTCTGGGATAATGTTGTTTTGTTGAGTTTCACAGGTGAAATTTCACTTCACAATAGTGATGCAATTTATTAGGCAAGTGTTAGGATTGCACTTTTTTGTGGAATCATAGGCCTTGTCAACACCATCCATTTATCCCGGGGTCAGATCGAGGTCATCCCTGTGCATCCAAATGACGCACAGGAGATCTCGGGGTCAACCGGGGACGACCACTCACTTTTTGTGGGATAAAATGGACTACTTTTATCCCATTTTTTCCCATGGTCCTGGGATAACCCCGAGGACCACGGGTTGTGTGGCCAGTGCTCCCGGGTCCTGCCTCCTCCCCATGAGTAGTGGGGCTCTTTAAATGGCACGGAGCTGCACCAGATGGCTGTTGGCACTTTTATTTAAAGTTGGTTTTATTTTTACTTACTTTTTCGGAGTACAGGGGCCACGCAATCGAGCAACTGGCTCCTCCTTCCAAAAAACCAAAACCTTCTGGGATGTCATGCAGCCGTTTGGACGCTCAGGGAGAATCCTGGAAGCTGGAAAACCTGAGATCCCCCCCCCCCCCCAATCCTGGAAAGCTGGAGGTGAAGATGAGTCTATAGATTTGGGATCTTGGAAGTCATCTAGTCTAACTACATGCTCATTGTGGAATCTGAAATGCAGGATGCAGCTACAGCATCTCTTACAGATGGCTATCCAGCCTCTGCTTAAATTCTTCCAATGAAGTAGAGCCTTGGGCAGCCTGTTCTATTGTTAAACATCTTGAAATGATAGGAAGTTTCTCTTAAAGTTTAGCTGAAATCTGCTTCCCTGCAGTTTTCATCCAGTAGTTCTGTCTACGTCTGGAGCAAATTTGTTTTAGGATCAGGAAATACAATAAAGTATAAACCTGTGAATGTGCTAGCTAATTAAAAATAAGGCTAAAAATAGAGGCTGTAGTTCTAATTTGCACCACCACATAAAATGAATATCTCTAAGTCAAATTACTTCTTCCAGAAACATAGAATGAATGTTTATGATACCAATGTCTCATTTTCTAATTGATCTTGCTTTATTTTGAACCTATAACTAAAGATTTTGTTAAGTGTACATAGATTTAAGAAGCTAATCTGAAAAATACAAGTTAGTTAATTGCATCACAGCTATTTGCCTGTTTCAGAGGTAACAATAAGCTATGGTTTATTGTTATGTGAAAAATCTTTGTTTGATATCCTGGCTTTTTAACAAACTGGTTCGAATAAACAATGATTTGCTGATTTTGGATACAGCATAAAGTGATGGGGAGGTGGTTGCTAACCAACCAACCAACCCCCCCCCCCCCCATCATCTTCTTTTGCTCATGTGGTGAATTGTTCAAGTTATTCCACTATTTATGTCTGAACCAGGGCATAGTGGGATTCTGTGCTAAGACAACTTTATTAATCTTTGTAAACCACCCAGAGATCTTTGGCTACAGGGTGGTATATAAATGTAAATAATAATAACAATCATCTTAATCATCATCATCATCTTCATGGATCAAATGATGTCATAAAGCTGTAGAATACCATCAAATGGGCACAGATGGGTTCTTGATAGAATTGGATTCAGGAGTGATGTTAGGCTCAGGTGTTATTCTGTTACCAAAATACTTCTGCCTAATGCAATTGGCCCATAAATCAAAATTTTATAACCTGTGTTTACCAGCTGGAACACAGGAACGCAAATGGATTTCTTTACAGTTCCATGCATGTAAAAAACCTAATACAGAATGTCAACTTTGCCAGGGAAAAACTACCATTCAACAGGCTTCATTTAGTACCAGCCAAAACCTTGCCAATTTCAAAATTTGAATTGGCTCTGAATGTTATAGCTGGAAAAGTGACTAAGGTTATATACTATTTTAACTGGTTGAAGTGTCAAAGGAAAACATCAGGACACAGTGTCGACTCTGAAACTTTTCTTGGAACGGTGCGAATGTACACAGAGGCATAGGATCATTTTGTCCAACTCTCCACTCCTGTCAATCAGTGTTTAATGTGTGCAAAATTGTTGTTTCCAATACTGTCTTTTGTTCAAATAGGAATTGTAGAAACTTTAGAGTCACAATACATTTTTTGGTATTATATTGTCAGGTACATAGACACCTGCATTTAAATGATTGAGATAGTTTTAGCCATTAACATTCAAGCTACAATTTTGTGTTTCGATTTTATAATTACATTCACTTAATTAAGAACTTACTTTAGGCTAGACAAGTGGAAGCCCAAAGGCTCATTCAGGAGCTTCCTTTTTTATTTCCTAGCACATTCACAGTTGCAATAAATCCTTCTTTTTTATGCACATAGTCCACTTTCTTCCAGGTGAGTCCTCACAGGCACTCTTTAACTCTCTAACTACCAGCGTGAACAGCAACAGGAGCTTAAGCAAAGCCCTCTCCTTATTATGCAACTCAGGGCGCAATCCTACGCATTCCATTCTGGCTAGGGGATGCTGGGAATTGTAGGACTTGTTTCTGTCTGAACATTCATAGGCTTGCACCCTCAGCCATTGATTCCAAAGTTTGAGTAAAGGGCTCTTTGATACCCCCCCCCCCCCGCCAACAAGTAAGGAGTTTCTGTCAAAGCATCTGTTGTTGTTCACACTGGAGTAGACAGAATTAAAGATGAGCCCTTTGTCTGTTGGTCCGCGAGTGAAACTGGTTATGGACCAAAGTTGCTAACCTTATTCTCATGCAGGGAGTTGATGTAAGGGATCACTTCTTTGAATGAAGGCAAGTGCATTCTGAGTTGCTCAGGCATATGGAGAATTGCAGTTTGTATGCACCTGTACATTTGAATCAACATTTTAGAGTTACCTGAGCAACTGCCATCAATGCAGACCCAGAACAGAGAAATTAGATTTATATCCCCATCTTGTTTTCTTTTCCACTCTGCAACTTTAAATATAATCCTATGTATCCAGAGCTCAGAACTAATGTTACTGGCCCGAAGAGAGTAGGTACCGGGTGAGGTTGGAAAGACCACTACTTGAGTTAAAACAAGAGATCTTGTGCCTAGATATAATCTTTTTACTGATGCTTCTAAAGGGGACCACTCCCTTGGAGGACAAAGAACCATTTTGGAGTCCAATGGCATATACAAAAAGATAAAATTTTAGTGGGAGCCTGAAATACTTTTTATAAAGGGGGTGCTCAAATTTCTAAGATGAACAGGTTCCTTGGGGAAAGGCCAAAGCTCAGTTTAGAGCACATGCTTTGCCTATAAAAGATTCCAGACTCAATCCACAGCATTTACATGTAGGACTGGAAAAGATTCCTGTGTGGAAAAATGGAGAGATTATGCCAGTCACTGTAGACAGATGAATCAGCAAGAGAAACCCACCCCCCAAAGATCAGGGCAATGCTACTGCTGCTACTACTAAATCAGCATCAGCATCTGGTCATGCCATAGGATCCCAAAACAAAACATGCATTCTGTGGTGGCTAAACACCATCAAGGAGGCTTCCATCCAACCTTCCAGGGCAGGGAATTCCATAGCCTGGGATCACACCCAAACTGCAAACTCAATTCTTCAGGGGGACTACAAACCTTCCAAAGCACTATAGACTGTACCCGTTTTCTCAAATCGGTAGTCCAACTAAACAAGAGGACTTCTATCTTTGCTGGGTTAAGTTTAAACTTGTTAGCCAACATCCAGTACATCATTGATCTCAGACACTGGCTCAGAATCTCCATGGCTTTCCTGGGATGTGATGAAAAGGAGAAAGAGCGTTCGATATCATCTGCACCCCAAATCTCTGTGGCTTGACAAGTGCTGCTACGAGCCCCTATTTTTGCCTACCCAGGCAGGCTATCAAACAGTTTTGTTGAGGCCCTAGTGGACTGCCAAGTATGATTGATGAGCTGATGTTTAACTTGCTGGTTTATAAGCTGTATAGGTATAGTTTTTTTGCCTCTGAATTGCAAATGGCCAAATACGCAACCATGGACTGTATCAACAGTATTATATTTGGCATTTGAAACTTTGATATCAGGCTGTACCAACAGTATCAAAGTTGCAGATTTACAATTATGATGCTATTGATACTTCACGTGATAGCACAGTTGTTGTCAAAAGTGTTGTGGTGAAATGGAGCTGCCAAGGAGAATATTTTTCTTTTATTGGCGAAGGAAAAATAAACAGTCTTCTTAGAACATTTGACAAGTCCTTTAATGATAAGATGGAGTTCAAGAGGGGTTTTCTGGATGGGTGTAGCACTGGACACAGTCCAACATTTCATCCTGGAAAGTGTAGCTGTGAAGATTCTGGTGTGCATTTGTAATTAAAAACACAAAAGCTAGTCCTGGTGACTTACACCACGTACAATAATACATTAAGTCAAACCTAATCAACATGCACAGTGTCAGCATCAGTTCTGTTGATTTGTACTCTTCCGTTCATCTGCAAATAACAGGCTGAATGGACAAAACCAGGACGCGGCAAGATAAATGCTCAACAAACATATGGAAAAGGCAGCATGCTGCTAACGCAGCAAGAAGGAATCAAAGTACAGTGCAGCACAAGCAAAAATGACTTATAACAAAGATGGAAAGAGAAACAAAATGAAATAAACGTAAGACCTTTCAGGAGAATGCTCAAACTAAGGCTGGAAACAGAGAATGGTTTTCAAGGGCCAAATGAGAAGATACGTTAAATGTACTTATGCATTTGTGTCTTGATTTTACTTTAAAAACAGCAACTGTGGGGAGGTGAATCCAGAGCTGGGTGGGTTAAGCCTTTCCTTCCATGCTACAGTCCCAATAAAAATTGGCACCCTCAAAACTGCAATTTGCCCAAGGAGAGTAACTTCTATTTGTGTGGTTCTGATCCTGATTAAAGAAAAACAAACAAACCCCAAAGCATGGTAAATGCATATACACATTTAACATTATCTTGCCCCTAACGAAGTTGGAAAAAAATTGAGAAAAGCTTTGCTTCCAAATTCCAAAGCATGCATTTTATGTAGGTTTTTAAAACAATCTTTCAAAGCGTGTTTACCAGAGGCAAATTAAAACACTATGATGAATTTATATACTATGAACAAAGCTGATAAGCTGTACTCTCTCACTTTTTTCTGTTTCTTGCTTCTCTGTTTGCCATGGTAGAGTCTCAGCCTCATTCACCTTCTCTGTACAGACTATTCCATATCCTGTTGCATTTCTAGTGTTTGCTGGCTAATGACCAGTTGCTTGTCATGGAGTTTCCTTGTTTATAAATTCCAAGGTACCTAGGTGAGGATCTTTCCTCTGAAGAGAATTCCAAATAATTCCACTTTGCTGCCTATTCTGTAAATCCAACTAAATTCAGGAGAACAGTTTTCATGACAGTGTCTTAAGTGTCTGAACAGCCTGCCAGGATATTTTAGAAGGTGTTGAACAGCCTTAAAATGTTGCTGATTATGTGTTAAAACCAAACGGGTTGTGGGGAAAAGAGTATGAATATATATAAACTTTTACTTCATTTTAGCCAGTTCTATTCATTCCACAAGGACGGTGGGAGACCTCCATGGAAATTCACATCTTCAGGGTACAGGAAGAACCAGAAAAGATGTCATCACCATTAGCATTGAAAATTTTGAATGTTGGGCATATATCAGTAACTTTAGTGTCAATGCAACAGCCAATCCTTTTAAACCAGATGCAGGCAACCTGTGGCCTTAGGACTGCATGCAACCTTTGGTCTCATTTCATGTGTGCCATTGCTCAATTTCAAAATTCCTCTAGAAGCTATCAGTTTAGATCTCAGGCAGTCTGCTCTGTGGGGAGGAAGATGGAGAGAGATAATAATAATAATAATAATAATAATAATAATAATAATAATTAATAATAATATTTATAACCCGCCTCTCCCTACGGATCGAGGCGGGGAACACAATGCAATACAAGCATGACAAAGTTAAAAAATTTAAAACAAGAGAAACACATCATTAAAACATTTAAAATTCATCCGGATAGGCCTGCCGGAAGAGAACAGTCTTCATGACTCTCTTGAATTCATGAAGACTGTCAATTTGTCTAACCTCCTCCGGCAGACCATTCCATAGTCTGGGAGCCATAGAAGAGAAGGTCCTCTGGGTAACACTTGCCAGCCTAGTTCTGGCTGGCTTGAGTATGTTCTTCCCAGAGGACCTAAGAGTGCGGGGCGGATTGTACGGGAGAAGGCGATCCCTTAGGTAGCCTGGGCCCAAACCATGTAGGGCTTTAAAGGTAATAACCAACACTTTATACTTTCCCCGGAAACTGACCGGCAGCCAGTGAAGTGATTTTAAAACTGGTGTAATGTGGTCACCCCTAGGTGTACCGGTGACCAACCTGGCTGCCATATTTTGAACAAGTTGAAGTTTCCGGACTAGGCACAAAGGTAGCCCTATGTACAGCGGATTGCAGAAGTCGAGCCTCGAAGAGAGAGAAAGAATGAGGTAGCAGAAAGAGGGAGGAAAACGTAGTGTCCAAAAAACATTTTTGTCTCTGGCCATCATGCAGCCCAGACAGATTACCACCGAGGGAATGTGGCCCTCAACAGAAAAAAGATCCCCACCTTTGCTTTTAAACAAACACGAAAACGTATGGCCAAAGGCTCATTCCAATTCAATAGCTAGAGACGTAGAGATTCAAACTGAAAATGGATATTTCAAATTTATATGCTTTAGGCTGGGTTCAGACAACACAATAACACATGTTGAGTATGGGTTGAGTATAGGTTGTCGTTGAACTGTAGGTTGTTATTGAACTGTGGGTTATCATGTTGTCTGAATCCAGCCATGATAATAAATCATCGTTTGTTAATTGCAAACAATTGACTGTTCACAACCCAACAATAAATCATGTGTTTTCTACATGGGTTAATTGTGAATTACAAACCATGGTTTGTTAGCATGGTTTGGTTCAATTAACATGAAAACCCATATTTCAACAACAACCGAGGTTTCAATAACAACCCATACTCAACCCTTGAGTATGGTTTTTTGAGTTGTCTGAACCCAGTCACAGTATGTTTTAAGAGAATTTAAAGTGGTTTGAGAGAGGCATTGCTTTCTCTGGTATATAAACACATTTCTTTTGTCACCTTGTCATCTCTGCTGTCAACACATTTTTTAGTTTTTGGTATACAATATTAAAATCCACAAAACCTGTTTAGCAGAGGCATAATCAAAATGTGTATATGCCACAAGAAGCCATCCCTCTTTCAAGCCACCTTCAGCAATCTGAAAACAATTATCTTCAGAAAAATTAGTTCTGCATTACTTGTGAAATCTCCTTCAACCTGCTGTTCTTCAGTGATCATACATCTACTTCCATAGTATGTGCTTTAAAAACTCTGTGAAATGTAGCTAAAGTTAGCAACCTCATCTTGTGAATTATCTGATGAAGAATTCAGATCTCTTGTTTCCACTGCTGAGGCAAAGATCTTACCAATCGTGCATGGGAACCGACTGTTTGAAGGTGGTAATCATTCCATATATATATATATATATATATATATATATATATTGCTGCTTGGAATGGAGCATAAATCTTTGATGTTTTCACATGCTTGGATAAAACTTTGAGGGATTTTTTTAAAGCTGCCTGCTCTTTCCCCCCTCTTCATCCATAATTCTTGACAGGTTGAATTATCTATAAATAACACATGCAGACAAGATTATTTAGTTAAAACACATACATCCAGAATTTGTCAGCTAAACTATGATTATTTAAAAGGTTACTATGTCGTAACAGTGCATGTTAAAATATATGCTATTTCCCAATTGTCTCTAAAATATCGTTCTTCAAAAGCAGATTTTCCACTCTATGGAAATTGGGTACAAACATTTTGCTCGTGTAGAATGGTTAACTCAGAATAAAATTAATGTTTGAGAATTCAGCTAATATTCTGGTCCCAGTCCATAGATTCTCTGATACAGTAGCAGGTTGTGTATTTACATGTAAAAATCTCAGGCAAATTAGGCAGTTGGCGTTGTCAGCTTCAAAGCTGTTAACTGGGGGACTTCATAAACCTGTGGGTTTTCAGCAAACCATCACTGATGATTTTATTTATTTACAATATTTATATACCACTCCCCATCCAAAGATTTTGGAGTGGTGAACAAACAGAATATAAGAGTAAAACACATTAAAAATTACATTTTAAAAGAACAAAGTTCAGATAAAACCATGGATGGTCATTCAGGGAAAGCTTCCTAAAACAACAACATTTTCAGGAGGCACTGAAAGGAATACAAGCTTGCTGCCTGCCTGACCTCCAAAGGCAGGGAATTCCATAGGAAGGGGGCCACCACACTGAAGGTTCTTCTCCTGGTGGACTCCAATCCACTCCAATGTGGAACCACCAGGAACATGTCCTCAGATGACCTCAATGACCAGGCAGGTTGATAGGGGAGAAGGCGCTCTCTCAGGTATACTGGTCTCAAGTTGTTTAGGTCTTTGTACACTAGTTCTAGAACCTTAAACCTGGCCCGGTAGTGAACAGGCAGCAAAGGAGTTGCATACTGAAAAGGGGCAGCTCCTGACAACAGCCGAGCTGCTGCATTTAGCACTAGCTCAAGCTTCCAGAGCAGCCCACATAGAGTGCATTGCAGTAATCCAGCCTTGAGGTTACTAATGCCTGTACTCTCATGACCAAGCTATCCTTGTTCAGGAGAGGCTGTAGCTGGTGAATCAGGTGAAGCTGGTAAAAGGCATTCCGAGCTGCTGTGGCCACTTGGGCCTCCAGCGACAGAGATGGATTTAACAGTACCCTCCATCTATGAACCTGTTCTATCAGAGGGAGTGCAACCCCATCCAGAACAGGCAATGAGCCTATTTCCCAAACTTGGGAACCACTCATCCACAGGACTTCCATCTTGACAGGATTCAGTTTCAGTTTGTTGGCCTTCATCCAGCCCATTACTGAGTCTAAGCACTGGTCCAAAGCTTGCACAGGCTCACCTGATTCAGATGTCACAGAGAGATAGAGCTGCTTGTCATCAGCATACTGATGTTATTAGGCTCCAAATCCCCTAATGACCACTCCCAACAGCTTCATATAGATGTTAAACAACATTGGGGACAGGATGGTACCCTGTGGAACTCCATAGTTCAATTGCCAAGGGATAATCACCCAATGTTACTCTCTGAAATTGGCCCTGCAGGTAGGACTGATGCCTCTGATGTCCATCCCACAGAGTCAGTCCAGGAGGATACCATGGTCAATGGTATCAAAAGCCAATGAGATCGAGCAGAATTAACAGGGTTGCATTCCCCCTGTTCCTCTCTCGATAAAGGTAATAATCAGGGCCACCAAGGCTGATTCAGTCTCGTAACCAGGTCGAAACCCAGACTGAAATGGTTCTAGATAATCAGTATCAGTATCCTTCAAGAGTGCCTGCAGTTGTTCCTCCACAACCCTCTCAAATATCTTCCTTAGAAAAGGGGTATTTTCAATTGGGCAGTAGTTGTCTAGTAAGTACCATGGGTCCAGGGTGGGCTTCTTTCTTCCACAGTACAAATCATGAGTACAAATCATATCATTGACAAAATCTGTACAATTCAACAGTTGTCCAATAAGCTGTTCATACATTAATCTGACAGTAACATACATACATTTATGATTAGTGGAGCAAAGTCCAGAGTACAGCCAGTACTATTCATCTTCAGTTCAGCATATAAGCAAAGTAATCAAGGACAATTTGAATAGATTTTAAAAGGTGCTACCAATATCTATAACTCTGGCCATTGCCTTAATATGACTTGCAGACACTGCAGCAATGGGGGAGGGAATTTAACTTTTTGCTTTTTTTAGAGAAGTTTTAAAAGTTAACATTAAAATAATGTCAATCTCCAAAACTTCTTAAGTAAGAAGATGTAGAGTTCAAGCATTTCTTGACTTTCTGGAATGATAATACATTTGAAGTTCCCTCTTTATATTTCATGATCCTTATATTTCAGCTTTCTACTGAAACAATTGTTCTTTTGAAAGGGATACATTTTGAGTAATATGTCAAAAGGGTAGAATTGCATAATGGACTGGTTCGCATATCACGATAAGTCACCATGGGTTAATTTACCTATGGGGTTTCTACCTGCTAGTTGTGTCATGTGAGCCTGGGCATTGGGGGTTATTTGAGGGCTAAACAAGCAACCGATAACCCTAGAACAGTTGCATATTCAAAATGGTGACCTACGAGTGTCTTGGACCTCTACAGGCTAGTTAATCCATGGTGGCTTATTGTGATGTGTGAACCGGCACAATGTATTTCACAATTGTAGGTACAAACTGATGTCTGAAAAGGAGGGAACTATAGTTCTTCTTCGTGCTCTCTGTGCATCACACTTATGGGGCTCTGTGCTGGCGCGGAGCCTCAATCGGAACTTCCAGTAGCTAAGGAACATTTTTAGGCGGGGAAACCCCTACCACACTGTCACACTGTAGTGGGGTATCCCTCACTTCCTCTTCAACCGCCGTTGGTTTTACCTCGTCGGAGCTTCGCTAGTCTTTCTTGTCTGTTTGCTGAGGAAAATTTCTTTCTTTTTTTGTTCGGCCGTATGGCGTTGAAGGCTCCCTTTACTCATTGCGTTGAATGTGGCGCGAAATTACCACCGTCAGACACCCATTCTCTATGCTTGTTGTGCTTGGGTGAATCACACATAGTTGAGACTTGTAAAATTTGTATGTCCTTTTCTCGTCAAGCAAGGAGAAATAGAGCTGACTGCTTCAAAGCGGTTCTCTGGCAAAGGGCTTTACAAGCAGTAAACGACCAATCTGCTGAGATGCAGAAGCCTATTCCATCTACTTCACAGTCTGTCACTCACCTGGCTGCGCCTCTGTCCTTAACTCAGTCATTGGCAAAGAAGATTTCTAAATGGGTTAAGAAGGCTAACCGCCTATCCGATCCTCCTCTTCAAAAGAAGAAGAAAAAATCTAAGGGCAAACGTCCGGAGGCGGACAAGACTTTACCGCCGCCGCCATTATTGGGTTCACCCACTCACACAGTAGTGGAACCTTCAGCACAGGCTATAGTCTTCGAACAAATTTCAACTGCCTCTGAGGGAGAGATTAGGGATGCCTCCCTTCCTCCTCCACCTCCACCTATGGTTCGCCCTAGTGTATTATTGAGGTCAGGATCGACAGACGCTCGCCCTCTGTCTCCTTGATACCGGCAACCCATTTCACCTCCACGGAGTCGACGGGGTAGCTCTCGATACAGATCCCACTCTCACTCCTGTACCAGGGATTGCAGCTCAGAGCGGAGCTATTACGTTCGCTACCGTGATCGTTCTCCTCATGAGGAATGGAGTCGATACTATGATCGCCCTCCGTCTTGGCGCCATCAAGCATATCATTATGATCACCGGTACTATTCTCCTGCAAATGACATTCGATACAGAGTGGAAACTTTCCCTTCACAAGCTGGTCTATCTCAGCCTAACCAGCTCGGCCAACCGCCGCCTGTGCCACCTCGCCACGCTTCGCTTCAAACAAAGCAGCGCGCTATGCTACAGCGGCCCTCTGTTGTGGACAGACCTACCTGTCCCTCCCCGGCGAAGGCACAGCCTTCTCTTTTTTCAGCAGAGGACTATCTCTCTGATTTCTCTTCTGCTTCGTCACCAACTTCATCGGTAGCCTCACCTGATGACATTGTTGAGGCCAAGGGAGGAGTATCGCCCTCTGAGGAGTTGGGAGTTTTTTCGGAGCAAGTTCTCTGGATGACATAAAGCTTAGGCATTGAGGCACAGCAGCAGCTTGATCAAGTTAAGGATCCAGTATATGACGCTGCATATACTGATTCTTCCATTCCAGTGGCAGTGCCTTTCCTCCCAGCTCTGCTGCAGACAGTCCAACGCTCCTGGGAAGCGCCGTCAATGATGGCTCCAACTTCTAAACGCCTCGAGGCCATGTATAAAGTGCAGGATAAGGGAACCCCTTTCCTTTTCACGCATCCACGGCCAAATTCCATTATAGTAGAGTCTGCCCAAGGGTGCACACATAAACAGCATTCCACGCCAGTGGATAAAGAGGGCAGGCGTTTAGTTTTTCTCGGTCGCTGTTTATACTCCACAGCCACTTTAGGTCTTCGTGTTTCCAATTATGAGACTCTGATGTCTCGCTACCAGCTGTTCCTTTGGAACAAAATTGGTTCCCTCTGTGATCACCTTCCTGACCAGCAGCGCAAACTTGCCAGAGTTTTTCAGCTGGAAGCAACGAAGTTGGCTCAGCACCAGATTAACGCGGCTCGCCACCAGATTGATTGTCATGCCAAATCTATGATTGGAGGTATAGCTTTCCGTCGTCATGCATGGCTCCGCTCAGCTGGCTTGACTCCTGAGGCTAGAGCTAGAATAGAAGACTTACCATTTGACAGGGAAGGTCTGTTTAATGCTAAAACTGATGGATTCGGTGCAGAAGGCTAGAACTACAGCGAAGAAAATGGGCTTAAACCATTCTTTTCCGCAGACCTCTTCTAAGCCTCGCAAGTGGTTTCGTCCTCAGAACCCATACTTCAACAAACAGTTTTCTGAGTGTTCCTCTCGTTTTCAGCCCCAGACAACACAATGCCGTCAATACCACTCCTTTAAGCAGTGTCCTTTTCGTGGTTGGTCAGATCAGACTTCTAAGTGGCGGCTTTGACTCCGATCCGCCCCCACATACAGCTTCTACGATTCGCTATAGGTCGTCAGGTATTCCAGTTCAACGTCCTACCGTTCGGTCTGTCGTCAATGCCACGAGTCTTCACAAAGTGCATGGCCACAGTATGTGCTTTCCTCCGGATGGAGGGTTAGAGGTCTACTCGTATTTGGATGATTGGCTACTTCTGTCCACAAAGAGAGAGTGCTTGCGCACTGTCATTCAGTTCGTTCTCAACCTCCTGCAGTCTCTGGGGCTGTGTGTCAATCGAGACAGATCTCATCTGATTCCTGCCCAACGCATCGACTTCATCGGAGTGACTTTGGATTCCCAGTTGGGAAAAGCATACTTACCTGCGCCCAGAGTCCTCCATATCATTTCGCTCGTGAACTCTCTACTCTGCAGTCAACATACAACAGCACATATTGTACAAAGGCTATTGGGCTATATGGCATCAACAGTTGCTGTCGTGGAATGAGCTCAATTGCGGATGAGACCACTTCAGCTCTGGTTAGCAAAGGTTTACGACTTCGAAACAGACGCTCGTCGGTGCCACGTATATCTCCCGTCTGCTGTTGCCCAATCCCTGCTGTGGTGGACAAAGCGCCGCAATCTAATGAGAGGATTGCACTTTCTCAAACCACCTCATTCAAGAATTGTGATGACCGACGCCTCTCTTCAAGGCTGGGGAGCGCATTGTGGGGCACTTCGCATCCATGACCGTTGGCTGCTCAAAGAAGCTAACATGCATATCAACATGTTGGTGCTCCTTGCAGTTTGGAAAGCACTAATCGCATTCGAGACAGAGCTTGCAGGCCGGCACATCCAGATTCTTACAGACAATACCACGGTCTTGTGGTACCTAAACAAGCAAGGCGGGACACATTCTGCTCCTCTCGCAGAGCTTACATTGAAAATCTACGATTGGGCCATCCCCAGAGGTATACAGATACCGGCCATTCACATTGCCGGATCTTTGAACACTCTTGCCTATCACCTGAGCAGATCCACTCCTTTAGCACATGAGTGGGAGCTTCTCCCTCGAGTTCTACGCGGTCTTTTCCAAAGATGGGGTACACCCTCCATAGACCTCTTCGCAACAGCCCACAATCGGGTATGCCACAGTTATTGTTCGTGAGGTGGGATCGGCCAATATTCACTTGGAGACGCATTCTCCCTACAGTGGAGTGACCAACTGTTTTATCTGTTCCCGCCGTTCCCGTTACTGACCAAGGTTCTCTTGAAAATAGGCCGAGATCTAACCAAGTGTATCATCGTCACCCCCTGGTGGCCGAGGCAACCGTGGTTCCATGCTCTCCTCCGTCTTTCTCGTAGCCATTACCAAAAGCTGCCCCCACTCCAGAACCTTCTGTCCCACAGCAACGGGAGAGTTCGCCACCCAGATGTCAGCACCCTGAAGTTGACAGCTTGGCGCATAATGTAAAGAATACTCTTTCCACAATTCCTTTGGAGGTGCAGAATATATTAGATGTTTCCAAACGTCTTTCCACTAGACGATCCTATTAAAAAAAATGGACCACGTTTGCAAATTACGCTGTGGACAACTCATTTGATCCCTTTTCAAGTTCTATTCCTTAAGTTCTAAGTTTTTTGGCCCATTTGTTTAAGAAAGGGCTACAGTCCTCTTCTATTAGAGTATATTTAGCAGCCATTTCCAATGTTCTTCCTCCAGTGGAAGGTTTCACTCTCTTCTCTCATCCTCTAGTTCATACCTTCCTTAAGGGAACACGAAATTTACGACCACCGTTGCGTCTGCAAACTCTGTCGTGGGACTTGTCAGTAGTTTTGAAAGCACTAATGAATAAACCTTTTGAGCCTTTAGCAACGTGTTCTTTACATTTGTTATCTTGGAAAGTATCGTTTCTCATAGCCATTACGTCTGCAAGACGAGTTGGTGAACTTACAGCACTCCGAGTTGACCCACCGTATTTGATTTTTCATAAGGACCATTGTTGCGTCCAGATGTATCTTTTTTTTACCTAAGGTGGTCTCTGATTTTCATATGAATGAATTTATATCACTTCCTTCATTTTTTCAAAGTCCTGACACTGACCTTGAAAAGCAACTTCACACTCTTGATGTGAGAAGAGCTCTCGCTTTTTATAAGTCCAGGACTCTGTCATTTAGATCTACTCCAAGATTATTCGTCGCTTATGCCAACCCTAGGAAGGACAAGCCAATTTCTTTGCAGCGTTTGGCAGCTTGGATTTGGCACACGATTGCTCTGGCATATCAGCTTTCTAATCGGCAGCTTCCTATGCAGGTTCAAGCACATTCAACCCGCGGAATGGCTACCTCCATGGCTTTTGCAAGGGGGGTTGCCCTCTCCGACCTCTGCAAAGCTGCTACCCGGGCTTCTCATTCAACGTTCATTAAGCATTATAAGCTTGATGTACATGCCAGAGCCCCCGCCCGATTCGGCAGAGCCGTCTTGTCTTCAGCTTTATGATGACACCTTACCCACCTCCGGTAAGTCGAGCTGCTTGCTAATCGCCCCATAAGTGTGATGCACAGAGACCACAAAGAAGAAAGACAGGTTGCCTACCTGTAACTGTGGTTCTTCGAGTGGTCATCTGTGCAGTCACACTACCCTCCCACTGTCCCCTCTTGGTGTCAGTGTCTCTGATTTCGGTACCGAGAGAGTTTCTATCCCTTAGTCGAGATCGTACATCGGTTTCGAGGAACTGAGGGATAGGGCAGGACCACTACGATGTGACGGTGGGGGAGGGGTTTTCCCGCCTAAAAATGTTCCTTAGCTATTGGAAGTTCTGATCGAGGCTCCGCGCTGGTGCAGAGCCCCATAAGTGTGACTGCACAGATGACCACTCGAAGAACCACCGTTACAGGTAGGCAACCTGTCTTGTTCCACCGCTGTTAACAGCTATTTACCAGGACTCTGATTTCTAAGCCTAAGTACATTTGCCACTTAACTTGTTTCTCCTTGCCTCAAAATGTTCAATTTTTGGCGTGGACGTTAACCTGAATTAATGTTGTAAAACATTATACTACCCTCTAATGATGAAATGTTGTAAACGGTCAAAATATTATGTGTTAATTAGTATTAAAAACAGAGGCAGTGGGAAAAAATCCAAATGAAGGTGTCAAAATAAGAAATGCAATCCGTATGTTAATCATTATAAGAGTGACAGATTTGAGTGTGTGTTTTGGAATGCAGAGTTCTTGCTTCATATAGCTGTCTTTGGTTGTATCTTGGTTATGTGTTTGGTGATACTTTATTTCAGATGTGTTGTTTTGTGAAATGAAAAATGGGAAAAATAATTTAAAAAATCAACTTAACTTTCTCGCATTTTTTTTGGGAAACACACTTCAACTTCATTGTTGATTCCACTTTTAGGTAAAAAGAGTTTCTTTGTATAGTAATAAAAGTGCTTTGCTTGTAGTTAACAAAGTACTTCTGATTTACAGAAGGGACAAAGCAATGTGTGAGAGAATTCTAATTCTAATTATTATTATTATTATTTACATTTATATACCACCCCATAGCTGAAGCTTTCTGGGCGGTTTACAAACATTAAAACTTTAGACATTAAAAATCGATATACAAAATTTTAAACCATAAAACCATAAAAACAAACAACAGATAAAAACAGTGTACATTTAAGATAGCTGCGAACTCTCAGCCAGGCCTAAATATAGTTCTGGGGTCAATTAAAAACTCAGTATATGCTGTTAAATGCCTGGGAGAAGAGGAAAGTCTTGACCTGGTGCCGAAAAAATAAGAATGTTGGTGCTAGGCGAGTCTCGTCAGGGAGATCATTCCAGAGTTTGGGGCCACCACTGAGAAGGCCCTCTCCCTTGTTGCCATCTTCTGAGCTTCCCTTGGAGTAGGCACTCGGAGGAGGGCCTTAGCTGTTGAACATAGTGTACGGGTAGGTTCATGTTGGGAGAGGCGTTCCGTCAGGTATTGTGGTCCCAAACCGTGTATAGTTTTATAGGTTAAAACCAGCACCTTGAATCGGGCTCGGAAACATACAGGCAGCCAATGCAAACGGGCCAGAGTCAGTTTTATATGTTTGAACCTCTTGGTCCGGGTTTTTATTTCTGAGCTTTTAATTAATTTTAAAGTTCTTATCTTCTGACCTCTAGCTAAATGATCCATACCTAAACAGGTGTGAAGTAATTTTACTATTTCTTGTTAAGTCATTCATTTCTTTCCATAATGCCTTTGTATCTTTTTCTCAATGTTCCCCTTCCGTGTTTAATTTCTGTTGATTGCCATCTTTGAGGTAATTTCTTTATTGTCATCTGTTGAATTAAATTTTATTATTTTATTTTATTTAAAAACATTTTTATAGCACCACCTCACCATTTCTGGCATCGTGGTGCTATACAATAATATATAAAACGATTTCGATTAAAAACCCTCAACCCATATTAAAATTTAAACCACCCCTCCCCAAATTCTTGTGAAAATAAGAACCCCTTACAGAGGCGCTTAAAACAATTGACAGTGGGAGCCTGTCTAATATTCAGTGTCAAATTGTTCCATAACCAGGGGCCAACCACTGAAAAAGCCCTGGCCCCCACACATTCCAAATTGTAGTGGGGGATGTTCAGGTCACCCTGCCCCTGAGAGCGGGTCTGCCAACGATGGGACACAGGAGCAAGGCGAGCAGTCAAGTAACCAGGGCCCAAGCAGTGCAGGACTTTATACATAGTTAATAAAACCTTATAGCGCACCCTAGCAGCCACTGGCAGCCAGTGGAGTTCTTGAAGCACCGAAGCGATAGAGCTCTAAATACTGTCACTGCTACTGTTCAAAGGTTTGAATGAATGTGTAGAGGTCAGGGGCATGACCCTACTCTTTCCCATTCGTGCATTGATTGTTCCCAAATTGTACAGTGGCTTTTAAACTTCCTACCCTCAGAGACTATTATTTACTTTGTTTTGTGTGCCAAGCAACCATACATGTTGCAAAGGACTATGAGCAGTTCACATGGGGTGTCTGATAGGCATCATTCCATTCAAAGTATGAGTACACCCCAACATGCATCCAGGCTGTCCTCCTATGGCAGTACAATGCAGAGGAATACTGAGACAGGGGAAACCTGTGCTATCTGGAAATACTTTCCTGCTGGGGAGCAGATTCAATTCAGGAAGTGTAAAACAGCAACTGCAGAGTCCGTGATCTCCAGTAGAGAATGGTGCTTCTACTTCCAAATAAGGGCAGGTCTTGTAAGGCTTCTCATGTTTCTACTGTGCCTGCTCTACTGCTGGTTACCATCTGTCCCTTACAGAAGTAAGTGATGTGTTGTTATTTTAACTTCGGAAGATGGGGGAACGGTAGTGGAGGGTAGTTATGTTCGCAGACAACTTTGCAAGAGCTCAGCTGCTCAGCAATTTAAATAAATTAGGTTTGGTAAACCTATGAAGAAAATTTCCTGGAAAGTGTTTTGCTTCTTTCCAAGCAAGTTAAGTCATGTTCAAACCAAAATTTATAGAAGGAACAGAGTGTAGTCTTTAACCTGAAAGTGTGGAAATATGAAATAATGTTTGCGGTTAGCATAGATTTTAAACTATATTCTGGAAGGACTCAAATATTTTTCTGGCTTTACTTTATGTGTGAACAATTGGGCAAGGAAGACTTTATTTCAGGGTTTGGGACTTTGACTAGGTTTGCACAACAACAACCCACCATGGGGAAGTCAACTATGGTGGGTTTTTGTGTCATCTGAACCCGGTGCATTCTCTGGAGACTTAATTTTTCATGAACAAGCCACCCCGAGAACCCATGGCTTTTTGTAGGGTTGTTCATACCCCTGGCTGGTTGTCCTGCTGTCTTATCGTGGGTTGCCAAGATCAGCTACAAAGTCGCTTGGCAAGAGAGGCAATCTCTTTTGCGATCTCGCTAGTGCCACCTCCATCCTCCCTTGCCAGTAATTGCCCTTCCACCGATGCTTAAACGACATTTTGTTCGCCACCTTTTTTTCACCGGTGCCTCAAAATTGCAGCCTCTTTGTGGTCTCCAGATATTTGTCAGTGTTTTGCAAAAGCGTAATTGTGTAGTCTTGCTTGGTCAATTTTCTTATATGTTTCAGCTGACAAAGGTAGGAGCAAAGTGGAGTATGTAACATAAAAGGAAATTAAGAAGATGAGGCTGCATATAGGCTAATTTGTGTGCAGTTTCAAAGGACCGGAGGAGAAATAACAATAACAGAAAAGGGGGACCCACTAGCATAATTCAGAAGCATCAAAAATGTTGGGGGGAGAGGGAAATGGAGTACGTGCATCAAAACAGGCAGGGACATTATCCCCGTTTGGCACTATCTCTCCCCTATAAGTGTTGAGCTGACACTTTTCAATGTCCTCCACATTTTCAACATTTCCTCAAGTCTCCAGGTACTCCAAAAAGGGGAGATGTTAATTCTCCTTCCCATTTGTTGCTCCTTTTTGGAGCAGTTACTGCTTTGATTGCTGCAAATTAGCCTATATGCAGGCTCGTCTTATCAATTTCCTTGTACATTACCTACTCCACTTCAAAACTCCCTTTGACAGCTGAAACATACAAGAAGATTGACCAGACAAGACTATACATATTGGACAGATGTCCATATTATTCAGACAATATGCTAAGCGATGGTGGTTAAGCAGTTTGAGCTAAACATGGCTTAGCGTGTCATGTGAACCATTCCTAACCATGGTGGCTACATAACCATGGTTTAAACACACTAACCATTTGCTGCAAAATGGTTAGTGGCCTAACTATGGCTTAGCGTGCTGTCTGAACAGGCCCGATAAGTACATACTTGCGAAAGACCTACTACTACTACTACTAATAATAACAACAGCCGCATTGCACGTTTTTGAGGAAACAAAACAAAAAAGGAAATGAAAAGAGCTAGTGATCGGAGTTGGGTGGGGACCGGGATGAGGAGATAAGACAGGTTCTGCTGTAAAGGTGCCTGGAATATGTGCTGGAGCAGGGTGGAGGATTGGGGGGGGGGGAAGGAGGAGGAAAATAAAACACAGCGACCCCAATCATCTGTCAGGTGTATCGTGGGTTGTTCTGTGAACAACCACCAATTGTGTCTTGTTTGTAGGTGGCTTAGCATGACATGTAGACCCATTAAATATCTCCTAAGCTTAGTATGTGTATCCTTGCTTCCCACATGTTGTTCTCTGTCTGAAGGACTTGTTTTTAATTTTAAGTGCCTAGTAAGCCTTAGACATTATAAATTAGTAAATAAGAAGTTTCAGTGATACAGAAATGTCTTCTTAATCAAGTCCTGCATGACAACTGCTAAACTATTTTTTGTTTCTACATTTTATCTTGTCATGAGATATAAACCCTAATAAGCTTTGAAAAAGGAAAGATGTTACAACCGTGAGATCAGTTGGGGTGTATGTATAAACCTGCTAAATGTGACAGAATGGAGCCTTCCAGATACCATGAAAACATTATCTTTATTTAATTTCAGTGTAATGGGGGGGGAGCCTCAATGTTTGATTTATAAAGAAATGAATAATTGCAGGTGTAGTATCTCTTTTTGGCATTTTTAGTTGTAATTTTGCAAACTGTAGTGCTAACAAAGGATTTATAAGAGACTTGTGTGCAGGCAGTACCGATTTCAGGTTTTTGAGGGTACTTAGACAAGACACCCTCCATGAGCCTCTTCCCTCATTGAGTCTACCTTCTCATTACCATTGACATCAGCTGCTGTTGTGCCTCATCTTCTTTCTCCTCATTGCTATTGCTTGCTTGATAGGCAGGGAACCAGTGATTGGGTTCCAACAACACTATAACCAATGGTGGTTTAAATAGTCGATGGTTGGTATTGTGTTGTATAGAGGGAATTTTTTAACCAATGGTTGGTTATTTGGCCAAAATGACTATGCAAATAACCAACGCTGTGCAGAGTTGGCTACTTGAGCTACCATTGCTTATCGTGTTGTGTGGAGGGCACCGTTGGTTATTTCCTCGGCCACTATTGGTTATTTCATCTGTAAGGCAAGAGCGGTCAAAGCTGGCAGGATAGGTTTTTGGCAGTAAAGGCTGATGGGATACTAGCGGGAGGACTGAGAGTGGAGAGAGGGCGAGGGATGAGTGAATCAACTTAGCATGAAATAATAGTCAACTCAACGCTGATCCTAATCCACACCATGATTGATTATTCAACTCAGAATAGTTGTTTTATATGAATATTGTATTTATAATCTGTTTTTATGCTTTTTATGCTTTTTAAATTTTGTAGATCTTTTTTTTAATGTTCAATGTTTGTAAATCACCCAGAGAGCTTTGGCTATGGGGCGGTATATAAATGCAATAAATGCAATAAATAATAATAATAATAATAATAATAATAATAATTTGTATGTGGAGTACCCCCTAGATAAACAACTGTTGAGTTCATTATTATCATCCCACAGTTGACTATCGTGTTGACTGAACATAGCCAGTGAGTAAGTAGGCAGTGGACTCTTCTGCTCTTCTTTTTCACCATTGGTGAACAACCATATTGCATTATTGAAGAGGAAGAACAAATCCAGGAGCTCTTGTCTTGTGGGCTACTAGTGGGGTGTGCATCCTCAGCAGGTGTGCAGCCATGCCAACCTTGATCCCAGCCCTGTTTGCAAGTATTTTGCAAAACTGCCAGCTGAATTCTTGTTTTTAAAGGAATTATTTTAAGGAGAGTTATCCTCTATATTAAAATTTCTTAGGGGCAGGGTTTTCAAAACCTGAGGCATGCTCAAGGGCATGCAAACACACTTTATTATGCTGTCCATGTGAACGTTTAACTTACCTTGCATTGGAAGAATTCATATTGCATTTTATTTTATCTTAGTAACTTAGTGTTTTTCTCCCCTTTGCCAAATTTTGCTTCCATATTGTATGTATCTGAGTGAGTAAAGAAATAAGTACATACAGGTCCTTTGTAGGCCTTATCTGCAACAACAGCTGAGATTCTTAAGCTATGTTCTGTTTTACCCCTTGGTTTCACATTTAGCTTTCTTATGCCTTTAGGATAAGATTGCACACATCATGGCACCTTGTCCAGTTTTGACGTTGATGTGATCCCTTGTACATTTCTGCAACTACACCAGAGATAGCTAAGGTATGTTCTATTTCACCCCTTGATTTCACATTTAACTTCCTTTTGCCTTTAGGATAAGATTGCACACATTATGGGACCTTGTCCAGTTCTGACGTCAATGTGATTCTTTGTTCATTTGTGCACTGGAGTTGATAGATCAGGGCTATTTGTCTCCAGTCACATAATTAACTCATAGGTATAATATCTGTGTGCATAATATCTTTTACATGATATTTTCTTCATTAATAGATTGAAATCACAGATTTGCATCAACCTGTGAGGGCATTGAAATCAAAACTAGAGTTACTAAGATCTGATCTCTCCGTGACAACTGTTCATTTCCCCCTCAGCAACAATGAGTTCCACAACACAACCAGGTCAGTCTGTCTTTGTTTAACCACTTGTTGTTGTGCAGGATCAGTATTTTTTATTAACAAGGAGAAAAAGTAATTACATAATCAGAATGCCAGCACAATTTAATTTTCATTCAGAAGAGAAAGTGGTACTGTAAATGTGAAATAAGCATACAAATAAAAACAATTTGTGTGTGTATTTGGATACCTAAGTTTAATAATTTATATTAATCTGCATTTTCTAATCTGTGACATTTTATTTTGGCCTGTCTGGAAGCTGTAGCCTCCTCCTCAAAATAAAATGTTATTATTCACAACTAGCTGTTTTTACATTCCTTAATATATTTGTCTTTATGAAATATTGATATACTGTCTTACTTGTACCATAAGTCATTGAATATTGTGGCTATTTGTGTTAAAGGAGTTTGTTACGTTAAAATGTCTTTTAAGTGATAGGCCTGACCATGGGCAGACTTAAACCCAAAGGGAGATTCCAGTGTGAAACTATTGAATTACTATTTATAAGGAAATTCAATTGTGTCACCTTTGGCTTGAATCAGGATGTCAGGCTTTTATTTCAGTACAGGTGTTAATTAGCTCACTAACGCTTAGAACTTTATTGTTAACACTTTGTGAACAGTCACTAATTATTATTTTTACATTTGCATTAATGTAATTATTACAGTCTGTGTTTCTGATGCATTTCATTCCACTCTGACCTTACTGCTAACATATTATTTTCTTTCTATACCCATGTATATATATACCTGTTAACTCAGGATAATACTTCATAAATCTAATGAAATGGACTCTGGTCCATGGAAGCTTATGGTATGATAAATGTATTTGTCTTCTAAGGATCACAAGACTCTTTCATGAATTTATAAAAGACATACTAGGAGGTGAGATAGTGCCAGGAGGAAAATCAATAAGGAAGATGTAACAAGAATCTAAGAAGTCTGGCCAAAACTTGGAAAACGGTTTTATCAATAACCCTCTATTGTTAATCAGTAGCCGTAGAGTAAGATAACTGAGTTAACCTATCAACATGTTAAACTGAGACGGAATACTCTTGTGATAAGTATGTTGTTGCTTGATTTCTGTGAATGTATGAGCACGCATGGCAAGTTACAACCCACTAATTTCTTTATACATAAACTATAATATAATGTCAAAGATGCTTCAGTCTCAGTGACTTGCCCACTGATGAGGTATTAAAATTAAGATACTTCCAAAAGCGATAGCAAGCTGAAATGTTGTATACCTTATGGTTACCAGAAAAAGCTGAAAATACTAGGATGTATTTACACACTTTTCTTGAAACTCAAGACATGAAAATCTTCCTCCTAACAGGATTCAACAATATAACACTTAGGAACGCAAGGCATAAGGAAAATGTGTCTATTGCAGTTACTCTTTGACAAATTTGAAGCAGCATCCAGTGGTGGTTATTATTATTATTATTATATTTATTTATTTATATCCCTCCTTTTTCCCAACAATGGGACTCAAGGCGGCTTACTAATGAAAACATGTACAATTAAAACAAATAACGCTATACAAAAATTAAAAACGTAGTACAACGTAGTAAACGTAGTACAACCATGGTTGTACTACGTTTATGGTTGTACTACGTTTATGGTTGTACTACGTAGTAAACGTAGTACAACCATAAAATATTTTAAACATTCAAAAACATTTTAAATACACATAATTAAAAATCCAAACTATAAGCAGTACATCCACAAAGGTCTGGATTACTCCCCAAAGGCCTGCTGAAACAGAAAAGTTTTAGCCAGCCTCCGAAAGCACACCAAGGAGGAAGCCAGTCTAGCTTCCCTGGGAAGGGAGTTCTAGAGCCACGGGGCAGCCACCGAGAAGGCCCTCCCTCGTTCCCACCAGGCGTTGGGTAGGAGGGATGAATAGCAAAAAGTACATGAAAAAAATTAGGCAAAGCATGCACAGGTATAGGGTTTTCCCCACCACAATTTTAGTATATTTGGGAGTTTTCCAGTAGTAGCCAGGAATGAATTTTTTATTGGTAGAATGCAAGCTGTATTTACCAGTGTGGAATATGCCTGTTTGTCAATACTAATCAGTGTAATCCTTTAATGTATGCACATTTTAGTAAGTCTTGTATTGTGGTGTTGACGACATGACTTTTTAAAGGATTGCCTACTTAAGCAAACAATTAGAAACTTGAAATCAACAACGAAAATGCAATATGTTAATATCGGTTTAAGAACAATAGCAATAGAAATGTAATTGAAGTTTTTGCTTCACCTCTGTTTGTTCAATTTAGGAATGTTCTACAGCACAGGTTTGCCAAGATAATCTTCTTGCCAAACACATTGTGCTGCAGTTGTTTATATAATTATGTTTAGAAAAAGAACAGCAAAGAATAGTCTAATTCTAAACTCTCCTGCAGTGAATGTTTGGGAGTTTAGGAGGGAAGGTAAGTGCCACAATGATATGTGCAATTCATTGTAATTACAGAATGGGTTGCCAATATTAAAAGCATACATTTTGGCTCATTTGTTCTTGGGATTCAGTGAAATAAAAAGAAACCTGAGTGATTATGATTCTAGCTTATTTGATTTGATCTTGTCTATGGGTGATTCTGGATGGAAAGCTAGCACTACCAATCAAAAGGCACTGTGCAGCTATTTTCTCTATCCCTCCTTAATTGGTTTTTTGTGGTAAGAAAAAAGATGGGAAAAGCAATGGGAAACCATGGAATGATTACAAATAGAAGACATCATTGTCTGGAGCCCCTGCAAAAGTTGCGAATGAGACAGGGTGGTGATTGTACAATAAAAGCCTCATCTGGTTGCACCCAGTCAGCCGGTTAAACAACCCAGGAATTGGTGTGACGGGTGAATCTGCCCTTTGTTCCCAAGGAGCAAGAACCGTGCACTTGTTTGCGGTTTTGTTTATGCACCTATGTAGGTCTTGTTAAAAGTTCAAATACCACATAATTAGTTGCAAGTTCATGATGTTAAATTTTAGTCACATTTTCAAACTTGACAATTAGGTTGTTCTTTCTATAATGAACCCAAGAGCATCTCAGTTTTTATTTTTATCCTGGGGCTGAGAAAAAGTGTATGTTGTGTGTGAGAGTGAGAGAGAAACAGAACTGTGTCAGTTTCTTGTTAAAGAACCATGCAAATCCTATATATTTTTAGAAGGGTTTGTATAAGTTGTATATGTTACTTCTACTTAGAGTAGACCCATTGAAATGAATGAAATTAGTCATGACTAACTTAAGTTTCATTTATTTTAATGGGTCTACTCTAAGTAGGTGTAACATTGGATACAACCCTATATCTACAATCACATCTATCTTCTAAAATTAATTCTGCCTGTGGATGATATTTGTGTGTTACTGTTTCGTTCATCCATTGGCAGGGGTAAGGAGGAAAGAAACAATGTGAAATTGTCTCTCCAGCTAAATGTGTATAAAAGTCCTTGAAATGTGAGCCACAGCTGTAGCAGGCAGTCTGCTATGATGTACCAAACAAAGTGTTGACAGGCAGCAAGATGTTGTAGTTACAAACAGTAGTTGGGGAGAGAATGGACAAAAGAAAGAGGTACTGGATGTGGGGGAAAACCCTTCTCATGTGGGACTTAGGGACAAGAGCGCCCGCAAAAGAAGAATGGATAGAAAAAGTGAAGATAATTAGATTGTGAGCCAGAATGCTGGACGCTGGGGAGGGAGCAGTGGCTGAACATGTCCTATTGATGTTAACAAACTAGTTAATACCTTGGTTTTCAGTGTATATGTGTGTGTGTGTATGCTATTAAAAGTTTCTTATTGTGAGGAAAATGTGATCTTCTCTATGCCAGTGTGCAACTTGTGAGTTCTTGTAATTAGACCTGCAGCTACATCACTTCATTTTGTTTTTATTATTGTAAACGAGTGGACTCTTACTTTGGATTTTTAATGAACCATGAATTCTGAAACAACCTCTTTGCTTATAAAAACGAGTATTTCGAGTCTGCACCACCAACAACGAACATCCTGGAAAACAAGCATAAATAGATAAATAGATCTGTTTAGGTGAAATATTTTTCAAGTATAATAAAAGTCTGACATACTTAGAGACGGTCAAGAGATTAAGAAAAGTATTAACTTGAATTCTTCATACTTAAAGGTACCTCATTACTGTAATATTACTATAATATTTGGTGTATTCATAGTTGCAATACCTGGGGATCTTAGACACAAGGGAAGTAATTGACTCTTCTGATGTCACTCAGGATTCTGTGACAGGAGAGCTAGGTTTTGTGTGTGAGTCTTCCCAACCTTTTCAGTGCTGCACTATCATTCTTGAGCCTGAGAACTTCCAAATGTGGAGTAATAGTGGGTATGAGTAGCCATGTGAAATGTGGACATGCATTGAAACATTGGGGATTGAGTATGAGGGCTGATTTACTGCCTGCAAATCACCATGACATATTGGGTCAACATTCATGTTGCCATGACCGCAGAGTTGTGAACTTGCCCTCAGTAAAGAATGCCATTACTTACTCCACTACTCCCATAGGTCTTTGAAGGTTTTTGTGTTGTACCGGTACCAGAAATAGGATGCTAGTAAAGAGAAACTATGGATAAGTGGACTAGGAAACATCAGTCCACTTCCTCTTTCCTTCAGACTCTTTCCCTTGGCCCCTGTTTCTGCTGTTACTTTCTTGGGTCTCTCTGCTTAGTTCTACCTACTGCTTCCTGCACAACCAGGCCTTTTTGTCCTCAAAGCCATGCCATTCAGATGTAACCCTACCTCTTTTCATAGGTTTTATGCCAGTCTCTATATGCCTCTATCCCAGACTTCCCCAACCTGGTACCCTCCAGATGTTTAAAACTTCAACTCCCATCATCCCAAGCCAGCATGAGCAATGGGTCAGGAATTTTGCAAATTGTAGTCCAAGACATTAGAGGGTAGCAGGTTGGGGAAGGCTGCTCCATCCATTCCTCAGTCTGTGCATGGATATCACTGAAAGTCAGCCAGTAGCCGAGACTGAGAGGTAAGAACAGCTTTAAAGGACAATAAGGTGACCTTGCCCACTGGTCTAGTAATGTTGTGTGTCCTCTGAGGAAACCTTGCCCCCAATATTAAGATAAATTTGTATTTTTTATTTATTTAAATCATATTTATCCCACTTTTTAGCCAAAATGTCACCTGGAGTGGCTTACAAATATCAGTAGAAAAACAGTCCCTGCCATCAGGCTTGCAAATCTAAAAGACATGATACACAAAGTAAAAGAGGAAGGGGATCTCCGAAAATTACGTGGAGGTTTCATACGTGAGCAGGGCCCTTGTGTTCATGGAAGGCATTGGTCATGGATCCAAGCATTGGTCTTTTTTCCATACAATGTTAGAGGTTAACAGCTGTGATTGCTGCAATGATGCTACTACATAGTTAAAGAGAACTGGCGAGTGTGGGAGATTCTTCTTTCTGGTCCATTTGCTGGAAAGTGTAATTATTTTATGTGGTCATTTTGGCAAATAGAAGAACATTCAAGTTGTGCCTTAAAGTATTATTTGCTTTTGCACTGAGATGTGCAAGCTGTAGGCATATCTATTTCTCTCATTCATCCCTTTCATTGGATGTTTGAACAGCAGATGTCAAGTTACTTATGTATCCACTTCTGCTTTTCTGTAATAACCATAGCTATTATGATGTAAAATGTATAAGAGTATTGCTGTCATTAAGAGTGCTGTATTTGAACAGGTTCCTTTCTTTTGAGCGGTGCACAGCAGGTTTTGTGGATGAGTGGAAGTAGCAAAATGTCCATAAATTTGGGTGGTTTGTAATCAAAATTAGTAAAGACATAGTTTGAATGACTAGCCATAAATTAAGCCAAAGGCATGTCTATTACCCAGATGATCTCGAAGGATCCTGTTTGAGTATTTTCTGTTTGCACCACTAAAACACACAATAAGTGTTTCCTTCGATTGAATGATGCAACAAACAGGCCTCCTGTGTAGTAACATTTACTTACAACAACAGCAGAACCAATTTAATTGAACACAGCTCTATAAGCCTTTAGGGACTAGGCCTTGTCTAAATGAATGGCTGATTCTTGCAGCTATAAAGCAAATGCTAAATCCCACCAGGAGGAGGTAAATGCTTCTATTTTGTTGTTTGCTTTGCTTGTTCTAAACTATGCAATCATTAAGGAAATGTTTACATCCTGTTGCTGTTACATGTTCTTAACCAATCTATGCACATAAGATGTTAGAATCAAAATAAGTTTTGTTGTGTTGTGTTTTGTTAAAAAGCTCTGTTTGCTTTCAGAGGGAGTGGATTATTTTGTATTGTTGTAATAGTTTTGGAAAACATTTCACATTTGCCTTTTTAACACTGAATAAATAGGTACAAGTCCACAGGTGAATTAGCATACTTGGAAATGTTTAGGGACAAAGAATGCTTGTAGGTGCATTTTTATTATGCCTATTGATCAACTGGGATCTAGCATTCACTTGTTAATTCATGGTTTGTGTCTTGATCTTTGTTACTAGCAGATGTATAATGTGTTCGTTTTTGGTGATGCCGCAACTTGCCAAATACAACCATTTCACTCCAAATATTGCAAGAGGTTATGAGGAAAATTCGGTGACTGTGAAAATATTTATTCACCAAAGAGAATTATCTTCCATGAAGTAAAAATATTCAATATTTTTTCCTTGAAGAAACAATATGACATTGTCGCCATAATGAATGTACACCCCAAGTATTTTCAATAAGCAGGTCTGTATAGGAAAAGTGTTCTCTAATCCTTCTCAAATAATATCTAGGAAGCAACATGGCTTTTATTTATTTTCTTTATGTAGCAGGCTCTTTTTTCAGTGACAAAAATACTGAACATTTGGGGAAATATTACAGGTTTAATTTTAATCTCTTTGTGATTTAACCCTATATTCATAGGTGGGGTGGGAGGGAACAGGCTGACAAATGAGAAGGAAGAAAGGAGGAGGAAAGAAAAATAATGATTTCGCCTGAAGTTGCTCTGATGCTTTTATTCCCTAGTTGCATGTAGGGCAGTGAGAAGAAAATGTCCAAACGTCTATGTGAAGTTAAGATAATCAGACATAGGTAGAAAAAGACGATGAAGACTGGCCTTGGGGTGGGGGGGTCGGTCTGGTTCAAGACCCTTTTTGGCTTTTCTACCACTCAACTTTGCCTACTCACATTGGGATAGAAAAAATAATGTCTTGAACCAGGGCCTCGAGCAGCTCAATGTGCAGACCCAATTATGTGCTGCCTTTACCTCTGATTTTCTAGGTAAGGATTGTATGTTATTATACCTTTGTGCATTGGAATCCTATGCACACATGTGCGAGTTATATATTGCATTCAATCTATATAAATGAGAGGAGTCATGAGGCAGAACGAGTGTGATTCCACTGCATGCTATTTCTGTACATTTCACTTCATGTGTGAATAAAGCCATTAAAAGCAAATCCCCTTATCGAAGGATTGTAACTACGGTTATAACTACTGACTCATCTCTTTGTCATGTAAAGCCTTGCAGATATTAGGATGGCACATTATAAGGTAGACTTCAGAATTCAGTGCAAGCATGCCATTGTGCTGGTAAGCATCTACTATGTACACTGGGGCATTTGGTTCAAAGAATCAACTCTAAATCATCAATTGGTAAAACTATCTGGGTGTATAAGCATATGCCTTTGCTTGCCAAAGATATATCTGATGCACTGATGGGGTTCTTTGTGCTTCTGTACAAAATAATATGCTTGCATTGTCATCACTCTGTAAGCTTCAGCTATTGGGTGGTATAGATACAGTATATAATAAATAAATTAAGAAAGGCCTGGATCCAGGATCTGCCTTCTGCAAGAGGTGGGCTCCATTCGCAGAAGGTACTTCTGCCTGATTGTTAGGGCACCACAACCCAACCCATTCATCAGGATTTCCTGACTCTCTGTCTAGTATTTTCAGGGGACTAGAGGGGCTGCCATGGAAAGGAGGGGGTTGGGGAAGTCCACTTCTACCAGCACAGTTGATCCAGCATAGATCTAACAGAATGCCTTTAGTATCAGTGTAAATGAGCTGTAATGGAAACGAGTGTCACCACATAAAGCTACTGACTGGCTGTGATTGAAGTTGTGATGTTACTGATTCCCCATCCTCCAAATTTTTTCTATTTTTAGGTACCATGTTGCTTATCTACTGTGCTTACCAGGGATGTGAGACTTTCAACTGTTGCACTGCTTTACATAAGCAAAATGATGAGCAACATGTTAACACCATTTCAGTTTATTTTGAGATTTTGGTTATTGCATAAGTTAAGTGTTGCAATCCTCACAAGGAATAAACAACCTATTGTGGAATGCTCCCCAAGAAAGGATCAACTGGCCCCTTTGTTGATGGCTTTTAAGTGGGCAGTCAAGAGATTTTATTTCACTGGGCTTTTAATGTATTTTAACTGTATATTAATTTTGCTAGCTGTATTATTATTATTATTATTATTATTATTATTATTTACACTTATATACCGCCCCATAGCCGAAGCTCTCTGGGCAGTTTACAAAAATTAAAAAGATTGAGCATTAAAAAGACAATATACAAAATGTAAAACCATAAATATAAAACAGCTATCATTAAAACACTTTAAAACATTTTAACTGTTAAGCCTGGCCATAATGGCAATCAAACCTCAACTTAAGCTGTTAAAATGCCTGGGAGAAAAGAAAAGTTTTGACCTGGTGCCGAAAAGATAACAGTGTTGGCGCCAGGCAGGCCTCATCGGGGAGATCATTCCATAATTGAGGGGCCATCACAGAGAAGGCCCTCTCCCTTGTTGCCGTCCTCCGAGCTTCCCTCAGAGTAGGCACCCGGAGGAGGACCTTTGATGTTGAGCATAGTGAATGGGTAGGTTCATGTCGGGTAGGCTGTAGGTATTTTATTTATTTTGTTTTATTTTGTTCTCAACTATTATCAGGATTGTGCGTTTATTGTGGTGAACCACCTAGGGATCCCTTTAGGGGGCTTAAAGATGGTATATAAATGTTTCTATAATTAACTTAAACTGATGACGATTCCTTGATGCCTTAACGAAGCTGGTATTAGCTCCACCCAGGTTTGAGTAGGGGAAGGAGGTGCAGATGCTATTCTTTTCTTGCTCCTCCCCATAGCTCATAGCCACTGGAGGGATTTTGATGTTGTGGGGAGTGGCACATAGTGCAGGAGAAAATAATCAAACATCCTATCCCCATCCAACACTGCTCCCCTAATCAAGTTAGCAGTTTTGGCTGCTTCGAAGTAAAACAAACAAACAAAAAACTACAGAAGACATACCATCTCGAGCTCATAGATGCATGTAACTGGGGAGAAGAACTAAGGAATACTTTAGATAGCTCAAAATGGCTTTTCTAATTGTCTGGATAACAGCATATTCAAGTGTCTTTCTACTTATGTGGAACTTTACTTAAAACTCTCTTAAAAACATGTGAATTTACTAATGTAGGGAAAATAGTTTCTTTGAGATGCAGTCAGAAATGTTTGTTAGTACTGACTTATACAACGATTTTTAAGCCACTAAGGGTGCACAGCCATGCCCGTACGCCTGTTGAGCGCACTTTCGGTCATTTGAAAGCATGATGACGTTGTCTTTTCAGTCTCCGGGACCTTGAGTCCAACATAATTCCTGATGTCATCGTCTGTTGCTGCATTCTGCACAACATCTGCGAGTCTCGTGGGGATGTGTTATTTGAGGACCACCCTGACTTGCCTCGACAGCGATGTCATTCTGGTGGATGGGACTGGCAGGATGCTGCTTCTGTACCCCCAGAATTCAATTCGAGCGGGCGGCACAGGCAGAGGTGACAACAGAGCTCCTAAGGATCTGGGGGCACTTCCCTCATGTGTGTCGAGCATGACTAGACTGGCATTACTTCATGAGAAAGAGTGCTTCCCCTTCTAGTACTTCCCTTTCTGCAATGAGGTGCAAGGCTCTGAGAAGCCCTAACAGTTGTGCCTTAGCTGTTGTCTTAGCCAAGTGCAAAGGTGGCCTGTCTTCCTGACTAATACGCCAACCCTGTTCTATGCCCAAACTGGCCATTTGCCCATTTCTGTAGCGGCTGTTAAATAATTGCTGTTAAATAACTATGCTTGCAATACTTCCATTGCTTCCAATAGTGCTTGTGTGTAGGGAACGGCCTGCCTTGGGCTTGTGTTGGGGGCACTTGGGAGCGGGGAGGAAGCACCGAGCAGCAGCAGGGGAAGGAGGGGGCTGCACGAGGCTGGCTTGCTTGTGTGTGCCATTTGCGTTGCTGCTCCAGCGCCAACGGTAACGGGAGGCTTCATTTTTGGGGGGAATGCTTGAAGATACGCATGGAGCCCCAGCCGCTAGGATGGGAAGATGTCATGGCGAAATGGCTGCTCATTCCTTCCCCCGTTCCCGCACAGCCCCGGTCCAACCCCCATGTCCTAGGCCGCTGTGGCATGTGCAGATTTGTCCTGAGTGATAGTGAGTGGAACATCAAGTGCTTCTCTTGGGGGCATGGGGAACGGCATGGGCGCCTGCCAGAAGCCAATCCTTTGCACGTGGAATGAGGGCAGGATGGGGAGGTGGTCATCATCTGTTGCTAGGCAGATTTTGGAATCCAGTTTTGGTGGCTGTAGCAGAGCAGCCAGCATGGTTTCGGCCACTCTTGCCCAGGGACTCTGTAGGCAGATGAAATAGTAAACTTGATACACTGACTATTTAACTAAAGGTTGACTATTTAAACCACTGTTGGTTATCGTGTCGTCCGAACTGAGCCATACAAAAAGTGCACAGATAGAAAAGGTGCACATATTGGACACTTCTCTTGACTTAGCTCCTTTTCAGGGCGAGGGTGGCAGATGTTTTGTAAAGTACTGTGGAGAAAATGTGTTGAATCCAGTCTCAGTTGCACTTAGTTCTCATTGGGTGATGTGATTCTTCAAACTCAAATGGCGCTAGTGGAGCTCTGCAGAATAGTTCCATTGTGCAAGCATTTGTGCATTACACTTATGCAACTGGTTGTACAACCACTCATGCAAATATGGCTTTATTTGTATTCTCCTCTTGCACATATTTTGGAACATATTTTCTACTAGTGCAATGTCATTTTCACTAGCAGAATGACACAGTTGGATAATGTCCATTGAAATCATAGAATCATAGAATTTTCAAGTGTGGTCTTGGATGCCATCTAGTGACATCCCTACTCAGTGAAGGGTACAAGATACAGGATGCAACTACAGCCTCCCTGACAAATGGCTGTCCAGCCTCTGCTTAAGTATCTCTGGTGAAGGAAGGACAACCTCTGTTAAGCAAGTCTTACAGTTAGGCAGCTTCTCCTAATGTTAGGCAAAAATCTGCTTCTTGGCAATTCCCAAACAATGGTAATTAACTTGTTTAAGTTAAACTAACTCCAACAAGTTAGTTTAAGTCATAACTAACTTCTCATTGATTTCAGTGCTATCTCAGTTCAACTAACTTAGTCTGGATCCAACCCACTGTCTTTATCCATGCCACTGATTTTAAAATGGTTTCCATATGGCAGCTGCACCATGTATAGTGTCCCTTTTACAAAGAAACATTTAGAATAGCTAGAAATAACTACACAGAAGGAACTGTTATATCACCTTGGATTTTTCATTAGTGTCTGAATTAATTGGATTCACTGCCTTAAATAGTGGAGTAATAATTAAAATAATAGATATTTTAAACCCCCCAAAGAAAGCATGTTTGACGACTTTTAATTTTTTCCACCCACTTCCCACTTTTTCATTTGTTTCACTGGCAGCCAAGATGTGCTTTTGCATCAGAATTGATTCACTTATGAGTTTGAGAATACGTTTAAAAGGTAATTTTCAGATCAGGTATTTCATGAGAAGTCGGGACATAGCACTTCAAAGAGGGAGCTGGAGGCAGGTCAGGGAGCTGGCAAAAATTAACAAAGAAGTGGAGAGCGCAGTGAAAATAGTCTTGGACAACAAATTATGCATGACTTGTGGTTGATGTGTTCCCCCCTCCCCCTTGTTTGGAGAATTGTTTGGAGCAATGGAGCACAACAAGGTATGATGGGAGAGAGGGGATGATCTAACATATCCCTAAGACAATGTTAATTAATCATCAGTTGAGTCATCTGGCCTGGCTCTTTTACGTGGCCAGAGTTATCCTAGTCCTGGCAAACTTGTTTTTGTGGTATTTTCATGGCCATATTTAACATTGCTTGTGTCAGCACACACAAATATCGCAAGGGAGACACTGGGCCAGTTCGCATGTTACAACAAGCCACCTTGAAAATAAGCTATGCTGGGTTGGTAATTCCCTCACCAACCCACATTACTCCAGACAGACGATAAGACATTCTGCAGTTTGCCGTGGCTTGTTTTCTCCTTAGTTCTTCCTGCTCCTAGCATGTAATCCATGGGCCTTTGCAGAACAACCTCAGCAGCCGATGTCAATACTCTGCTAATAAGTGCATTTGTGCTCATTAGTGGAGTAGAATTTTATTTTGTGGACAGCAACACCTTTTCCCACCTTCGGAGAGATTTGTGCAAATTTAAATTTATGTTTAAATTTTTAAAAAGCTACTATGCTTTAGAAATTTATGCAAATCTCCCCAGAAGTTTTCAAAATTAGGAAATTAAGTTACTTTTGCACAAATCTCCCCGAAGGTAAAAAAACAACACATTAAATATGTGTAAATAGCTATGAAGGTGGAAAACGCCCCATTACCTTTTCATAAATCTGCTAAAGGTGGTTGCTGCTGCCTAGAGAGACAACGAAGTGGAGGAGTAAGTTGACTAGTGTCATTTCTAGATAGAATAGAAAGGGGATATCATTATCGAGATCATGAGGAGTTGACTGGGTTTTTGCCAGGCAGATCTGTAGCTCTTTCCGACAAGCCACACCCAAGCCATTGTGCCAGGTTTGCACATCACGACAAGCCACTCTGAAAACAAGCCACTCTGAACAACTCAATGACCCTATTCAGAAGACACCTTAAACCATGGTGAATAAGGCAAAAAAGTATTTTCTGAACAGGGCCAATAGCAAGCTATGGGTTTTCAGGATGGGTTGTGCATGGTTGACAAACCACGCTGAGGAAACTGTCCAAGGTTTGGATGTCACAACAAGCTATCCTGGAAAAAACAAGGCTTGTGACCTGTTGTGTCATGCCAACCGGGTCACAGTATCTGACATGAGAGTGCAAGTAGACACCAGGGCCAGCAGAGAAAGATACAAGGACAATGAAGAGGAGAAGAGGCAGATGTTTGGTTGACTTCAGGTGGAGCATGAACTGCCTTATGAGAGGTGAAACTTTACACCATAGTGTAGTTTTTCATATCATAATTTAGGATGTCATGGATAAAAACAAAGGTAGGGTAGACATGGGAGGAATGGCAGAAGTAATGGGATGGATGCTAGCAAATGTAGTTGCATGGATTTATGCATTGATTCAGTTGAGAATAAGAACAGAGGGTAATCAAAAGGTGCTTTCCTTTCTCCTGAGAAATTTAGTACACATTTAAACAAAGGCTCCCTGTATACAAGTTAACCTGAAAATGGGATGGTTGTACTTCTCACCTTCGAAATATGCTTGTGGCATGAATTCTTGCTTGCATGCTCCTTTGCTCCCCCCCCCCCCCCCCCAAGTATAGCTATCATACCTCATGGCCTTTTAAGCACTTCCGTTGGACATTTGTTTCAAACTGAAAACAGATTGGAATTTACGCCCCAGTGCAACCTGAAGTATTAAATGATTAAGTTTAGTTTGACTGCTTATCACAAACTGGATATAAATAAATCATAATTACACATGCCCATTGCTTTGCTTACTCTTCCATTGCATACTTTATCCTCCAGTGCTACAAACTAATTTCCTCCTGTGAAAATACCCACTTGTGTGGATCAAATAGCATAATATATTAGTCTATGTGTCAAGTTGTTATTCATCTGGTATTTTGATTTATTTCCATATTGTTTATTAATTACATTATACACTCTCTTGTTTTTCACAACAGAATGCCACAGTCAGCTTTATACCTTTGTAAATACATATAAAAAAGAAAAACCCTTAAGAGTGTTAAAAAAGAAAAACCCTTAAGAGTGTTTCTTCCATTTGGGTTGTGTGTATATGAGTGTTTACAAGGACTGAAAGGAATCCATTGACATGAAGCTTGGAATAGGCTGTTGGTGGTCAAGAAGAGAAGACCTGGTCTTAGAGTAATCCAGATTCTGATCTTGCACTATATAATTTTTGTTGCATTTTCTTTGGAGTAAGTTTAGTTTTACCAAGACGTTAGTTACAATTTCTCTCCATGGTATGCTGGAGGTACTTCTATTATCATGGGTCCTTTCTTGCCAATATGGTTGTAAGCTAACTAGAAAAAAAAACCTGTCTTGCCTAGGTTCTTGTGCCTTTAATAGTAGCTTGATTTGTAGAAATGTGCAGGTGATTTTTTTTTCCATGAAAGTGACAGCATATGATGTTAAAGACACAGGGGAAGGAACTAGTAAAAGACTGGCCACAACATTTTCTAAGTTACCTGAGGGGTGTGTCATAGGTGTAGGCTTCCAAGTAGCTGACTGCAAATACAGCATTTGCTCCAGCTAAGACCTGGTTTATGTGTACAGCAGAGTGAGGTGGGAATAAGGTAATAGAGCCATGCTGTAATAGAATGAACTATATACAGATTGCATGTCACATTTATGTATTCTCCTTTATGTGAAAGACACCCTGCAAGTAGAAAATTATCAAAACCGAGGAAGACTAGCCTAGAACCTTTCTCCACAATGTGTTATTTATTTATTATTATTTTTTAAACTTGCATTCAAAAATGACAACTCCATGCTTCTAAAATAGCACTGTCCACACTACCATTATGAAGTTCTAGAACCTCTATATTGCCTGTCTAGACCAGACCCAAGACCACGATTCAGGCATAGACTAGAGGCGAGCATGCTGCCCTTTTTCAGAACATCAGTCCTTGCCCATTGCAGTGTTTTCTACTGGATTAAAATGAATGACTTTTGAAACTCATTGAATGTTCAGAAGCAGGATGCAGTGCAGCTTTTGTGGCTACTGTCCTAAAAAAATAAAATAAAAACAGCCATGCTGCACATGAGCAAGCTTTTGCATGACTTATGGAGTCATGCATAGCTCTATTGAATCTCAGAGTAGTTTTGTGCATTGAAAGCTCTAGCCCTTAAGGTATTATTGCCAAGTAAACTGCACTCTTACTGGTGTTTGGAGAATAAGGAAGCAAATTGCACAAGTGGATTCATAGGTCCTGTTCACACGTGCAAGTGGTGATTTGTTTTGATATACAATAACACCTGAGTGCCTTCTAGCTATGGCTTTTTATGAAGAAATATATGTGCAAACAAGCCAGGCTATGGGGTCACAGATTCCTGTGATTGTGGCAACTTGAAAATGTTATAGTGAGTTTAGAAATTTCTCTGGCCTTTCCTGGTAATATCAGTGAATCGTTCTCATGGATGGTCCGTATCCATGAGTTCTGGGGAGGAAAAAAGAAAATCCTTAGGTGTAGTGGCTATATGAACTAACCCTTAATTACAGCGAGCAGAGACTGCCTGCCAATCATTCTGAATTATACAGTGGCGGTTAGCTTGGCCCTGTGGCATCCTGTGGAGACATGGAAGGGACCACCAAACTTATTTTGACTACTATATGAACAGAGGTTTCCCAGAGGAGAAAAAGCTTTTACACAGCATATAATCTAGCTCAGTTTGTCATGAGGTTTTTCTTTCTTTTGTGCTTCCTGCAGTGTCCAGATCTCCAAGGAGACTTCTTTTCAGGCAGTTATTTAAAGGGGGAGGGGGAAGGGTGTGTGTATATGTGTCTTGGAGAAATCTTTAAAAATAGGGCAGAAGCTATTTTACTCAGCCTTCCCATCCGTCTTGCCTGATGGCAAACCTACCATAAGAATTGCACAAACCTTTTCTTAACTGTAGGTGGTTGTTCATTTATTAATGTAAACACCATGTGCCTTGGATGTGCGAACTCTAAAAATAAACTTGCAAAGATAAAAATAGATTTCTGGGAGTTTTTGAGATGCTGCTTAATCAGAACCAGCTGCAAGCTGTCTAGAAAATGTAAGTTATATGAGCCAGATGGCTTTTGCCCTTTTTTTGTGTGTGTTTTTGACAGCATGTAATTTGGGTGACTGCAGCTTCAATAATGTATTTTACCATTCAAACTGTTTTGATAAACATATTTGTTTTAGAGCAGACACTTTTAATTAGGAAGCTAGTAAAAATGTTAATTTATTTTAATCCTTCCCTTCAGGGGTAAGTCAAAAGAGGTTTTTTAGCATGGCATGGAATTCATAAAGACATATTGTGTGGACTTAATCCCAAAGCCAACATGTAAACATGTAGTTAAGTTGATTGTAATAGAGCTGTGGGTACACACAAACTGGTGTTGGTAAGAGCTAGTCCTGTATCTGATCACAGACAAGCTGTATCACAAGAGGAAATTTGTGACACATAGGTTTCAATATCTGACCATAGAGGATTGTGGGTGCTGTTGGTAGTAAGCAGATCTGGCTCCAATACATAGCATCCTTGGGTAAGTATGAGGGCCCCAAAGCCCTGGTAGGGCCCACTACTGGACTGGCTGCCTGGCCATGGTGGTTGCCAGCAAGGACTGGCTTGGCAGTGGTACTGACCAGAGAGCTGGATTTGTATGCTTGAACTTGGTAATGCTGCCATCTAAAATATGTCAGCCCCATTCCCAAAGTGCTCTGTCTATAATGGACATGACCTCTGATTGCGATTCTCTTGTGTAACATGTAGTTGGCTCTAATTCAGCTTCATAATGTGCTTGATTGCCATTATAGACTACGGATGTGAACATAATTCCACCTACTTATGATGCTGACATACAAAACAAACCAAGTCTCACTCTCTTCCATGTTGTGTTTTTGAAGCTGGGTGTGTTCTGTATGAGTGTTAGGGCTTCTAGACTGTGGTGAGAAAGACAAGGCATTTGAGATTTATTACTTACTCTCTCCTGCTCCTCTCTCCTAGATGAGAAGGATGTGGATTAAAGATACTGCCAAACGTTGCTTCTTTGTCATCTGTATTTATAGTTAAATACATAATAAAATGAAAAAGTAACATATTCAGTTCAAGATAATCTCAGAAAGAAATACAAATAAAGCATTCCACACTCAGTCATCCTCATTCTAATTCATTAAAAAAACTCTTATTCCTATCAAGTATTCTTATTAAAAGCATATATTTACTGCTTCAACATTTTTTTGATAATCATTAAAAACTGTTGCTGGTAATCTTTGATTCAGAGGCAGCGTGACCCCTGTGTAAGTATTTATCTGATGAACTGCAGGCTTTGAATGTTTCTCTTAAGCCTTCATGCTAATACTTTTCTCAATTTTTTCCTAGTGTCACAATAATTATATCTTAAGTCTCATGGCAGTCTTCTGTGCTTAGAATGTGCTTAAAAGATCGTATTTGCATCTCCATCCTGAATAAATTAAAATAATGCTGTCAGAAACAGATTAATAGGAATTGAGTTTCCATATCTTTACATTCCTGTTCAGGTTTCAATCTAGTGGAAATGTTAACAATTCAGAGGCAAAAGAAATGCAAATATCTTTGATAGATACATTCAGCAAGTTGCCTGGGTACTCAGAGAGATAAGATTAATAATTAAATTTCTAAGAATTTACTACTGTTTCTAATCACAGCTGCAAGTTTTGGATTGTTGTTGCTCTCTCTTATCTTTTATCAGGAAAAGGGAGCATTTTAAAGAGCCAGGGGATCTTACTATCATAGTAAATTACAGTAATAATAATTATATAGTACACAATAATGTATAAAAAACAACAACTGAAATGTTTAGATTTGTTTCAAGTTAGAATAACATATCTGATGTACTAGTTGAAACCCTACAATAAGAATTCAAACATTTTATTTTACTTATTATGGTGCCACAATCTTTAGCAAATTTACATGTGAGCAAGTCTTGTTACTGGCCTGTTATACTAATCACACCTTTGCACAATTATATTGAAAAGTATTTGCTTATTTCTAACACCCTACTAACTGGATTGGTTCTCACATTGAAGTAAAATATAAAAGAATACCCATAAAACAGGTGTGGACAACTTGTAGGCCTAAACATCTGGAGAATCACAACTTCCATCATCCTCACCATTGGCTAAGCTTCCTACAGCTGATGGAAGTTGTAAACCAAAATAACTATAAGTTATAACTTATAGTTATAACCAAAATAACTATAGTTATAAATGTCTATAAGTTGCCCACCCTTGCCATAAACCTTATAAACAACTAAAAATGAAACATTTAAGAATGTTAAAAAACCCTACAAATCCAAGCAGAAGATTGATAAAATAGGTACCAGCTTAGCAACCAAAAGCCTTTCTGAACAGAAAATATTTCTGTTCTACAGATTTCCTAAAGAGTAGAAGCGAATTGTGACCAGGTGGGTCTTCCTTGGTCAAGAGTAACACAACAAAGGCACAATTACCAAGAAAGCCTTAGTCTAGGTAACCCCTTGATAGACTTATCAGAGTCTCCCTGAACCATATTAAGACATGGGGAAGAGCATACAGAAGGACACATTGCTTCAGATATCCTGGACCATTACTGTGTAGAGCAATGATTCCTAAATTTTTGGATATACAGGCACATTTTGAATTTTGTAAAAGTGTTGTGGGTACCATCACAAAATAGGTGTTGGGGGACAGTGTTCTGACACAAAATGTTGGAGTGTCCCCTTCCTCCCATCAATCCCCATTTCTTTCTCCTTGACTGCTTTCTCTCTTCCTCTCCCTTTCACTTTCACCATCTTACATCTTTCACTTGTTGTTCCTTCTGTTCTCACAACTGCTGTGGGAATCCCTAATGGCCAGCACAGAATTTTGTAAGATCTCATAGCTAGTGTGAAATCTCAAGGCTGCTGCTTCCTTGCTCAAAATTATGGAGAGATGGAACAAAGGGGAGCTGGAGACTTCGTAGGTGCCATGGCATGTCTCCAGGGGTGCAATGGGACCCATAGGTGCTCTGTTGAAGATTGCTGGTTTAGGGTTTTGAAGCAGAGTCCAGAAACTGGTAATCAGTGCTCTGGGTTTATTATAATGTTTTCTGTGCTATAATAGCATTTTTTTTCCAGCAGTACTTGGCTTTTGGCTTTTCTATATTATACTTGATATTGCAATACTGTGAGGATATGTCATATGCATTTTAAGTAAATTCTGTTTGAATCACTACAAAACTATGAAAGAAAACACAGAAACAAGTTAAATTGTATTTTAAGACTTGCTGCTCTTGCCCAAAACACACAGAATACAGCTGTGCAACATGATGAAAGCAGACCAGTGCACGGTGCTTATTCAGATGCTTCTCATTTGGCAGATCAGGAGCATGTTTTTTGCACTTTTAATTCCCTCAATTCAGATATGAGGAATACTTCAGCCTGCCCTAGTCCTCACTGACTTGATGGGAAAATATACTTGGAAATTTCTATGCTTTCGTGTTGTGAACCATAGTACATAGCCAAGTGTATGAGAAGCCATAAGCTGTAGTAGTGGGAAATTTTCCAAGAGTATTAAAAGCGGAGATAGAAGCGAGTTTGAAAGATCAGGAAATAATTAAGTTAAGGAATTGGATGGAAAATATGAAGGATAATGAGCAAATTAAAGAGTTGTTAAAAAGACAAAAGATTGCATGGTTCAAAGGTTTACAATTAGGGAATTGGACTAAGGAATGGAAATTAAGAAATAAGAAATGTAGAAATGTAGAAATAATACAAGATTTGAAGATATAATTGAACTAGAAGGAAAAAAAGAAGAAATTAGAACTAAGAAAGGGCGGATTAGTGAGATATATAGAATATTGATAGAGGATGAATATCAGGACTCACTTAAAGTTATAAAAGAGATTTGGGAAGAAGATGTAAGAGATAAAATTAAAGATTTTAATTGGGAGAGGATATGGAATGTAAGAACATTAAAGTTGTTATCGATAAGAATTAAGGAGAACTTTTACAAGACTGTATGGAGATGGTATCTAACACTGTCTAGATTTCACCAGATGGACAAAAAAGTGTCTAAGAAGTGTTGGAGGGGATGTCAGGAGGATGGAACCTATTTCCATATGTGGTGGAGCTGCGAACATGTACAAAAATTTTGGGAAAGGGTGTTTAAAGAAATAAGTGAAATAATTGGAAGTAAATTGGAATTAAACCCAAAGATAGCTCTACTAGCAATATGGGATAGAGGGAATGAGAAGGGAACTAAGAGAGAATTGGTAAACAACCTCCTGGCACCCGCAAGATTAATGATTGCTAAATATTGGAAAGAACAAGGAAGCTATACAATAGAAGAATGGTATAAAGAAATATGGGATATGGCGTTGAATGATATGCTGACTTGTAAAATGAAAATAAAGAGGGGAATGTCCAGCAAGAGTGATTTTGGAGAAATATGGAGTCCCTTTTTGGAATATGTATTAAGATCGGGGAAGGGACAAAATCCTTCAGAAGAGTCGTTAAAATTCTGGAAAGATGAAAATTGATTAAGAGAAGGTCTCATGGGTAGGGTAGCACCGGGGGGGGGGGGTTGTAGAGGATTAGGTATTGTTTGTATTTTATGTAGTTATGTTTTATTATTATGTTTTATATCGTTGAAATTAATAAAAATTATTAAAAAAAAAAAAGAAGCCATAAGCTGGACCAGAGTTCCATCAAAGTTGTTAAGAGCATCTCAGGTGTAATTATTGGTGCAATGGTTTTAAACAGGGGCACCGGTAGTGATACTATAACAGAGTAGATAGTAAGAGTTTTCCAGGCTCCTTTTTCTTGCTATATTGTACCTAAACTGGAAATACTTCATTAAAATAAATCAAATGCAAGCTAAGAACTTTCTGCTTGCTCCTGTGTATTGAAACATTTCAGGTCCTCAAAAACATTTAAATTAAGTCCCGTAACAATCCATAAAATCAATATATATGGAAGCCATTATTGAGAGTTCAGTGTCACACTTGAGCATGAGTAAGAAATGTCACTCGCAGAACTGTTTGGGTAGAAGGAGAATGGAGGCAATGCAACTGGGAAGAGAAACGCAGGGGGAAACACATTTCCTGTGTTTCGTTGCCCTTAACCCAGGGTCTTATTTAGGAAATGGGGACACTAGATATATGTCAAATGAGGGAGTGGGAAGAGAAAAGAGAGGAGCTTGAGGGGTGTAAAGAGGAGAAGGGGTGATTCTGATGCTTTATCCCTTTCCATCCAAGAAACTGGGTTCTGAATAGAGAAAGAAGGCAATATGGAACAGGAGCAATGAATGGGCTAGGAGGCAGACATTGGGTAGTATGGATAGCAAAGAGGACTAGAGAAGAACTGGTGCTCTTCATCCTTCTTCTCATCTTCACCAAAGCCTGTATCCCTAATGTTACTGTCTGGTAGAGAGAGAGATGTGTTTGATGTTATGCTGGGGCATCTCCAGGTTCTTTTTTTCTTTTTTCTTTTTTATAACTTTAGCACTCTACATTTCTTACGCTCTTTCAACAGGGTGCTGCCTAATTCCATCCAAAGGGAACATTTAAGAAATGTTTAGGGATTTCATTAACACATGGGGTGCCTCTCAGAATTTAAATTCTAAAGATTCAACACAAAGGGGAAAAATAGGATGTGACTAATTCTTCACTTTCCATTAATTTGCTTTTAATGGTGTGGTTAAAAGACAAAGAAGGATAGATTATAGAACTAATTAAAAAACACCACCAGGAAACCTGGATTAGGTATAGATTTGGATGAATAGGTTGAAAAATCTACTCTTAAGCTCAATGGGGATGTTCTTGCATTGAAATGGTGTCCATTATAATTGGAAGCAATCAGAATGAAATAATCTGTTAACTAATTGTTTTACCCTCCAGAACTGTTAGGGAAATGTGGAAGAATCGCCTGACTTCACTATAGTTCAGAAATATCCCTGCATGTAGTCAGTACTTCTGTGCTACAGATAATTCATTTTACCCCATCTCCTTTCTAAGCAATCTTTAAGTAGATGAGTTAGATTAGCTCTTTGAAACAGTATACTGATATTTTTTATACCAATTGCTGGGGGAGATAAGTGAGAGGGTACTATTGCATTCATGTCCTACTTCTGGGCTTCCCACAGGCAGATGGTTAGCCACTGTGTGAACAGAATGCTGGATTATCCAGGCCTATGGTCTGATTTAGCATGGCTTCTCTTATTTTCTAACATTCTTGTTTCAGTAGATTTTTTTTTTGGCAATGGGATATGTGCTGTTGCTCTTCAGAATTTGTATGGAAGAGAATATTTCACCTGAGTGGCAAACTGGCAGCATTCAAAGGGAATGTTTTCACAGAGGCCTACCTCTTCTGCATTACTATTGTTAGGTGGCTGAGATCAGGAAGTCTGGAACTTCAACTAGGAGCCTCAGGGTATGTTTTGGGGAGTTAGACTAGTGAACTGCCATGAACCGGATCATATACCCAAACAGGCCTCAAAGCTCTCTTTAGGCACATGAAGGGAATAGGAACGGCACATGATTGGCAAGCATTAAGTTTATAGATAAGCCAGGCCTGGATGATTCTAGAACCTGGTTTTCTGTCTTTGCCTCATCAATAGAGCATTGAATTGTCTTTGCTGCATTTCAGGCTCCAGATTCCAGTTTAGGCCACTGACCTAAAATATCCAGAGCTAGAGATACAGTTTTCAGATATAGAGTTTGTATAGCTTCTCAGAAGCCCAGGTATATCCTGTTTCCAGGGAATGCTAAAATGTCAGTTCTACTTCCTGTGTATGTCTTTTGTTATCTGTTTAATCAGCCTTCTCCATCCTGGTGCCCTCCAAATGTGCTAGACGACAATTCTCCTACAGCTGCCTAAACTGTGACTCTAGCTCTGGATCTTTTAGGTCAGTGGCCTGAATTGGAATCTGAAGGTTATGCTAAGTATTCATATAGCAGCTGCTTGCTGGGGGAACCATTGAGACATCATGGCCAAATTGTAATGTCATGGTTGAAAACTTACTGAGGGCTCATGATAAATGTCAGGCAATATCTTGTGCATTATTTACCTTTATTAATGATCTTTTGTCATTTTATTGTATTTGCTCTTAAGTTTTACTCTAAACTAGAGAGACTTGCATGGGTAAGTTGCACAGAAATGAACAATTCTCAGAGGTTTGTGCTTTTAACTTGTGATTACATTAAGCACCGGTGAAAATGGAAGATGCTAATTTCACAGCATGGGATTGGAGATTTAGCAAGATACAAGAGCAAAGACTATTTAGGATTAGAAGTATCTGTATGGCTACAAGTGAAGTAATGATAATGATTATGTGATAATGGCACTGTTGCAATGCTTTATGAGGCAGTAATCTGACCCCCCACCAGACAGACTCCGCTTGCACCCTCATACTTTATCTCAATAAGGGGAATGAATTGTTTCTGAGTACCACAGCAGGACGATAACAGTACTGCTTTTATTTTACAAGTCAGTGCTTATGTAAAATGCACAACATACTAAGATGAGATGAAGCGAGAATGGAGGGAAAAGCTGGAAAAAACAATATAGAATGGCGCTTGGGAATTTGTAAACATTAGTTGAGCAAATCTGTAATAATAAAAGAGGATGTGTTCCTGCCTGTCTGCCAGCACCATGGCTCCAAGATCACATAGCCTAGACACCTGAAACTTGACATGCAAACTAAGGGGGCCCTAAGGGTGTGCAGCCTTTGGGTTATTTGGTTTTTTAAATGCATTAATCCAGTAAATGAATTTAAAAGTGTCTGTGTTTGATGTGTGCAGTACCATCTTCAGTCACTAGGTGGCAGACTTCCCAAATCAGCACATAGCTTTGTAGTTGATAGAGTTTGAAACCTGGGGAGTTGTCTGTGAGAATAGTGCACTGACTCTAAGATTTGTTAATGATTTAGTAATGTTAACATGCAACTGGTTTGGACTAGTTAGAACACAAGGTGTGGCTAGCTCCAGAGAAGGGCAGAGCTCCATGCAGGACAGTAACTGAATGCTTTGCTAGTTGTTCAATAAAGTTGTTTTTAGAAAGTACCAGTAAGTCTTGCTTCTTCAGATAGAAAAAACACACAAACATGGTGCCAGGACTTGGGTGGAAAGGGGGAAAAAAGAAAAGAAGAAGCTATAAACTGGTGAAGAGATGGAACATTTAAATAACTAAGGAACTAAAACTCTCTGGTAAAGCTGCTGAATCTTGGGAAAAAAATAAATAGAGTTTTGATATATATGCAAGCAATGGACTATGCAAAAAAGGGAAGATGCACAGAAAATAGAAATATTCTTGGACATAGCAGGAAATGAGGCTGTGGATGTCTTTAATAGCATGCAGCTAAACCAGGAAGAGAGGAAAAGCTATGTGACTCTGTTGCAGAAGTTTGCAGAATACTGCATACCAAAAACAAGTGAAACACTTGAAAGATATAAATTTTACAAGACAGTTCAAAAGAGGGTGAATATTTTGAAGAATTCGTTACAGACTTAAAGCTAATGAGCCAGGATTGTAATTTTGGCGAGTTTACAGATTGTAATAGGAATTGGAGATCCAAAATGACAAAAAAAGCTTTTAGAAGATGTGAGTTTTACCCTAGACAAAGCAGTGAGAGTCTGTCAGGTAGCAGAATACTCTGCAGGCTGTTCAAGCAATGGAAGGCAAAACTGAAATTGAAAGGGTGAATCAAGTGTACAGCAAGCAAAAGGATAAGAAAGGAAAAGACAGAAAGCAAACAAGAAATGTAGGATTTTGCACAGACTGCCCAAGAAACAAGGCTGCAGGTGAAAAGTAAGAAATTGCAAGAAATGTGGCATCAAGCACCCAAATAAGCAGTGCCCTGCACTAGGAAAGCAGTGTAATGCATGCAAGCTATTTAATCATTTTGCAAGAGTCTGCAAGCAAGAGCAAGCTCAAAGAAGCCCAAGCAAGAAAACTAATGCAATCTACCAAGACAGCACAGATGAAAGCACAGAAGAGGAAATCTTTGTGTGAATGTTAGCTGTGGAGACAGAAGAAGACTGGACTATTGCATTGGAGACTAATGGACAGATTATCAATTATAAAATGGACACAGGTGCACAGGTGAATGTGCTTCCAGAGTTAATTGTTAATACCTTAAAACAATAACCACTCTGGGTTAAGGGAAAAATGGTAAAATTAAGAACTTACAATGGGAAAGTAATCCCCACTAAAGGAGTTTGTCAATTAGAAGTAAAAGTTAAGGATCACACAGAGCTGATAAACTTTGTAATAGCTTTGGGGAACACTATGCCTATCCTAGGCCTGAAAACCTGTCAGCAATTGGACTTAATTAAAAGAGTTTATATGGTAACAAATGCAAAAGATAAGCCAATTGACAATCAATATGCAGATGTTTTTGAGGGCATAGGTAAATTCGGAACTGATTACAAAATAGAGTTAGCAGAACCTAATTGTCCAGTTTTTCATGCACCCAGGAAGGTCCCATTAGCCATCAAAGGAAGGCTTAAAAAGGAGCTAGACAGAATGGTGACCTTAAAAATAATTGACAAGGTAGAGGAACCCACTGAATGGGTACATTCATTAGTCATCATAAAAAAAAGATAGCTCCTTAAGTCTGTGTCTAGATCCAAAAGAGCTTAATAAATATGTAAAAAGACAACATTTTCCACTACCCACAAGAAAGGATATATTCAGTGAAATGGCTGATGCAAAATATTTTTCAATTCTGGATGCATCTTCACGATTTTGGCAGGTTCCGCTAGATGAGAAAAGTTCAGGAATGTGTACTTTTAATATACCCTTTGGGAGATACTGCTGTAAAAGGCTTCCATTTGGCCTAAAATCTGCTCCTGAAGGTTTTTACAGGACGGGGGGGGGGGGGGGGGGTTTGCTGGTATTAAGGTTTATATTGATGACATCTTAATATGGGGCAGAACTAAAGAAGAACATGATCAGCAGTTTGATCAGCGGTTACAGGAGGCTGTACAAAGGGCTAGGGCAGCTGGGGTTAAACTTAACAAGGAGAAATGCAAATTCAGAGTAAAAGAAATCACCTACTTGGGTGAAAGAATATCAGAGACTGGGGTACAAATTGATCCAAAAAGAATAAGAGAAATCACAAACTTGTCACCCCCACAAGATAAGGAAGGGGTTCAAAGATTTTTAGGGCTGGTGACTCATGTAGGCAGATATACTGAAAACCTGGCAGAACGTACCAGTAGTCTTAGCACTCATAAAAAATACTCAGTGAAATTGGGATCCTAACATGGACAGGGCTTTTGCAAACCTTAAAAGGTTATTGAAACAGCTCCAGCACTTAGGTGTTTTGACAGCAGTAGAAAGACCAAATTTTCCACAGATGCTTCCAAAGAGGGTATTGGGCCACACTCTTGAAAAAATATGGTAATCATTGGAGGCCTGTAGCATATGCATCTAGAGCTCTCACAGACACAGAAAAGTTATATGCACAACTCAAAAAAGAAGTTGTAGCTTTGGTTCATAGATGCAAAAAAAAAATATCCATGTTTTTATATATGGGAGATCAGTTAAGGCTGAAACAGACCTTAAGCCTTTGGTAACTATTGCAGGAAAGGGATTGGCTGACATACTTTCTAGGCTTCAGAGACTTTTCTTTCAGCTGCAACTCTATGATTTGCAGTTGGAATACAAACCTGGTAAGGAGCTGGTAACTGCAGATACTCTGTCCACGGCAGTTGCTATAACCATTGATGACAAGGAACTGGAAATGGAAATCATGCATGTCAATGAGATTAGACAAAACTACCTAGTCTCAGATGAGATGTGGCAAAAACTTGTGGCTACTGCACAAGATAAGGTGTTGCTTAAAGTTATAAAAGCCATCCTCTATGGTTGACCCGTTCATTGTCTCCCTGCACCATATTATCAATTTGTAGCCGAGCTGTCAGTGATAGTATTTTGTTTAAAGGTCAGAGGATAGTAATCCCTCCAACACTAAGAGCAGATATGATTGAAAGAATACATGAAGGTCATTTGGACACTGAAAAATGCAAAAGGAGGGCTCTGGAGGTTTTGTATTGGCCAGGTATGAATACTGCAATAGAAAGTGTGGTTCATAAATGTAATACATGCCAGACATATCTTAAGAACAAGAAAGCACCTATGTGGATAGATGACAAAATACAAGGGGTATGGCATAAAGTAGGAATTGATTTATTTACCTTGGCAGGCAAAGATCATCTGTCAGTTTTAGTTTATTTTTCACACTACCCTGAAATTGCTGCACTGAATGGCACAACTGCGTCAGAGGTTATTAAGAGCATTAAGTCCATTCCCCCCCCCCCCCCCAACATGGGATACCTCAAATAGTTATGTCTGATAATGGCCCTCAATTTTCAGGACATGAATTAAAAACCTTTGCCAAGCTGTATGTTTCAGGTCCCTCTTTCCCATTGCGTTATTTGAAGTCAATAAAGAGGTCTGCTATGAAATCAACAAAGCTTTATTCAGGCAATAAACACCTTCTCCCAGCTGCTAGGGAGGAGTCTAAAGGTTCTAAGAGACTTGTCCTCTAGGCAAGATTATGCAAAGCAAGCAAAACAGTTGTTCTTTCAAGGGAAGAGAAAGCCCATTTCTTTCAGTACGCCCTTAGGGAGATTGGTAGTGACCAAGCCATTTCTGAGCAATCAATCTGAGCAAACAATCTGTCCAACCTCTTCCTCCCTTCCCTTGCCTCAGCCCGCTTTTCTCTCCTATGGAATCTCACATCTACCAGGCTTTGCACACCCTCCTCCTCGGAAGAAGCCTGATTCTCAGCTTGGGGTTTATTTACACCATCAGAGATAAGAGCTGGCAAAGGTTCAGTTGCAGCTGGGAAAGAGGCCATGGGAAGCAACTCTCCCACTCCTGGTATGGACAGGGACGTCTCTAGTGCTGTCTCTTTGGCCTCAGAATCTGACTCAGAATTATTGTCTGACAGTCCTTCACCCTGCCCAAAGGGAGGGGGATTAGACACAACAGTATGGATTTTGGCATGTAACATCTAGCCCAGGTTATCCAGTCTAATGGGGTTGTGGAAAATGGGGTCAAAATCATAAAACTAATATTGAAGAAAGCTGATGACTCAGGTGAAGACCCCTATTTAGCCATTTTGATCAGCCCCATTAACACATGATTTGTCGTCTGCTGAGCTGTTGTTTAATTGAAAGTTGTGAACTTGGTTACCAGGGCTGTTGAAACAAAGTCAAGAACAAGGTTAAGCAAAAATTGTGCTATGATAAAGGGTTGAGGTCATTGCAGGCCTTGAACCCAAATGATAATGTTTGCCTTTTTAATGGTAACTCCTGGGCTTAGAAAGCACGTGTATTACAGGTGGTGGCATCAAGATCTTACGAAGAAGCACAGAGTCAAGGCAGACACAACAGGAAACATTTGCAACTAGTTCATGCATTGGGAGAAAAGGATGGAATGTGGGATCAGGAAGAAGCTACAAATGAACTGAATCAGGAAAGTGTTTCAGAAGGCAGGATGAAAGAACAAAAAGAATGTAATCCTACAAGTGTTACAGAGGAGGCTGAAATGACTCCACATAGATGAAAGAGAATGCTCAGAGCACCAAACATCAACATTGAGCAATGTTGATGTTTGTTATTAAAATTAATAGCATATTCTGTTTTATTTTTATAGAAGAGGCAACTGTGGGAGTAGTGTACTGCCTGTTTAAGATTTGTTATGCATTTAGTAATGTTAACAAGGAACTGGTTTGGACTAGAACAGAAGGCGTGTCTCTCTCCAGAGAAGCAGCGCTCTATGCAGGACAGTAACTGAATGCTTTGCTAGTTGTTCAATAAAGTTGTTTCTAAAAAGTACCAGCCTACTCTCAGGATAATTGAGTGGGCTGACCCCTTCCTCAAGGGTTAATAAGGGCACACAATTACAGGGGCCATATGCAGAGGTGTCAGCAGCCACGCCTTCACTTTTATGGGGCTGGCACAATATGTCCAAGCTAGGCAGCTGTGTAACTTCATTAGAAAACTTCTTTGTATCAAATGAAGGGCCATTGCAATCCATGCAAAGCTGGGTATGTTCTGTAATTTGATATTAGAGAAACCTAAGGAGCAAACTAATTAAACTACAGTTTTGCTTCAAAATTCATTCATTCATTTCATTTATTACATTTCTATACCCCCAATAGCCAAATCTTTCTGGGCAGTTCACAAATAAATGATCACCTTGATTAATTGTCTAGTATTACCACAAAGATTGGCAATGGATCATGGTCTAAATTTGGGTTCGGATGACCTTTAGTTGGCCTGCACAACTCTTTTATGAGCCATTATTATGTACAGTATAGATAGCCACTGTTGATCAGTACTTCTTACCATCTTAACCAAATATCCAAAAATGGAAGCAAAAGCAAGTAAAGTGAATGTGGTAGCAAAGGGGAAAACTAGATGTTAGATTTCATGGCAGATTCCTGTGTTTCAATATGGACCTTCCCTAGCATGTGGTAAGAGGTGTGAAGAATGCGTTATCTTCTCCCTTCTCTGCCTACAGCTTACCTCCAGTTTATTCCCCCACAACCCACTCCTGCACAACGTATCTCTACAGAGACGTTCCGACACCAGAAGAACGTTTGAAGAACGTTTGAAGAGAGGGACTGTGAGGAGGAGGCAGGGAGTGGGAGAGAACAGATCTGCATTCTTTACTCACACAACCCTTTTGCTTTTCAAAATGGACTTCAACCTTCCTCTCTCTATGCGATTAGGGCAGATCATATTTAAACACACAGACTGCTGGGCAACATGGGTGGGAGGGTTCCCCATGTCCTGCTTTGTTGGTCCCTGGTCAACAGCTGGTTGGCCACTGTGTGATCAGAGTGCTGGACTACATGGACTCTCGATCTGATCCAGCATGGTACTTCTTATGTTCTTATGTTCTTACTTCCTGGATTATATCTTGCCTTGCTATGAGGCTACGTGTCCGAATATATTAACTCATCCTAAGGGTATTCTTTCATATATAGGACTAGTTAATCTTCACTCAGTGTACTCACAAATATATTAATTTATTGTTGATATTTATTAGATGTCTTATAAAGCAAATTAGGTGTTGTGCAAATTGTAAGGTTGTTTAAAACACCACAGTAGTACAATAAAAAACCAACATACAAATCTTTATACATCCTAATACTCAGCACAAAACACAAGTACAAATGCAATGGGTAATATGCAAATAACAGCAGGCAAAACCAGCAAATGAGAGGAACTAAACCACCCTCAATATTACAAGGACTAAAATATGCAAGATTTTTTTTATATAAATACTTCACAATATCTTCAATAGATAATAAATGACAAGATCAAAATAACAGATTTTAAAAGGTCTGGGAGAAAAGTTTTAGCCTTGCACTGTAACCTTTTTGTCAGCTTAGTTCTCAGTTCCAATTGATCACAATGCTTCCAGAAACATAAAATAGTCATAAAACAGTCATGTGGTTGGAAATCTGGAGATTAGTTCTATTCAACAATCACCTTCAGGAATATTATTTAGTAATATGGTTATATGGTATAATTTGCTATAATTTGGATCATGGCAGAATGTATATATAACTTGAAATAAGAAGACAGGATACACATAACTTGGAATAACAAGACAAGAATGTTGGCATATAACATATGCTTCCGTTCAGGGGTGCTGAATTAGCTTGCCTTCAAGTACTTTTCAAATCTATGAATAGTAAAGTTAAGCAACATTAAAATAATGTGGTGGCAAGCAGAGCCTAAAATCTTTATGTTCTTTGTTAATTGTATGGGATCACGAGGAAGCCTTAAAACCTTTTGTAGCTTCCTGCTAAAGCCAGTTGGTACAGGATAATATCCTGTATATAAAATCATTCCTCCCCATCCAGTCTTCTTTCATGCATAAGTGAGTTTACCTGCATAGTAAAGTGAAAAAGGAAAATGCAAGATGACATTTTTGGAAATGAACCTTCTTGATAATTGTGCTGTCAAACTATCTTGTATTTTCCTGATTATATATTGTATACTTCCTGATTGGCTTGAGTTGTGGAGAGAGAGAGAAAACTAATTTTAGAAGATAAAAGCAAAAGGCAGAGAGGTACAAAGACAGAGGAGGAAAAAGAAGAATAAAAGAGAGAAGGAAAAAAGGCCAGAATCTTAGAGGAATGAAAGAGTTTGGAACGTCTGTAACTGAAGAATTGACTAAGGGTGCAATCCTATGTAGGACTTATTCTGTCTGAACATACATAGGCTTGAGTTTTAATGGAACTGGACCAATGATGGTAAAATATTGTTTGGGAGGGAGATGGATAAAATAAAACAGTCCAGGTAGATTATCTTGATGCATTTATCCCTGGTTCTTTTTTATACTCTATTACTCATCTAAATTTTTGTGGTGTGTGTGTATATATGTATCCATCCAGATTTTAAAACTTTTTCCTATTGATATTTTTGTTCAGTAAAATTTAAAGTTTGTTATTTGAAATTTTGTGGTCTTTTTTGGTTATCAATCCCATTTCTAATATTCTACCTTCAGTAAGTAGCTACCTGAGACCCAGAGAGCTTTGAGGCTGCTTTGGTTAAGGCAACCAGAGATTTTTGTCTGGAGGCATTGGAAAAGGCCGTAGGAAATGAAGGGCAAAAAAGGATTGTGGACACACATTTTCCCGGTTTTCTCTTCCTCAAATGGAACAGGCCTTTTGTTGGTCCATGGCAAGCAGCTTCATATAAGAACTGACATTAAAGCTTGCGCAAGTTTGTATGGGTCTTGAAGAAATCAAGTCATAGGCCCTTTAGGGTTTTTAAGGCTAAAACCAGCACTTTGAACTGAGCCTGTAAAAAATTATGTAACCAATGTAGTTGGAATTTGATAAGAGTTATATGCTTTGATTCCCAGGCAACAATCTAGCATCTGCATTTTTACCAGTTTTATTTATATAAATCCCAATATGTCTTAAACTATTGCCCACTTTTGGACTGCTCACTAGAGCTTTTCATACAAAATCTTAAAAAGGGACAATTTAGAATTTTATCAAATTCTAAATTCACATCCAAAATATACATTTCAACATGCTTTAATATCCATTTAGAACCCAATATTTGGGCCAGTTTAAAATGACTCTCTTAGGAAATAGTCCCCTGCTCTTGTATGTGCTCTTGTATGTGAATGCTATTGGCCCTTCTTTATTCTCAGGAGACCAGAACGATCAGGGCATTCCACTTCTCATTGCCAATTGCAATAGCCATTTTTAGTAACATAATTAGATGCAGAGTTCAAGCCTATGTCCTTCCATGCTGAGAATGTGAGAGATGCTGGGGATACAGTCTACATGGTATCTGAACAAGAAAGAGCCCCTATAAAAGATCACATTTAATTCTTAGATACTTGTGGAAAACTTCGAGCTTATTTTTGTTATATAAGCACTTTAGTAAATGGGATAATAACACATAAGGGACAGAACCCCTTTGCCATCAGTGTTCCATCCCCATGCATGAATTGCAGGTATCAGATGTATGTGGCTGTGTTACGAGTTTTGAGTTCTTGGAGGAAAAATGAACATTAATGTCTTTTTACTATATATGTTTCATTTCAAAGGTTTTGTTGAATGTACAGCTCTTCTGTAGGAGTTGTATCAAATAGCACTATACTCACGTTTTGCCTTTCTAGGCAAGACAGGAGTATGAGGTCAGATCATGCAGTGAAAAGTAAGGAGATGTACGCTAATGAGAAACAATATTATCAAATAATAAGATGTAGCCTTTTAAAAAAGTGGGGGAATTGTGAAATGTGCAGCAAATTCCTCTTTTCCAACGTTATGAATAGAATCACTTAAAATGTTTTGCATAAAGTTACACAAGGACCAGCAATTATATTATGTCAGAGAGTACTTTGAGATGACAGAATTTAAAGTGGCTCCCATGATAAACACAACTTTACTTTGTCCTTTGGAAATTCTTGCAGTTTATCATCAACAACTCATTGATTGCCAAATGTTAGATTGTTAACTCCTTTGGGCTGAACCTATCTTTATTACTGCATTAAGCTATATTAACAACTTTCAAATATTGCTTTTCTAAGAAACCTGGGTGTGTAGTGATATCAGTCTACCTGGCTATGAAGCCTACTCTTTATCAGCATCCTATCACCCCAAAGGCGGTAGACCAAGAAGGGGGTTAGTAATTTTAGTTTCCATCTCCCTCTGTAACTCAATTTTGCCTCTCAAACAACTAGATTCCAAACAACTAGATCCCAACTATGTCTCTTTGGGCTAAAGGTAGTTCAGAGTTGTATGGTTTTGTTAACGTTCATGTACCACCTGGATCATAACCATACTTCAGTGCAGGTTATTGGGCTGAATTGGAAACTTTTCAGTCTGACCTTGAATCCCAATGCCCTGCTGTTCCTCTTGTGGTTGCTGACAACTTTAATGCATGTTCTCATAATGCTGCCATTGCTGAGGCAGCAGAATGTTATAGGGAACTATGGCAAAATATGGGATCTAGGAGATCAAAGGATATAAAGTTAATAGATCTGGCTTGGATTTTATTACCATGGTTACTAGACAGACCTTCTTGGTTATTAACGAATCTGGATAGCTCACAGGGAGAATTTACTTATATAAGTTGTTTGGGGATGAGTATCATGGATTATATAATGATCTCCCACTTTTCATGCCCTGCAATACTATCCTTTATGGCCAGTGATCATCAACCACTTAAGTTCTCACTCCAATGGTTTGATTCCCCTTCATCTAACTCCTACTTCCAGATAAGTTTTGAACAAATGATGTTAACCACAGACAGGCGAATTAAATGGAATTCTGTATTACACTCTGATTTGGAATCAAGACTATATTCGGGGATGTCATAAAATTAAGGGATGATATAGCTCAGGCTGTTGATATAAATTCAGCTACATCACCATTCCTACAACTGATAGATCTGCTTAAACCTATATATATTTAAAAGGTTTCTGTTTCCAAGAAGTATCAGTCTAATAGGGGAAATGAGTGGTTTGATGAGGATTGCAAAAGGTTGAAAAGACAGATGACAAAAGTACTTAGATGCTACCAGAATAGTGGCATTCTCATAATTCCTTCCTCCTTTTATGAGCTACGCAGATCCTATAAGAAATTAGTTAGACAAAAGAAGAGAAATTATTATAATGAACGATGGAGGGAAATGGGATTGGCCCTTTGTAAAAAAAATCCTGGAAAGTTCAGGGATCTAATGTCTAAGATGGAAGGGAGGTCAGTCTCTGTTGCTATATTTCCATGACTGTATTTCCATGACTAAGTGGGAAAGCCATTTTAGGGAGGTGTTTAACAATTTAAATAACCAAGAATCAGGCTCAACTGCTGCCCTTGATCTTAACTAGGCCCCTCACTGGGATCCTGTTACAGTTGATGAGGCTGAGGCACAGATCTTGGGCTTATGGAATGGAAAGGCTCCTGGTGAAAATGGCCTCCCCCGGAATCATTTATCTCTTTCCCAGATTTCCCACCTATATTAGCATCCCTCTTTTCCCTTATTGACCAATCTGGTAATGCTCCACCTAGTTGGCTCTCAGCTGTTGTAGTTCCCATCTATAAAAAGGGCCCCAAGGATGATCCAGCTAATTATAGACCTATTAGTCTACTTGATGTGGCAGGGAAACTTTATACCAGGCATCTATTGGAGAAGTTGGAGGACTGGGTTGCTCCAGAGCAGGCTGGATTTTGTGTAGGACACTCGACACTCAACCACTGTCTTGCTCCAGAGCAGGCTGGATTTTGTGTAGGACACTCGACACTCAACCACTGTCTTTTCCTTAAGCATATCATAGATAAATATCTGATGCTTTTGTTGATTTAAAAGCTGCTTTTGTCTATATTTTCCGGAAACATCTGTGGATTAAGTTACAAACCTTGGGAATCAATACACAGTTACTGCATTGTATCATGAGCTTGTACTCAGAGACATTTCTTAAAATTAGAGTCAGAAAAGGAGTTAGACAAGGATATTTACTTGCTCCACTTCTTTTTAATCTTTTTAAAAATGGTGCTGTAGAGTTTTTAAAAGGTTGATTGTTATTTTCCAGTTAAAGTTGGACAAAACAAGATTTCAGTCCTTTATGCAGATGATGCCATTCTTATATCTCATTATGAGGTAGGATTGTGTAGACTGTTAAGGCAAAATGAACAGCTTTCTATTAATTATAACAAAACTAAGATAATGGTGTTTGGTAAATCTAGGCATGTTTATAACTAGAAAATAGATGAGAATAATTTAGAACAAGTTCCTTCTTTTAAGTACCTTGGGGTCATATTCTAGCAATTAGGGACTTGGTCCCTTCAAATACAAACTAATGCTTTGCTGGTCGATAAAATTCTCTATGGTCTATTATGTTTTCATCATACTAAAGGGGGTAAATTAGTGCAGTCGGCTTTAGAATTATATCAGGTTAGGGTTTTGCCACAATTACTTTATTGCCTCCCCATTGTGGGCACTGGCCAAATTAGATCCAATAGAAAGAGTCCAAAACAAATTCCTGCGCAGGCTTCTCTGTGTCCCAGTTTCTACTAAATTGGCAACAATCTGTGCTGAATTGGGACTGATGTCAATACAAGTAGAAGCCCTTGAATTAGCTTTGTTTTTTATTTGGTTAAAAGTGATATTTAAACAGGCTTCTGAATTTATACTTACTGCAGTTGAGGAAATGGACTTTATCTCTTGGAAACAAAAAAATGTTCTTACCATTTCAAATATGGGCTTTTCCATACCCTTTTTATTGTCACTGGGTTATGATGGAGCAGTCAGCACTGTTGCAACACCTTAAATATATCGAAATGCAATCTCAAATGGCTGAAATCACAAGTTGCGCATCTGTCAAGCTATATATGCATTTGGCCTCTTCTTTCCTTAACCTTCCAAAATATTTGGTTGATTTACCCTCTATTAAGATGAGAACAACCTTTTCCTGGGCAAGGTTAAATGTATCCCCCTTGGCAGACTGTACAGGGTGCCTCCAGGTTATCCCCAGGGAAGTCAGAGGTTGTCCTTGCAACCTTTTAATTTTAGAATACGAAGTCAACTCTGATATTAGGAAAATTTATATCTTTCCTTTGCTGGTTCAGATGAAAGGAAGGTCATCTCTTGAAAAGCTGTGCTTTTTATTGAACAATTTTAATAAATATATAACTTTTAGAACTGCTACATTTCTTGTGCTTGCCCTGCTCTTGTGCACAAAGGCCAAGGGGATGAATGAATGTAACACATCAATGTGAAACTGTATAATGGCTGGTTGCTAAGTACAATAAACTTGACTTGGACTTGACTTGGACTAAGTTCTCAGACAGCAGGAACAAGGGATGCCTTGATGATCCTGAGCTAATTTGCAAATAAGCAGTTTCCATCCAGGCTGGATTGGGGCTTGTGTGGTGTCAACCCTGCCTCTATATCCTGGGAATTTCAGTCTGATCACTTGAGATTTCTGCTTTAATTTATTAAAAGCTGTCACACTCGCTATTATCACAACTGTGGTGAAATGGAATAGCAGCCTAAGAAACCAGCAATATTTCTATGGCAATGAGTCTTCAGCCTGTAGCTCTGAACACTTTGGATATCCCACAAGAGGTTGATGGGCCAGAATGTACCTGTGTGGCTTGCTGCACTCTCTTTATAGGAAGAAAAGAGACAGGTAATGAGGAGGCTTACCTGGTGTTCCTTCAAGCTGTTGTCAGAGATGGAGGAGAAGGATTACAAGTGCAAATAACCCACTTCCCTCCAGGTCTGAGGCCTGTGGGGAATCTAAAGAACAACCTCTGCCACACACATGTGTATTTGTTTTTGCAGTAAAGCATCAACAGATTTAATTATACTTACTTATAATTACACTTATTGAAATCAATGGGATTTATGTTAATCATGATTTAACTTGTCACATTCATTTAAATGAGTTTCCTCGAAGCATGCCAGTCTGGATCCTACCCAATATAATATTAAAACTGCACATAGCCCTAGAACAGCCATTCCACATAATTTTATTCTGATTTTTTAAAAAGAGCAAAGTTGGCTTGAAAACTTGAGAAAAGATGAAACACACTTAAAAACTTGAAATCCGTGGTGGGGTAATACCGTAATAAGGACTAACCAAAATGCCATAGAAGTGTGCAAGTTTTCCTGAACTCTTCATCAGGCTTGATAGTACAAAAAAGCAGGGACTGAGGGAAAAAAAAAAGAAGTCCAGAAAATTGGTCAAATGTTGTGGCCTTGAGGACTGCAGATTTGTAGAATGAATCCCTAGTAGGTATAGCAGTTATCAGATTATGCCTAGCAATGCATTCTGGGACAGTGAAGCAATGGCTGATCTCCATTTCTGAAAACATAAAAGGCCGGCTGCAATTCAGAGCTCTCTTGCTTCCTTTCGTTCACTCGTGCTCTAATAGTATATTTTAAGTAAAGCAAAGATTGCAAAGATATCACGTTTCCCATGTTTTCTCATCTGAAAGCAAGGCTGCAATCATATGCACTCTTACCTAGGAGTAAGCCCCTCTGAAAAAAATGACACATACTTCTGAGTAAGTATGCATATGATGACACTGTATAGCTGGTCACACATCACCTGGAAATTATCACTGATGGAGGGAATAGGGAATATGTAAAATATGTTACTTGCCCTGAGCCTGTAGTATGTGGTGGTGGAGTAGGAGCTTCATGCATTCAGAGAAAAATCAATTTCCTTAAAAAAACAAAACAACCCCCCACCCCACCCCTGTAGCGTATGTTTCACGAGAATCAGTCTCCAAAGTGTATGCAAACATATGGAGAAGATTTTTTTCTTGGCACTTCTTTTTTGTCACCAAATACTGACAGCAGTAAGCAAAATAGTATTTACTGTGATTTCTAAATGAGGCCAAACTCATAGGAAGGGAAAACTCTCTTGTGTGCAGATAAATTTATAAAAAGTGGGCTTACTCTGTGCCACAAGAATCCTCATCCTGCGTCAAGGATATCCCAGATTGTGGGTTTAGAAAGAGCTTTGCAGATTGTACTGTGGGTACATAGTAGTAATAGTATAAAATTCCTTGATTAGCACAGATACTCAGAGTTCAGTATTTACATTTTGCACAAATATAGATTACCTTTCGATACTAGTATCTCAACAGACAACATTAGCATGTTTTTATTTTTTTTCTGCAACCATAAGGGTGAAGAACTTTAATTGTTTAATAAGGAAAACAGAGATAAATCTCTGTTGGAGTCAACAGTAAGTGCTAGGTAGCATATAGATACATGGCATAGGCTGCTGTTCTATGAACGCATACCTGGAAGTAAGCTTTATTGAGCATAGTGGGACTTAACATCTGAGTAAACATGCATAGGATTGTGCTTTCAGCCTTTTAAACCTTGTTTTCAAAGGAAACTGTAACCCACATTTTTCTGTCTGTCTCAGATTGTGACTTCCTTTGGTCAGGGACCTGTCTATTTTGTGTGTGCAATTCTGTAAGATCCCATGACATGAATAGTGCTGAATACAATAAAGGAATAATGACTGAAAAAATACATATGTATAATGATTATTTGCTTATTAGTTGCTTACTAGTAATGGAAGAAAAATAGATTGTTGTTAGCACTTCTTTTTCCTTGTACTTCATTTCAAAATGCCAAACCATGAGGTCCTGAAGTTGTAGTTATAAATATCAAGACATGAACCCCATAGTACTCTAGAACAAGTCACCAATTCAAAAGAAAAA